>CM031575.1:16285471-16624374 GCA_018467065.1 Ephestia elutella | reverse complement strand
CTACTTCCATGGTTGTGACATTTCAAATCAAACTTACTTACTTAGACATAAAAAGTATCGAATTCTTAATTCTTTATTTTCGGCCAGTGAAAGAAAAGTTTTTATTAAACTAAAAATGATAAAATAAAACTTTTTTCCAAAAAAAATTAACCGACTTCCATCATAAAACTTAAAATCATGAAATAACAACAAAGAAAAATGTATTAGCATTCTACCTACTGAATGAGGTGAAGTCGGTGCCAAATTGAATATTAAATAATCTAAGTTAATATTAGAATCATGTATATAATACCTAGCTAAACAATTACATAACATCCTTACTCCTGCACTTGGTACCGACTTCACCTCATTCAGTAGGTAGAATGCTAATACATTTTTCTTTGTTGTTATTTCATGATTTTAAGTTTTATGATGGAAGTCGGTTAATTTTTTTTGGAAAAAAGTTTTTACGCATAATTTTTTTAGTATAATTTTTCTGGAAAATAATGTTCAGGCATTAAAAAAAACCTAACCTAAAGACACCCATATATTTCTGTCTTAAATATTTCTTAAGTACGGGCACAGACCATTAATTGATGATATTGATAAATACTTAATAGAATAGAATCGAATTTATTGCAAACACACACAAAATGTACACTTGCAAAACAAAGAAACTTTAATTATATTTATGAGCTTAGTAGCATGTAAGATCAATTTGGAAGCGGAAATGGAGCCACCGCCACATTACGTGACCGTAGCTCCATTTCGCTGCATTAAATGTGGCATGCAACACACTAGAGCACTTCCACCAGGGGCGGATATAAGGGGGATCACAAACCCCCTTTGGAACCTTGGTATTTTTTTTTCTATTTACTCAAATTAAAATAAGCCTGGCATGGTTCTTGGTGTTATTTAGAACTAGCCTATGCCCGCGACTTCGTCCCCGCACATCTCAGGTTCAAAGCGGCGGCGTGATGAAACTTGCGCCAGATTTTAAGTGAGACCTTCTATAATACAACAGTGAAAACCGCATCTTTGGTTCAGTAGTTTTTGCGTGATGCGCTTACAAACATACAGTCAGAAAGACACAAAAACTCTACAAAAAATGGTTTTGGCTTTTATTGACCCCATGAAGACCCCTCATGATTTTTATTATATGTATTGATTGATAAACCACACAGTCGACCATGTCAACCCCGTAAACCTACCCCCCCACCCCCCGCCGAATACGAAGGCTGGATCCGCCCTTGGCCCCATACGCTTGCGCGTTGTGTATCCACGAGTATTGATGACTTATGGTTGTTGGCACTTACGACATTGTGCATATTAAACTAGCACGATTTGTATTTCTGAACGACTTAACCGCCATTGGCCATACGGTGCCTTTTCCCGTGGATTGACACATATGATTTTAATACTGTGACCTGTGGCAAAACCACGTAATATTACTAGAGTATTATTATTACCTGTAGTAATATGAAGCTTACCGCTACCTGTACATTTATTGTTGTGCTGCTGGCGATTGGCAAGAGAGGGCGCTGTTCAATTTTAAATCGCGCTATGGTTTAGTTTCCTGCATTTTTGTATTTTAGTGAGAGAATGATACGGAATTATGCCTTATAATCCTAATATTATAGTTGATTTGATCGGATAGTACGGACGAATCCCATCCCACCCCACAAAAACTTTTTGGAAAGACGACCGGCAATTTGCTTGCCGTGATCGACTTTGAAAAAAAAACTCTTAATCAACAATATCCTCAAGTATAGATAATTATAAATGCGAAGCGAAAGTCGTTTGGATGTGCATTTGTGATGATGATCACGCATTTACGACGGATTTCGATTAAATTTGGTATAGGCACAAGGGTAGAAAAACACATGAAATAGCACATAGCATTCAAATTGGTACACTTTGCTGAAACGTAGATAGAACTGTTATAATTAAACTCCATGTATTCTTACCAGTCCTATCATGTAAACAATCTTCATAGTACTTTTAGTTGAATTTTGTTGAAAATAAATCAAATATTAGTTCAAACCTAAACATTCTAAAGTAAAACATTTATTAACCACGAAAGTAATTTCCTAAAAAGTCTATTTTAATTTATATTGTTATAAAATCATAAAAAGACATGGTAAGATTGTTTACATGATAGGACTGGTAAGAATAAATGGAGTTTACAATACTCTTTGTTTGTATCAGGACGCAAAATATAATATTTGTCCGCGCGTAATTTACTGAAGTTACTCAGGTTCTAAGCGACGTATCAAGAAGAAACCTACGCCAAATTTTACGTACGACCTTGACAAATACAACAGTGAAAACCGCATCAAATTTGGTCCAGTTGTTTTTGCGTAATGCGCGTACAAACACACAGACAGAAAAAATTCTAAAAAAAGTATAGTGTTTGCTTCTATTGGCCCTAATACATACCAGTTACAGTTTTATTATATGTATTGATGATTGATTTTATGATATGTAGGTAAGTAACTAATATAACGTCACTTTATTTTTTTTCAGCGTGTCAGCTGAACGCTGGTTGAACATTGAGGAGGTGCGTCCTGGGCCGCCCCTGAAGCGGTATCTGCTGGATAAGAAACTCGAAGGCTACGCTTTGGTGGCAGCTGAACAGACTTCCACCAGTTGTCCTTTGAACCGGTTTAGGTTTCCTCAGAAAACTGTTCTTTTATTAGGGTATGTATTAGTAATTTTTCAGATTGGCCCGGGTCTTGGATGTTTATCTATATATGTATTTGTTATAAAATATAATATCGTTGAGTTAGTATTTTATTTTTTTATTTTATTTATTTAGGCACATCAACAATATAAACACAGACATTTACATTAAACATAATAAAATCTTAAACTAGTGTTTACATTAATAACAGACATGCACAACATTGTATTTAGATTACTATTAAAAAAATGTATTTAAAAATCAAAATTAACTTTAAAAATATCACAATTGTAAAATAATTATTTAGTATTAACTTTCAAAATTTTCTTTTTTAACATTTTAGGACAATCATTATATATATCTATATCAAAAATCCTATGATAGCAATTAAATGTAGATATAAATCTAGATATCGGAGCATTCTTACCCAACGCTGTTCTACATAAAGGAAAATCGAAATAATCTTTCCTGTACGGCCGCCGACTATTCAATTTTGGAACATTAATTTTAACTTGGTCAAGTAATGTAGGACACATAGATACACCCTGTACTATATTTTGGAAAAATAGTAGATCCATCATGCGTCGACGCTGTGCCAAGGTGTTAAGGCCAAAGAATGCAAGACGCTCATCGTAGGAGCACCGAGATGGTATTCCCGAAGACACAAAAGCCAAATGCCTCGTAAAAGATCTCTGAATCCGCTCAAGTCTCGCAGAGTGAACAGCAAAGAAGGGATTCCAAACGACGCTGCCAAACTCGAGCGTACTTCGCACAAGAGCATTAAACAAAACAATCTTTGAAAAAGGGTTTCTGAAATCTTTCGTATTGCGTCTTATGAAACCAGTCATTTTAGATGCCTTTTTGACAATCGCATTATAATGAGGAATGAAGCTTAACTTTGCGTCAAGAATTACTCCAAGATCACGAACCTCAGGTACAGATGTCACTTCTTCGCCGTCTATGAAATATCGGGTCGTAATGGGCTTCCGCTTCCTTGTGAATGTGATACACTGGCATTTACTAATATTTAATGACATTTTATTATTAATACACCACTGATTAATTCGATCCAGGTCTTCTTGTATCAGAAACTGATCGTTGCAAGATGTTATGACACGAGAAATCTTCATATCATCAGCGAACAAGGAACAGTTACAGTTATGTATGCATGAAACTATGTCGTTAATGAATAGGGTAAACAATATAGGGCCAAGATGAGAACCCTGCGGAACTCCAGATGAAGCAGTGTATGTAGCAGATCGGTAACCGTTCACCACCACAGCTTGCTCTCGATCAGAGAGGTATGAACCAAACCAATTCAGAACGGAATCGCATACACCATACTGCGAACGGAGCTTATTTAGAAGTAGATAGTGGTCCACACAGTCAAAAGCACTGGAAAAGTCCGTGTAGATCGCGTCCACCTGACGATTTTTATCTAATTCTTCAATAATTGGTGTTAAATATGAAACAAGATTTGTTGCAACAGACTTTTTAGCTTGGAAACCATGTTGCTCCGGTCTAATTAAGATTTTAGTGTGGAAAACGAGTACGGGACATATAAGTGACTCAAAAACCTTAGAAAAGGTTGATAAAATAGACACAGGTCTGTAGTTCTTAACACAAGTTGGATCACCTTTCTTAAAAACAGGCACTATCCTAGCACGTTTCCAAACTTTAGGAAAAGTTCCAGTACTTAGTGACATATTAAATATCAGAGCAAGGGGATATGATAAAGCCTCCGCACAACGCTTTATAAAAAGCGGGGGAAGATTATCAGGACCAGCACCCTTGTTTGGATCGAGTCTCTTCAGCTTTTTTACCACCTCCCGTTCAGTTACTTTAATGGATCCAAGTTTACTAACATCATTGAAAACAATTTCTTTAGCTACATTATCACTCTGATATCTCACTCTATTTGTATCATATATAGATTTGAAATTAGATGCAAATAATTCGACTACCTCAGCTCCAGAAGAAGCGGCATTGTCACCACCTGAGTGCATCACCGAAGGAATACCACCGCGTGATGAATTCTTCCTGTGTTTGACAAAGTTCCAAAAGGCTTTCGGATTTTTCCTAATATTAGATTCAATGTTATCAATATACTTTTTATAACATGAGGACAAAAGTTTTTCGCAGCGCTTTCTAATTATGTCAAATTCAAAATGGTCGCGAGGATTATTATACTTGCGTAATTTAGCTCGAAGTTTGTCTTTCTCTTTAAGGAGACGGATCAAATCATATGTAAACCATGTTGGATAAGCATGCTTCCGTGGTTTACGCTTCGGTACGTGCCTACCTATGACCTCAAACAATTTATTGTAAAAAACATTCACTGCGTCATCAACATTATTACATTTATTGATATAGTTTTCCCATTGAATATCTAATAATTCAGGAATCATATTTGTGTAATTTGCTTTATAAAAATTATAGTCGGAACGAGGCACATGGTCAAGCGAATTGACTGTTTTTACGTCTAAAGTTACAATCAGGGGTGGGTGTAATGGGTCTAATTTGCTAATTATACATGGAGATTTATTAACCTTACAAGGTACATTGGCCAAGACAAGATCTAATATCCTATCATGTATATTAGTGATAGCATTTCTCTGTTGAAGTCCAGAAATAGCAATAAAATCAAAGAGAGCGTAACCCAGAGAACTATTATAATTTTTGGGAATCAAATAATCAACATTATTGTCATTAGACCAATGTATAAAGCTCATATTAAAATCGCCAATTACAAAAATATCATTAATTTCATTTGCAACTTCTATAATATTATCCAATAAAGTGTTAAGTTCATTTAATTTATTAGGAGCTGAAGAACATACTGTATATACAGCACAAATACCTAATTTCTTCACATTATTACCATCCATAACTTCAATTTCCACCCATAAATCATCACAACTACTTTCCTTATCAAATAAACGCTTACTTTTAATTTCATTCTTTACAGCAATTAGTAAACCTCCACCATCAACCTTTGAGTAAAACTCAGAATGTGTACGATCTCGTCGATAGACTTGATATCTGGAATCAATAAATTCACTATCCAATATAATATCTTTTAACCACGTTTCAGTAAGGACAATTACGTCGAAATTATTTATAATAATGTTTTTATAAATATCATTCGTTTTAGTACGCATTCCTCGCAAATTTTGATAGTACAAATCAAACACTGTAAATTATTAAAAGCCACTACATGCAAAAACTAATTGTACACAGAGTTATTATAGTGAATTTAACGTTTCCTTGCTAGTAATTACTTTTGGTTGTGATGATTCGGTTTTTCTGACATATATTTTTCCATTTCTGACCCACACAAACTTATAACTGAGTTCTTTAGCTTTTAACCGAGTTGCAGCATGAAGAGACTTATTTTCTGGAGATAAATGTTCAGCTAAGTATATTTGTTTCTTGTCACCACCTATCCCAATAGCACTAGTATTAAGTTTATCTTGCTTGTTAGACTTGTTATATGTCCATACCGCCGCGAGCAAGGCATCACGGCATCGAGGGCTTCGCAGTTTCACGACTACTGAACGGGGACGGCTGCTGTTGGAGTTCATTTTTGCAACTCGGAAACAAGAGAGTACATCCCCATCCTGCACGGGGAGGGACACGGCATTGCCAATCTGGGTCACGATTTGCGCCAGATTTTCAGATCTGTGTTCAGGTAATCCGTGTATTTCGATATTTGATTCACGGCTATGCTGCTCAAGGGATCGTAAACGACTTGATAAATCCTTGACAGTGTTACGTAGTTCGGTATTTTCTGTTTTTAAAAGTTTAATGTCCTCTTCGCGGGACCGCAGCATATTGCTAATTTCTTCATATTTTTTATTAATGAATTCAATTGAGCTCAACATTTCAGTCATCTTACTGTTGATTGGTTCCAACTCAGTACTCAAAGACTTTTGCAATATCTTAGGTAACTCATTCTGCATAGCTCTAACAATCAAACAATTAATTTCACTTGCTTGGCTACATCTGTCCGGCGACCTGTCGATCTCAGACTCTGGCGACTCATTGCGTGAACGCTTGCTACGTTTATATGAGCTAGTATGCTGAACGTGAACATCTGAGCACGACTCAGAACTAACATGAACAGGTGTATTCTGATTATCAACCTTAGGGCGTTTGCTTCTACATTCCTGGCACTGCCAATTTTGTCGGCTTACTTTGTTCATAGAACAGAATTTTTTTGCAGTCACATTACTACAAATGATATCATAATATGCGTTACATATTTTGCATTGCAGATATTCATTAGATTTTATAACATTAGTGCAACCTGCACAATTAAATGCCGGCATTATCTCAGAATAAAATTGACAAAAGTAGCAAGCAAAACAAGTCGGCAGTCCAAAGTCCAATACAAGCGATCGCGTAGCTCGTGGGTATGGTATGTGCTACGAGGGATGCACAATACCTTAGCGCTTACGGCGTAGCGCCCAACGGGTGTTATTCGCTTGCGACGCCGGGCGGTCGAAACAGCCGGCAACTGAGTGTAGGCAGAATGACTCACCAACTTCGTCGATTCTCGAACTTAATGCTTGTAAAATACACACAATATATGGCTAATAATTCCTTAATGTGCTGATTCCACCTTGATTAACTGTCAAAATTAGATGACTTATCTAAATTGCTACCGATATGTAATAGATTTATCTGTTTATTCTAAGTTTATCTCTGGTTTATTAAAAGATTAACACAGAACGGATAGTAATCGTTGTGTACGCACGGGCGCACGGGCGCGTAATTAGTATCCCATAACACAAGTCTCGAGTGTGCGTTACCCTGGCAGGAAAGTGTGTCCTGGAGTTAAGTGAATGGAACCAAAACGTTGTGCATAGTCTAGTGTACATGTGCCGCGAATAAAACTTTTGTGCGTCTTGTAGTTTAGGAAAAAAACGGAAATCTAGGATTCTGCTAGGGTAACGTTGTTCTAGCAGGAAAGTTCTAAACGAATGATCGGAGAGAGAAATATTCTGGGGGGGCAGAGAGCTTAGAGCTGTGCATTGACCTGGGCCGAAAAGATCATTTGTGCGTCTTCAGGTTTTCGGGATATTGCATTTCCTGCTAGAGTAACGTTTTGCAAAATCGTGGATCTCCTAGATCCATCGTATGTGCGCCTGTAAGATAAATATACATGAGTAGCTATTCATTTGTGCCCATCTGTGCCATAATTAGATTTAAGAAAATATTTATAATTTTTAAGTAATCGCGTTGTCTTTGAAATCACGAAAAAAAATCATAGCGCCTAAATGAAAAGACGTGTAAGCTCCCTGAAAACTGTATTCGATTCTTCTATACACCTGTAATAACCACAAAAAGTTTCTGAAGTGCACATGAATTCATTATTGAATAATATTACTAAAAGACAAAATTAGGTGACTTAACTTTGACGTCAACATACAAGAAACCGGCTCAACCCAATAAGTGTGCGTGTGAACCAAAGATTAGTGTGTTCAGTCATAAGTTATCGTGGAAATTTTCAGCTCAAAATGTTAAGGATATAAGTAAATAAACACAAATCCAAAAACATATGAACAACGGCAGATTATTCGGCCAAATTAGAATGACTACAAAAAAGCGACGGTTTCATACATATCGATAACCTTCTCTATTGAACGCATTATACCTAAGCTGTTCGTACAGTCGCATTCAAACGTTTATTAGCAAATGCCAACCTGTAACTCTTTATTTGTGGGAAATAGTGGGAGTAATTAAAAAATATGTATTGTTGTTAAATAGGGATTTGTATAAAAGTTAAGGTAGTGTTCCTTATTTGTCGAAATAGGTAGATTAGGTACCTTCTATAAAAATACAAAATGTGTTTTTTAAATGTGAAAGTTTATTTAGGTACCACTATTATGAACTAGCTACATGGCTAAAGCTACTGTTTCTTCTTCCATGTCGAGTCATACAATTCTGCACACCGACCGATGTTTTCTTTCTCCGCGCGGCACCCGATGACGTTGGATTAGTTTTCTGTCTACGGATAACAAAAACAATAGGGAGGGAGTCGCTTTGTCTAGCTAGCGTGAAGATAAGCAAAATGGTATAAGTGGGACAGAGATAGATATATAATCGTCATTCTATTTTCAATAATGCGATGTATTTTGCTTTTTACTAGAAGTGAGTCATCTTTTCTCTTGGTAAACAGTTTGGTGCGTTGCGTGCATCACGCGTGCATGCTGTATGTTATGACGCTATGGAGATCCTGTTGCGCAGTTGCGTTTGTTTACTAATTAGATGTTGGTTAAAAGTTTATGAAGTTGGAATGGAATAATCTGCAATGGTAAGTAAATATTTAAGTTACCAATGATTAGAAAGGAAGGCATTTGGTTTTCTTTAGCAGTAAGTACTTAAATATTATTTTATTGTTCGAGACCCACAGCTAAAAGTGCAGTCCAAAGTCATTGAGTCATTTTTGTTTTCGGCTAAGCAGTTGATTTGAAAATGCAATATCCCAATAAGACTGGAAATCCTTTCCGCAAAATATGCTTGGTAGATATATAAAGTACCCAGCCAGATCATGAGACATATTTTATGCTTTGACTACTGGACCACCGAGGCATCTACGGTGTCAAATCCGTTTGTTTGTTACCTCTTCATGTTTTATCTACTGAAATAGTCTTCCTGAAATTTCGCATATACATGTTTAGAAGTACTGGAGAAGGACATAAGGTACCTTTCATTGATTTGATGCCATAATATTTACTATTAAAATTACCTATGTATAAGAGAATAAAAATAATAATTTCCAAAACAAAAACTTCTTTTTTTATTTTATATGGCCACTATGTGCATGTCCTGTGCATTTTATATCCATACTAGCTTTTGCCCGCGGCTTCGCCCGTGTGAATTTCCCACGGGAACAGTGCTTTTTCCCAGGTATCTTATGTTCTTTTCAGTACTTATAACAATGTGTATGCGAAATATCAGGAAGAATGGTTCAGTAGATAAAGCATGAAGAGGTAACAAACAAGTAAATAAACAAAAAACTCACTATCGCATTAATAATATTAGTTAGGATAGGATAGTTACGATTTTTTAATTATTTCCTCAAACTTTGTCGGGAATTCCCAGTTGGGAATTGCCGACAGACGTTTGATAGCGACTGTACGGCCAACAGCTTAGGTATAATACGTTCAATAGAGAAGGTCATCGATATGTATGAAACCGTCGCTTTTTTGTAGTCATTCTAATTTGGCCGGATAATCTGCCGTTGTTCATATGTTTTTAGATTTGTGTTAATTCACTTAAATCCTTAACATTTTGAACTGAAAATTTCCACGATAATATATGACTAAACACACTAATCTTTGGTTCACACGCACACTTATTGGGTTGAGCCGGTTTCTTGTATGTTGACGTCAAAGTTAAGTCACCTAATTTTGTCTTTTTGTAATATTATTCAATAATGAATACATGTGCACTTCAGAAACTTTTTGTGGTTATTATATGTGTATAGAAGAATAGAATACAGTTTTCAGCGAGCTTACACGTCTTTTCATTTAGGCGCTATGATTTTTTTTCGTGATTTCAAAGACAACGCGATTACTTAAAAATTATAAATATTTTCTTAAATCTAATTATGGCACAGATGGGCACAAATGAATAGCTACTCATGTATATTTATCTTACAGGCGCACATACGATGGATCTAGGAGATCCACGATTTTGCAAAACGTTACTCTAGCAGGAAATGCAATATCCCGAAAACCTGAAGACGCACAAATGATCTTTTCGGCCCAGGTCAATGCACAGCTCTAAGCTCTCTGCCCCCTCAGAATATTTCTCTCTCCGATCATTCGTTTAGAACTTTCCTGCTAGAACGACATTACCCTAGCAGAATCCTAGATTTCCGTTTTTTTCCTAAACTACAAGACGCACAAAAGTTTTATTCGCGGCACATGTACACTAGACTATGCACAACGTTTTGGTTCCATTCACGTAACTCCAGGACACACTTTCCTGCTAGGGTAACGCACACAAGTCTCGAACTTACTTTGGGGCTAACTCAATTTGTCTGGTTTGTCCGTATTATTTATTTTAAAAGGCATTCATGATGATATTCAGTTGCATGACTGGAAACAGAAAGTAAGAAGCACTAGTACTTCTCTTTCTTTTATACTAGCGCCCCGCTCCTTCACTCAGATAGTACATACATAAATTGTAGCCTATGTCACTCAGGTATACTGTAGCTTTCTATTGGTGAAAGAATTTTTGAAATCTGTTCAGTAGTAGAAAAGATAGGCGTACAATGGCGGACTTATCCCAGACAGGGATTTCCTCCAGTCAATCAGGTATTTGAAAGGAATATTTCTGTTTTCCTTTACTGGTACTCATTGGAAAGAGCGAGGTATGTTGGTCTCATATTTATTTTTTGT
Organism: Ephestia elutella; assembly: GCA_018467065.1. Taxonomy (NCBI): domain Eukaryota; kingdom Metazoa; phylum Arthropoda; class Insecta; order Lepidoptera; family Pyralidae; genus Ephestia; species Ephestia elutella. Next base: position 16,613,298 of record CM031575.1, on the reverse strand, counting down.
TTCAGACACGAGAAAGAGGGTATTCCCTGCGACCTGCTGCCAATGATGGACCACTGCGTGGAGATCCCGCAGCAAGGCGTGGTCAGGTCGCTCAATGTGCACGTCACGGCCGCCATATTTGTTTGGGAATACTCGCGGCAACACTTACTGCCTACATAATAAAGCTGATATTTGAATGTCTGAATATCTGGAATACCTATATGTATTTAAGGAACTAGTACCTATATGTATTTAAGGATTTGTTTTTTGCTATAAAATGGCTTAAAAATGAATACAGGGAAATAGTATTATGTTGTAATTTTGGTTTAAGTTTATTATATTATTTTTATTTAAATGCCTTTTTATTGAATTGAATTCATAAAATAAATATGTGAGTGGTTACACAAAAAGAGACTGGGTCCCTGACCTTTAGGCCCCTTTTTGTATAACCACTTGCATATATTCTTTCATCTATTTTTATATTAATGAATGCTGGCTGGGTTGGTTTCTGCTTCCACTTTCATCGATTCCTTGTTTGTATTGTTGTTTGTCAGTCCATCTGGCAGCAACATAGCTTTGACTTCGGTTCTACAGCTAATGTCAGATCCTTTCCAAAGGTTTTAACTGTTTACTTGAACTTGTGGAGAACAAAACAACTTGATAATCTTAGGCAACAGAGTAACTTTCACAGGCTTCACTTCAAACTCTTCTCTATCTATTTCAATCATAACCTCATTTTCACTTTCAACTGGAAGCAATTCCACAGTCCTGACTGGAATAACAAAAGTGTTATTTCTTACACTTTTGATCCGATTCCAACCCTCAGCAACAAATTCTGTATATGTATAACCATTCTTTCCTAACATAACATTTAATGTGGGCACTTCTGCTTTATTTTCTGTTTGAATCCGGAAATCACAGGTTTTGTAACATAGCTCTTGTGAGGCGGAACATTCTGGATTTTCAGACAATTGTTTGTCTGTCTGTGCAGCTATTATGTTAGGCATAAACAAGGACCACACTTTTCTAGCCTCTTTCTTCTGTACAACACAATTACTACACCCAGCACATGGTGGAGTGTATTTTATTGTGCCATTGCATTCCCATGTTAGAGAGTTCTTATAGCCATTGAAAACGTATGTGACATAATCACGAAGTGAACCGTAGAACCAGTATTTATCTTTTTTCGCTTGAGCATCTCTGAATGCACCATACTCTATGGAAGAGACTGCATATATTGGACGGCCAGGAGTTTCTCCTTCTATAGCTATTGGCTCTATTTTCATAGCATCCTTCCAATCTGTGTTGCCCTTTATAATTGCCATACAAGCTTCTATTAGTTGTTTGACTTTTTCTGTACCCTTACCAGCTGGGAAGAGGGAGTTCCCAAAGGTATTTGTGGCACCAAGTGGGATGATACCGACAGGAAATTGATTTGCGTTATCACTTCTTCTCAGTAGACCTGCAATGTGATTGAAAGATGACAACATTTATAAGTGAAAGCACAAAATTGTTTTGCATTAGGAATTGGTTGTTCATTTTGGACAAAAGGCATCCTGGCAGCAAGATGGGTCGATGATGTAATGAATATTGCTGGCAAGAACTGGATTCCGATGGCCCAGGATGTAGAAGGTTAGCATAGACAAAAGGAGGTTTATACCCTGCAGTGGGTAGAAGGCTGACAATGAAATAAGTATGAATCTTCCATTTATACAGAATACCTACTATTAAGAAACAAACCTGTGACAGTTTCAGATAAAGTGCCATCTCCACCGGCCACAATGATAGCTTCAGTGCCATGCAAAGTCTCCGCGATATCCTTAGCATTCCCCTCGGAAGCCGTCTGAATTACGTTGATCTGCAATCCGGCTAAATGCAGAAGTGGCTCGCAATACTTCTCGAAGTCCCGTTTCGCCGTCCTTTTGTTAGCGACAGGGTTCAAAATAACAGTCACCATTGTCGGATTCCTTTCCATTGGGATTAAGGCGTCTCCATACTGCGCTGCTTCTTTGCATGCTGCTCGCATCAAAACATTTATCCTAATTGAAAAAGAAAACAAATTTTTAGCGACACATGAAATGTTTCTATCTAAAAATATAACCTATAACGAGGAAATGTACTCACTCATATTTCTCCTTTAACGTAGCTCCACCATAATATAAAGCTATAACACCTACAACAGACTTTTTCCAGTTATTCCGTATAGTTTTAGCAAATTTAGCTACTCGTTCCATAATGATTTAAATAAATAAACTATTTCATCGGTAAATAAAAGTACATTACAAAAAACAATCAGCTGTTTTGCTGCACAAACTGTTTTGCTGTTTTCTGTCATTCTGTCTTCCATCAATGTCACTGTCGTTCAGTCAGTCACTGTCAAAAGTCAACCTTTGCGTTCAACTTCTTTTTTCTATAGTCTAAGGTTCAACTTCAATGTTATTGGCCATGGAATCTCATTCAGTACAAAAAAAAAAAGGTTCCTTCATGATTCCTTCTTTGCGGCCTTCTTGGGGTTGGGGTTGTTTTGGTAACAAATATTGGAAATGGATAGAGGGACAGTTAAAAAAGAATAATAGAAAGCAAAAAATTTTTTTTGGAATTTCTTGTCTGTCTGTCTATCTGTCTTTCTGTCTGTCTGTCTATCTGTATGTATGCACGCATTTCACGCAAAAACTACTGGACGGATTTTAATGAAACTTTTTTTGTTGTATAGCTGTGCGCAGAGAATCCGGGCAAACGAAATGGCGGGAGGGTTCGGTACCGAAAAATTTACCGGGTAAACAAAAAATACCGGTAAAAACCTCGACCCGGCACTACGTTTGTCCGACTAGAACCTAACTTAACCTATACGCAGACTGCTACCACCATAGCTTATAACGGGAGCTACAGAGCCCTATATACTAACCTAACTTAATAACTACAATTACAAACCACTTACCAAACTGAATCTTCTTAATCTTCGGATCCAACTTCGAGTGTCTTCGGAAGGGGGGCGATCCCTAAGCACCCAACCTACCCCGAGATCTCATTCCCCAGAATAAATACGTAGGTTTCTTCCCGAAGGCTCACTCGGGAACAGCTGGATGTGAACAGCCAGCCACGTTTCACATCTCACAAGAAAAAGTCACAATAACAGGTTTTTTCACAAACACAAACGTTCAATAGTTATTTAACAAAAGGGAAATCCAACATTACAATCCAAACTAATTAATAATTACACATCACAATGGATAATCCGTTATGCCAATGTGGCCTCAGACAAAATGGCGCCTAGCACCAGGTATTTCATACGGCGCGACCTCCCCGCGCGCTATCCAAACCGATACTTTTCTTTCGCACAACACAAATTATCGCGAGCTTATTAGTTATTCAACAACGATGAAATACACAATTACAATTCAAACTAACAATTAAACAATCACAAGTCAAGCTAGTTAACAGACCGTTCACACGCGGTCGTAAAACTGACCAACAAGATGGTCGACCCGCACCGGCGGGGATATATCACGCGGTATGACCTCACACGCGCGCGATCCAAACGATACTAATATGGCCGACGCCGCAGACGCAAGCCGAGCGATGCCATGAAAACCCCGGCCGCCTAGCGGCAGCAATGCGAAACACCCGCGTTTCGTTACAAGCAATTATATTACAAACAATAGCTATTAAGCCTGGGCAACATATAGGCTACTATAATTGATTTTGAAAACTGGAACACCTGATGAAGAACCTTAACAGAACAGCTAAACTATAAGAAATATGGAAATGGTACCTTTGCAAAAGTTTATCAATCTGACGAGCATTTTCTGTTGACGTATAAAAATCGAAGATCAGGATCATCTGATGAAGAATTCCAAGAGATCAGCTACACTATTACATATATATGGAAGGCGCCTTAGCAAAAGTCGTTCAACCTGATGAGCATTTTCTGCTGACGTGTAAATAGACAGGCAGGACACGGGATAGGACACAGAGGGACTCGGGGTAGGAGTGGTGGTACACGGGAAATTGTAGATAACGAGCAGACGAAGATCGTTTATTGAATGAAATATCACTTTTGATTCATTTTTACACCGCGACTGTACTACGAGTACCTAATATATTCCCGCGGGACACGGGATAACCAAATGGTTAAATTTTGAGTACTGGAGTTTAGGTTACTACAGTTACAGTGTACAGTTTAGGTAACACAAAAAGATTTTTCAACTAAGCGAAACTCACGCGGGCGAAGCCGCGGGTCTCATATAAAGTACCGATACTTTCTGAGAGTTTATATGGAATATTTGGTACCGGTAACAAGCCCGGCCTACAACAATACATCTTTGTTGCGTTGTTGCGCAATGATTTTCACTCATTTGAAAACATTATGAAATGCGATTAGGTAGGTATAATATAATACTTACGATAACAAGCCGGAGCTCACCATCGCTATTATGGCTTGCAGAAAAATATTTGTTAAAAAAAATTTGAAGATCGAATTAGAAATATTGATGTCAGAGAAATGTGTGGAATGAGCACAGACATATAAAAAAAAAAAAATTTTACTTCTGTGGGAATGAGAGAGAATGTAGTGACCAAAATTGAAAAAGGAATGTTAAGAAGGCATGTTGAGATGGTTGGATGAGTTGGTTGAAAAGAGATTGACAAAAGGTTAATGGAAGCAGAGGTGAATGGAAGAGTTGGTCAGGGTCGACCTCGAAGAACGCACTTCGACCAGAATGCGGACCTCATTAAAAAGGAAGATATTAGGACTTTAGGAGCACCCTTAACCGGAGAGCGTGTATGAAGAGCGTGTATGAAGAGAGGAAGCAAGAGAGATCTGTAAGGGTCGTAGCAAGTGGAAATCGCTAGAAAAAGGCGTGATAATATGTATGTATTTTTTGTCTATTCCATGGTGATATCATACATAGGGATTGATATAACGTATGTACGTTAGTAGTATATAATTATCTCGATATAGATAGTTTTTCGATTTAGGGATCCGTTTTCCTCAATATTCAGTCTTTCTGTCTGTTTGTTTGTATCATGCAAATACTCTTTAATAAAATCTAATATGGTTTTATTAACGAAGTTTAACTTATTTGGTGTAGGTTTCAACTTGATACGCTGCCGCCGCCGGTTTGAACCTGAAATTATAGTGAATTTTCGGAACCATTCAATGCGCATGGCCCGATATCTTGCCCGATATGCACTTGATCAATTTTTATCATTTCGACGGTAATCGTTGTCTATCTAATGCTTGATTGAAAGATAAATGCGAAATGCTAACTCATCCAGTGCTTATAAATGGGCAAACAACATCAAATTTGTAGTAACATTTAAACAGACAGCCGCACAATGAGTTTTGAAAATAAAGTAGTGATTGTGACTGGTGCCGGTTCAGGCATAGGAGCTTCTACAGCACAACTGTTCAGTCAGAGAGGAGCAAATGTAGTACTGGTAGGCAGAAACGAAGTCAAACTAAAAAACGTTGCTGAGAAATGCTCCAAAGGAGGCATTGCACCGCTGGTGGTGCCCGCAGATGTTGGCAAAGAAAGCGATGCAGAACGGATTGTCAAAGAAACTATTAGCAAATACGGCAAACTAGACATCCTTATCAACAACGCGGGAATAGCTGTTTTTGGAAGTATACTCAACGGAAATCTACTTCAAGCTTACGATGAAACTATGCAGGTGAATATGCGAGCTGTTATCAAACTTACAATCCTTGCTGCACCTTATTTAATAGAATCTAAAGGCTCCATAGTAAATATTTCAAGTATTGAAGGAAAGAAACCGAACATGACAAATTTCCTATCTTACATGGTTAGCAAAGCAGCTTTAGATCATTTTACAAGAGGAGCAGCATTGGAATTGGCACCTAAAGGGGTTAGAGTGAATTCCGTTAGTCCAGGACCTGTAAGAACAGATATTCTAGAAAATTCTGGTTTGGCCGTGAAATGGGATGACATCGGAAAGATGGTAACGTTATTAAACAGAGTGTCTGAACCAGAGGAAACGGCGGAATTGATTCTTTATTTAGCCAGCGAAAAGGCTAAAGGTATTACTGGATCAGACTTCATAACTGACAATGGTGTTCTCATAGGAAATAAGTCGTTTGCGGAAGTAAAATAAATTTGTAATGTATGAAATAAAATGAAATTTTAATATTTATTTACAGTTTTTTTATTTGTTTGCACATTCAACGCCATTTTATGAACCGATTAAAAAATTGGCTTTTGTGACATTACGATTTAAGTAAGCACTATATAAATACATGATGTTGGCCTTTTTACCCGACTACGGCAAAGCGAAAAGGAGGGTTATGATTTTGACCGGTATGTATGTATGTGTGTAAGTATGTATGTATGTTCATCTGTTCCCCATAACTACTAAACTACTTATCAGAATTGGACAAATGAGGTGCCATTAGAAGCGTCTTGGTTGTCCGCTGGTTATGGGCTATGTGATGTCATCTTAAATACGAAACAGCGCCCTCTAGGGAGCATAAAGTTATAAACTAAAAAATAAATATTTTTTAATTAAGCCGTGTGTGGTATCAAATGAAAGGGCTTAGTTAGCACATTTCAAAAATATATATATTATTAGCTTTTGCTTGCGGTTTTGCTTGTTTAATAAGTAGTAATAGGATTCTTATAGTATCGCCAAAATAATTTAAATAAAAATTTGTTTAAAAACTAAAACCCAACTAACTGCACCCAAAAAAAAAAAAATATTTCTGTGACTGCACCCTAAAAGCACGAAACAAGGAAAGCCGTGGTCGTATGTTTTCTATCCTAATAATACCTAAAACAATAACATACGACCACGGCTTTTCTTGTTTCGTGCTTTTTAGGATGCAGTAGTTGGGTTTTAGTTTTTGAACTAATTTTTATTTCTCTTAGATGGTGACTCGTTATTTATCGGCGAAGAATTTGACCATTTTTTAAATTTATTTATTCACAACTTATCATGTCAGGTGAATATAATGCGATAGTGCAGCTTATCTATACATATTTTAAGAGAGTAAAAATATTTTGTCTGTACATTTTGTAGTTTTGACTGAAATGGATAGAAGGACACTTAAAAAGAATAATAGAAAGTAAAAAAAATATTTTTTTATTTTTGTCTGTCTGTGTACGCTAATCTCCGAAAGTACAGAACCGATTTGAATGAAACTTTTTTTGTTGTATTAGCTATTAAGCCTGGGCAACATATAGGCTATAATTGATTTTGAAAATTGGAACACCTGATGAAGAACCTTAACAGAACAGCTAAACTATAAGAAATATGGAAATGGTGCCTTTGCAAAAGTTAATCAATCTGACGAGCAATTTCTGTTGACGTATAAAAATCGAAGATTACTATTAGACCACACTACTATTAGATATATGAAAATGGCACCTTAGCAAAAGTCGTTCAACCTGATGAGCATTTTCTACAAATATTGAAGATCTGGAACATCAGTTCCCGTTCATCAACATATATTCCCGTGGGACATGGGATAACCAAATGGCTCAAATTTTAAGTACTGGAGTTTAGGTTACTACAGTTTGGAACACAAAAAGATTTTTATCTAAGCAAAACTCACGCGGGCGTAGCCGCGGGCAACAGCTAGTTGTTTAATAATTAGCTTGTTATCACAAAACTCCACGGGAGGGAAGCTCTGTGGCTCAATAAGTCTTCATAAATCTAAAAGCAAATCAAAACAAAAGTAAACAAGCTAATACTTAATTAAAAAATAAAATACACGACTGACTACTCACATAGCTAATGTCACTCGGAGGAGTGCAAGGAATCTAAAAATACCTCTCACATACAAATCTGTTAAGCCGTTCAGGACTTATGGTGGAATAAAGAATATTACATACATAGAAACATGAACCCTGAAAACATAACACTCCTTTTTTGGTCAGTCATGTAAAAACTAAAGTACTTAACATAAAGTGATTTCACACAGAATAACGTAACGTTACAGAAATAACAACGTTTTTACACCGTTACTGCTATTCATTCATAGACAAGAAATATCGAAACTTCGACAGCCAGCATAGACAAGACGCGGAACAGTTTGTCGTTGTCATATTTTTGTAGGAAAAAATCTTACCTACGTTTTCACGATTTGGAAATTTGTTAATTATTTTGCTGATATTCAGCATGAGTTCCAATAAGAACGTGTCCCAAGAACTACCAGATGGGTGGGTGCTTTGTTCTTCAAAGTCTAATCCAGGGCGGAAATACTATTTCAACAAGAAAACCGGAAAATCTTCTTGGACAGAACCGCAGGTATATTTCGCAATTTATTGTAAATTACCCTTTTAAAATTTGTACATTGGTGAAGATTCGCTGGAATACATTTCTATATTGCTATAATCTTAATAAAGTACTAATGTTTAAATGTGTGCCTAATGATCAATACTTTGTACAATTCTCAAGGCTGATGATAAAAGTGGACAAAGCAAAGAAAAGAGTAAAAGGGAGAAAGCGAAGAAAAATGAGAAGCTGAAAAAGTTAGAAGCCCAAAGGAAGGCCTTGAAAAGAAAAAGTGACAGCCAAGAAGGTAGTTCTGCTAAGAAGAAAAATAAACCAGGTGTGATTATTCATCTTAGTAAATTATTCCTTCCTTTCGGACGTTTCCCTTTACCAACCTGAATCGAACTTTTTCCTCACCATATGCATCAATTAGATTTGAAATGTGCATAGTAGACTTGCTGAAAGGGTAACAAAAAATGTACAACATAACAACATTAATATGTTACAGATAACAAAAGTTTGGTTTAATTATTTGAATATACAACAATTGTTTGTTGTAAATATCCACCTTGCCAGCTTTTGCTTTTGTTCAGACAAAAGCCATCCTCAGTCTCTCATGTAGGCTAGTTACTAAAATTTGCAAACCCATTTGGTCTAGTTATAACATGGACGTAGGAAAAAAGAACGGACGGAGTCTTGGCTTAATAAGGAGTGAAGCAAAGCAATGGCGGCGACTTACGATTGTGTGAGTTGACGGAGAGTTGCCATAAGCGGAAAATTACCCAACAATTATCCATAATTACAAAAATATATTTCAATTACTAAGTATTTTTTTTTTTTGCATATTTTGGCATTTTGTCTGTAATATCAATTCATATTTATTGTAATTTTACATTTTAAAATCAAAATGCGAAAAAGGAAAAATAAAACAATCAGTAATTTTAATCATTTATTCGTAAATGTTGGCCTTAAAATCCCTTATTTTGGGTAAGCTTTTTATATATTTGTCGTTTGCTTTCACAAGATTTTGATATATTTTCTTGCTTAGATATTTACTAGATCTAGTGTAAAATACGCTAAAACGGCAACACTGGCCGTCTTACTTTGCTGTGGGTGTGTGCGTGCGCTCGTGTCGGTACAATACGCCGGCTTACTTTGATTGCATCACTATTAATGTTACTGAGGCGGTGTCCGTTCTTTTTTCCTACGTCCATGAGTTATAAAGATAAAATACTTATGACATTTTATTATTACAGAACTACCATCACCAGAAAAACCAGTCAAACCCTGTCCAAGTCCAAGCAAACACAATGTTGTAGCTAAAGTCAGCAAAAAAAGCCCACAAAAATGTAGCCCACCACAAAAAACATTGTCAAAAAACCTTGCCAACAGCAGACTTTCACAACTACGTACAAGACTGAGTTCTGAAGCAGAAAAAAATGTGAGTGCAAGTGAAAAGTCACCAACCAAACACAAAATCAGCCCCAAAGTCCATGAAACACCTCCAAAATTAAGTAAACTTGAATCAAAAAGTCCTCAGCTGAATGACACTAAATGTTCTGCTACAAACCAGTCACCTAGCAGTGACAGTATACAATCAATACCATCGCCGTCCCAATTCTTTGCGGCAAATAAAATAATATCATCTATGAAAGCACAGTTGCCAGAGAAATATTGCGATAAAACAAAACAGAAAGACACATTTGCAGACATAGAGGAAGGTATTTGCAACCAAACAGCCGAATATCCATTTATGAAACATCCGGCAACTCCTCCTCAGTTTTCCGAGGCTAGTAAGCTGGTTTCAGCGATAAAATCAAAGTTATCGTATAAAGGGGCAAGTAAAGAAGGGAATGTGGAGACATTTCGGAGCGCGCAAGATAGAATGAATGCAATGAGAGCTAGGTTAAGTAATGAGACGTCTACGTCAGAAAATAATGCTTTGGTTAATGTAGTATGTAATAATGAAGCTATGGATGTAGATTGCAAAGAGGTGAGTCTTTTTTTGTTTATTAATACCTTATTTAAATTGTAATTGAAAAAGTTATATTTTTACACTTGCAAACTGTTAACCGGCACTACATAGGCTATTTCAGCCCCTTGGGAGTTGATTTATGAAAATAATAGCTTTTGCCCGCGGCTTCGCCCGCGTGAATTTGCCACGAGAACTGTGCTTTTTCCCGGGATGAAAGGTACCCTATGTCCTTCTGTGTACTTCCAGCTATGTGTATGCGAAATTCCAGGAAGATTGGTTCAGTAGATAAAGCGTGAAGAGGTAACAAACATACAAACTCACTTTCGCATTTATAATATTAGTTAGGATATAACTCAAAGATGACTGACTGACATAGTGATCTATCAACGCACAGCCCAAATCATTGGACGGATCGGGCTGAAATTTGGCATGCAGGTAGATGTTATGATGTAAGCGTCCGATAAGAAAGGATTAACGCGAGCGAAGCCGCGGGCGCCAGCTAGTTATATAGATATACAGACTAGTTACAGTTTTATTATATGTATTGACTAGCTGTTACCCGCGGCTTCGCCCGCATGAGTTTCGCTTAATTGAAAAATCTTTCTGTGTTCCAAACTGTAGTAATCTAAACTCCAGTACTTAAAATTTAAGCCATTTGGTTATCCCGTGTCCCGCGGGAATATATTAGGTACTTGTAGTAAATATTTTTATTGTTTTATTATATGTATAGATGATGATTTACAATTTCCACTTTGACTTTCTCACCTAAATACATGTATTTGTTGTTTTACAGATCTCACAAAATGTACCCGTGGTACCTATACAAACAAAGGAGAAAGTAAATTTTAGCCGAGATAATAGGGATGATTTGGTGCTGGTGGTGGATACCAATGTGTTTATACATGAGCTGGATTTTATCAAAAATGTTCTAAATTCACATATAAAAGGTTTGTTAGTTCTAATGCCTTTAACAGATTCAGCTATGTTGTATGCATACCATAGATATATGAACTTTAGTAGCCGCCCACCGGGGCTTCGGTCCTGTGGGAATTTCGGGATAAAAGGTACCCTATGTGCTATTCCCGATATTTTTCTACACATACCAAATGTCATTGAAATCCGTCCAGTAGATTTTGCGTGATTAGAAACAAACATCCTAACAAACTCACATCTAAACGTTTGCATTTATAATATTAGTAGTATTTCGGTTTCATGCATTGTCGATTTTTTTGCAAACAATTTAGTTACTCGCTCACTTAACAAAATTAAAAAAATGCTTCCTTCCACCCTATAGTCGCGTTTCGTGCTCTCGAATAAAATGTACGTCGCGGAATGGGTGTTCATAAAAATTCAATTAAAAATGCTTTTAAAAAATAGTCATGTTTTGGACCTCGTTTCACGTCTGACAATGTAAACCAATTAATTCGACAGCCTAAAATACAGTTAGCCTCTAATACACATGAAGAAATATATCAACTAATATAATCGCCAGGTTACAAAGAACAGCCAACACTGCTAGTCCCATGGAGAGTCATCAGTGAACTGGACAGATTGAAGGACAACAACAATGGTAACGGGGCGCTCTGCAAACGAGCTAAATCTGCTATGGATTACTTGTACAAGTCACTGCCGGAAAATAGCAGGATAAAGGGTGAGCGAAATATATTTCTTGCCGGACAATTGTTTCTTTTTTTTTAGAATAGTAGGCAAACGCGCATGCGGGTTATGATTATAATTTACTAGTCGCGCCCCGTGGCTTCGCTCCCGTGGGAATTTTGGGTTAAAAGTAAACTATGTGCTATTCCCGGTATTTTTTTACCTGTATACCAAATTTCATCGAAATCTGTCTAGTAGATTTTGCGTGATTCAGTAACAAACATCGTCACAAACTCACAAATTCACATCCAAACTTTCGCATTTATAAAACTAGCTGCGCCCCGGGGCTTCGCTCCCGTGGGAATTTTGGGATAAAAAGTACCCTATGTGCTATTCCCGGTATTTTTCTACCTGTATACTAAATTTCATCGAAATCCGTCCAGTAGATTTTGCGTGATTGAGTCACAAACATCCTCACAAATTCACACCCAAACTTTCGCATTTATAATATTAGTAGGATTCTCACAACTTTTTTTTTTTTTTCTTTTTCTTAACATACTTAAATAAATTAAATACGCTAATATTATTACAATCTAGCCTATTTACAGGCTATTGTGTAGTTTTTTATTGTCCTAGTTTTATAAAGTCCATAGAATTAAGTATGTGTCCATCGGCACTTTTCTTACTGTCTCTATTAAGGGGAAGGCACTTTGATCATGTGTCTCTTTATTTCATTATCACAACTGAAAAAAAATTGTGATCTTAGTCTGTCAGTTTAGTAAGACCCATCATGATTGCCCCGAATAAAGGTGTTCGATGAATGATTGACTGTATGAACTGTGTGAACGAACACATTGGTCCTTAATACAATGTAATAAGGTCTAAAATTATATACATACTAGCTTTTGTCCGCGGCTTCGTCCGCGTGAATTTCCCATGGGAACAGTGCTTGTTCCCGGGATGAAAGGTATCCTATGTCCTGCTCCGTAATTATAACTATGCGTTGAAGCGGTGGTGGCCAAGTGGTAATGACATCAGTTATTTAATTGTAAGACATATGTTGTAAAGTGACGTCTTTGGAGAAAATGCAGCAGTGGAGTTTGTTGCGCCGCCTCTTCTCCACTTGCACTTTGGAGGCGGTGGTAAACTTAGCTTTAAGTAATTTTATGACGTCAACTAACTAAAAAACAAGAATGTGACGATTTATAAGTGCTATTTTTAAGCCTATATGAATAAAAATAATTGACTTTGACTTTGATCCGCCTGAGGTCGGGTAGGACCCGGGTTCAAATCCTACTTGTGTCACATCAGTTTGTAGACCAATCTGACTCATGTATGGTAGTTTTCTCATATACCACCACTTGCTTCCGGTGAAGGAAAACATCGTGAGGAAACCTGCACATTGGCTGACTATTTACTTAACTAGTGTGTATACGGCTACTGCCACGTATACGGCTACTGCCACTAGATGGCGGTAGTCGTAAAAGTCATGTTATTAGCCTTTAGGCGACTTGAATAAAATCTGACACCAGTGTTAGTAATAACACACTCGATAAGAAAGAAAGGCTATGTGTATGCGAAATTTCAGGAAGATTGGTTTAGTAGATAAAGCGTGAAGAGGTAACAAACAAACAAACTCACTTTCGCATTTATAATATTAGTTAGGATACTGTACGTAGACTGTGTCAATATGATATCGTGTACGCAGGCCAGTCGCTGCGCGACTCCAACTCACACATCTACCCGTGCGAGGTGCCTGATGATGAGATCCTCAACTGCTGTCTACAGCAGGCCGAGCGGGGGAAGTCTGTGGTGAGAACTTTATTTATTAGCTTCGTCTATCAATCGCGCGTGTGACCATTCCGACAATATATAATTTCACACTTTGACTATTGTCGCTAGCGATGTGCCATCGAGAAATTTCCTATTCCCGAAAATTCTTCTCTTGAAAATTTCCGAAAATTCTCAGAAATTCTATTGTTTTTAGGAAAATTTTTCGTTCTCGAGAATATTTCCGTACCACTTATTTAGTCGCACTGATCACACCGCGATGCACAGAAGTGAATTTTTATTGAGCATTGGTTTGGTAAATGCATTTTGTCTGAAAGATCTGAAACCGGTTTCAGATGCTAGTGTCAAACGACAAGAACCTATGCAACAAGGCCGTAATAAACAACGTAAAGTGTATCTCCACTCACTCACTGCGGCCGCTGCTGACGTGCCGCGCCGCCGCGCCGCTCACGAGTGACGCGCGGCACTGTCGCGACGCCACGCACCAGCTGCTGGCCACGATGCTGGAGGTTACTTTATTATTAGTTGTTTATAAACAGTGTCACGTGTATCTCCACGAGCTCACTGCGGCCGCTCACGAGTGACGCGCGGCACTGTCGCGACGCCACGCACCAGCTGCTGGCCACCATGCTGGAGGTTACTTTATTATTAGTTGTTTATAAACAGCGTCACGTGTATCTCCACGAGCTCACTGCGGCCGCTCACGAGTGACGCGCGGCACTGTCGCGACGCCACGCACCAGCTGCTGGCCACGATGCTGGAGGTTACTTTATTATTAGTTGTTTATAAACAGCGTCACGTGTATCTCCACTCACTCACTGCGGCCGCTCACGAGTGACGCGCGGCACTGTCGCGACGCCACGCACCAGCTGCTGGCCACCATGCTGGAGGTTACTTTATTATTAGTTGTTTATAAACAGTGTCAAGTGTATCTCCACGAGCTCACTGCGGCCGCTCACGAGTGACGCGCGGCACTGTCGCGACGCCACGCACCAGCTGCTGGCCACCATGCTGGAGGTTACTTTATTATTAGTTGTTTATAAACAGTGTCAAGTGTATCTCCACTCACTCACTGCGGCCGCTCACGAGGGACGCGCGGCACTGTCGCGACGCCACGCACCAGCTGCTGGCCACCATGCTGGAGGTTACTTTATTATTAGTTGTTTATAAACAGTGTCAAGTGTATCTCCACTCACTCACTGCGGCCGCTCACGAGTGACGCGCGGCACTGTCGCGACGCCACGCACCAGCTGCTGGCCACCATGCTGGAGGTTACTTTATTATTAGTTGTTTATAAACAGTGTCAAGTGTATCTCCACTCACTCACTGCGGCCGCTCACGAGTGACGCGCGGCACTGTCGCGACGCCACGCACCAGCTGCTGGCCACCATGCTGGAGGTTACTTTATTATTAGTTGTTTATAAACAGTGTCAAGTGTATCTCCACTCACTCACTGCGGCCGCTCACGAGTGACGCGCGGCACTGTCGCGACGCCACGCACCAGCTGCTGGCCACCATGCTGGAGGTTACTTTATTATTAGTTGTTTATAAACAGTGTCAAGTGTATCTCCACTCACTCACTGCGGCCGCTCACGAGGGACGCGCGGCACTGTCGCGACGCCACGCACCAGCTGCTGGCCACCATGCTGGAGGTTACTTTATTATTAGTTGTTTATAAACAGTGTCAAGTGTATCTCCACTCACTCACTGCGGCCGCTCACGAGGGACGCGCGGCACTGTCGCGACGCCACGCACCAGCTGCTGGCCACCATGCTGGAGGTTACTTTATTATTAGTTGTTTATAAACAGTGTCAAGTGTATCTCCACTCACTCACTGCGGCCGCTCACGAGGGACGCGCGGCACTGTCGCGACGCCACGCACCAGCTGCTGGCCACCATGCTGGAGGTTACTTTATTATTAGTTGTTTATAAACAGTGTCAAGTGTATCTCCACTCACTCACTGCGGCCGCTCACGAGGGACGCGCGGCACTGTCGCGACGCCACGCACCAGCTGCTGGCCACCATGCTGGAGGTTACTTTATTATTAGTTGTTTATAAACAGTGTCAAGTGTATCTCCACGAGCTCACTGCGGCCGCTCACGAGTGACGCGCGGCACTGTCGCGACGCCACGCACCAGCTGCTGGCCACCATGCTGGAGGTTACTTTATTATTAGTTGTTTATAAACAGTGTCAAGTGTATCTCCACTCACTCACTGCGGCCGCTCACGAGGGACGCGCGGCACTGTCGCGACGCCACGCACCAGCTGCTGGCCACCATGCTGGAGGTTACTTTATTATTAGTTGTTTATAAACAGTGTCAAGTGTATCTCCACGAGCTCACTGCGGCCGCTCACGAGTGACGCGCGGCACTGTCGCGACGCCACGCACCAGCTGCTGGCCACCATGCTGGAGGTTACTTTATTATTAGTTGTTTATAAACAGTGTCAAGTGTATCTCCACTCACTCACTGCGGCCGCTCACGAGTGACGCGCGGCACTGTCGCGACGCCACGCACCAGCTGCTGGCCACCATGCTGGAGGTTACTTTATTATTAGTTGTTTATAAACAGTGTCAAGTGTATCTCCACGAGCTCACTGCGGCCGCTCACGAGTGACGCGCGGCACTGTCGCGACGCCACGCACCAGCTGCTGGCCACCATGCTGGAGGTTACTTTATTATTAGTTGTTTATAAACAGTGTCAAGTGTATCTCCACTCACTCACTGCGGCCGCTCACGAGTGACGCGCGGCACTGTCGCGACGCCACGCACCAGCTGCTGGCCACGATGCTGGAGGTTACTTATTATTAGTTATTTATAAACAGTGTCAAGTGTATCTCCACTCACTCACTGCGGCCGCTCACGAGTGACGCGCGGCACTGTCGCGACGCCACGCACCAGCTGCTGGCCACCATGCTGGAGGTTACTTTATTATTAGTTGTTTATAAACAGTGTCAAGTGTATCTCCACTCACTCACTGCGGCCGCTCACGAGGGACGCGCGGCACTGTCGCGACGCCACGCACCAGCTGCTGGCCACCATGCTGGAGGTTACTTTATTATTAGTTGTTTATAAACAGTGTCAAGTGTATCTCCACTCACTCACTGCGGCCGCTCACGAGGGACGCGCGGCACTGTCGCGACGCCACGCACCAGCTGCTGGCCACCATGCTGGAGGTTACTTTATTATTAGTTGTTTATAAACAGTGTCAAGTGTATCTCCACTCACTCACTGCGGCCGCTCACGAGGGACGCGCGGCACTGTCGCGACGCCACGCACCAGCTGCTGGCCACGATGCTGGAGGTTACTTTATTATTAGTTGTTTATAAACAGTGTCAAGTGTATCTCCACTCACTCACTGCGGCCGCTCACGAGTGACGCGCGGCACTGTCGCGACGCCACGCACCAGCTGCTGGCCACCATGCTGGAGGTTACTTTATTATTAGTTGTTTATAAACAGTGTCAAGTGTATCTCCACTCACTCACTGCGGCCGCTCACGAGGGACGCGCGGCACTGTCGCGACGCCACGCACCAGCTGCTGGCCACGATGCTGGAGGTTACTTTATTATTAGTTATTTATAAACAGCGTCAAGTGTATCTCCACTCACTCACTGCGGCCGCTCACGAGTGACGCGCGGCACTGTCGCGACGCCACGCACCAGCTGCTGGCCACGATGCTGGAGGTTACTTGATTATTAGTTGTTTATAAACAGCGTCACGTGTATCTCCACGAGCTCACTGCGGCCGCTCACGAGTGACGCGCGGCACTGTCGCGACGCCACGCACCAGCTGCTGGCCACCATGCTGGAGGTTACTTTATTATTAGTTGTTTATAAACAGTGTCACGTGTATCTCCACGAGCTCACTGCGGCCGCTCACGAGTGACGCGCGGCACTGTCGCGACGCCACGCACCAGCTGCTGGCCACCATGCTGGAGGTTACTTTATTATTAGTTGTTTATAAACAGTGTCAAGTGTATCTCCACTCACTCACTGCGGCCGCTCACGAGTGACGCGCGGCACTGTCGCGACGCCACGCACCAGCTGCTGGCCACCATGCTGGAGGTTACTTTATTATTAGTTGTTTATAAACAGCGTCACGTGTATCTCCACGAGCTCACTGCGGCCGCTCACGAGTGACGCGCGGCACTGTCGCGACGCCACGCACCAGCTGCTGGCCACCATGCTGGAGGTTACTTTATTATTAGTTGTTTATAAACAGTGTCAAGTGTATCTCCACTCACTCACTGCGGCCGCTCACGAGGGACGCGCGGCACTGTCGCGACGCCACGCACCAGCTGCTGGCCACCATGCTGGAGGTTACTTTATTATTAGTTGTTTATAAACAGTGTCAAGTGTATCTCCACTCACTCACTGCGGCCGCTCACGAGGGACGCGCGGCACTGTCGCGACGCCACGCACCAGCTGCTGGCCACCATGCTGGAGGTTACTTTATTATTAGTTGTTTATAAACAGTGTCAAGTGTATCTCCACTCACTCACTGCGGCCGCTGCTGACGTGCCGCGCCGCCGCGCCGCTCACGAGTGACGCGCGGCACTGTCGCGACGCCACGCACCAGCTGCTGGCCACGATGCTGGAGGTTACTTTATTATTAGTTGTTTATAAACAGTGTCAAGTGTATCTCCACTCACTCACTGCGGCCGCTCACGAGTGACGCGCGGCACTGTCGCGACGCCACGCACCAGCTGCTGGCCACGATGCTGGAGGTTACTTATTATTAGTTATTTATAAACAGTGTCAAGTGTATCTCCACTCACTCACTGCGGCCGCTGCTGACGTGAAGTGCGCGAGTAACAGCTGCTGGCCATTATGCTGGAGGTTAGTTGAAGGAAAACATCATGAGGAAACCTGCACATTGGCTGACTGGTTTAGTTTACTAGTGTGTGTACGGCTTCTGCCACTAGATGGCGGTAATCGTAAAGGTCATGTCGGACGCCTTTAGGCGACTTGAATAAAATCTGAGTTAGTAATAAATAACGCACTCGATAAGAAAGAAGACTGAACAAGCGAAGCAAGCGAGGGCTGTAATTCAAGTTGGGGCGAAAACACATTGTTTGTTGGTATATATTTATGTTTGTTCCGCGATAATTCTCGAACCGTTGAATTAATTTCGATGATATTAAGATACTTGTAGCAGCTATCCATAGAATTTTTAAGTTCGTTGCGCAACAATATCGGTTCAGCCGTTTTTGAGATATACGCATTTTTATGAAAATAAATATTGCTCTATAAATAATAATCGCGAGGTCTAAGTTCGCGGTGAACCACTAGTTTAGATAAATAGATCATACGTTTATTTGTATCAGCTGAGACACATTAGTTTCATTGGTAGATTTAATTGGTAAAGCAAATTCATTGGTAGATTGGTCTAACTCATCATCATCATCTCGAATCGAAATGGCATAATTAGATTTTTTGACCAGTATTTGGCCACTTCCACCGTATTTTTCGTTGACCTCATTGAGATCTTCCAAGGAGAAAGGGCAGTTGGGGTATGTTAAAAGATGAGTCATGGATTGGACAGCTCCACATTTACATATACCTACCGGCTATCAGACGAGTGCATATTATTATGACTCGTATACATATTGGTCCTAAATGAGAGCCTTGAGGAACCGCCATTATAGATGATTCGCACGTTTCACATTATGTGACCTTTTATTAATATACTCATCTGCATATATTAAATGCGATATCTTTATCACATAAAACTGCAAAATATCTTTAAACAATGGCAATTTAAACGGTTATTTTTCGTGGTTGATTTTGTCAAACGCCTATTAAAAATCTTTGTTTTTTTTGCAGAATGAGATGCGAGCGAAGTACAACAATCTGTGGCAACACGTGCTATTCAAGGCTCCGCCTTGGACGTTGGACGATGTTTTGCAATGTTTGAGCAAACATTGGATAGCCGTGTTCAACGAAGTATTTCCGAGAGTTGTGGAACATTTGATTACAGATTTAAGGAATAGTTTACTGGCTATAGAGAGTAAAGGTAATTTGAATTTATTTATATCACCATTCTTATCTCTTTTATTTCGTTTTAGTCTGCAGACCAGTTCGACATCTATATTTCCATTGACAGCAATTGTTTTTTAAATGTTTTTTTTTCTTGCTCGGGTTTCAAAGTTAAGTAAAATATGTACACTGACTTTTCACTAATGTGTATTCCCTCTTCTGCATTCAGATCATTATCATCATCATAGAATTTAAGGCTTTTGTCGGTGGGGTTCCTTCCATCGTTATCTTTCCATTCCCAACTCTTTCACTTCCCTATATGACACGAGTCGACGCTAACTTTCCCCTTTTTTTGGTTCATATTACTCTATCTGGGTCTTCCTAGACCCCTATGATGATTCTTAAGAAACCGGCTTTTGACAAAAAATATACTTGTTCCCATAGAAAAATTCCCAGTGTCATTTCTTATGCTTATAAAATTAACCAATTTATTTTTACATTTGAATTTACTTTGTACAGATCCGAAGTCCGTTTCTCAAGCGGAAGTGTCGAACTTCCAAGAGCTATGCTTGGAGATCGCGAAGAAATGTCAAATCATACCGGAATACATGGAGCTCGCGAAACTCACCGTGGAGCGAATTGAGAAGAACGAGGGCCCTGAGGAGGACATGGCCGTGGTTGATGCCTTCGAGGCCCTTTGGAGGGTTTTCTCGAGATATTGGTGAGTACAATTACTAGAAATTGATGAATTGCTTTCCAATCTGATGAATGATTTTTTAAAAGCACTTTGTATACACATCATTGCTTTCTATTGGACGTGTTAGTAATTCTTAGATTTTGCACTCGTTCCCTATGTGAAAAATATTTTTTTTATCAAAAAATGTAGTTTAATTTTTAGCCAAAAAAAAATTAAATTTTCTCCCTTACTTTGATTTTTAGGTCCTAAATTCAAAACTTTGCAAGGTATCCACGTAAGTAATACCTCTTAAGAAAGCCCAAGGATGTTTTTAAAAAGGTTTTTAAAAAAAAGCTCCTTCCGTAATTTTTTTAAAATCTCTGTAAAAATGGATTTTTTTGGTAACTTAAAAATAATTTAAAAATAAATTCTGATGACACAGATGCACAAAACATGTTTTTTTAGAATGTTCATGCATTGCTCTAATAAAAAAGAAATAAAAAGAATTATGTTTTCATTAATTTTGCCACTGCTAGTAGCAATTAAGTGTAAAAATTTGGCTTGTTCGTAAAAAAAATAAAAAAAAAAATTCTAAAAAAAATCAGTAACACTTTGCTTAAGAAAATTATCTCTTAAATGACTCTAAATGGTCTATACTAGCTTGGCTTCAAGGCTTTGTATCGAACTACCAAACACCCTGTATATGCATTGAATCTTGCGAATATCAACACCGCGATTTAGTCAGTCACAGCGCCATTTGTCTTGAGAATTCCTCCTATTGTCGTATTCCTCATGACTGAGGGTCGTGGTCATTATGTCGAATGAAACACACATAACGACTATTTTGGCAATGTTAATCGAGTAGTTTAACATTGCCTTCTCCATTTTACACACTAGCTGAGCTGGTTTCCTCGCGATGTTTTCCTTCCTTGGAAGCAAGTGGTGATTGCTGAAAACTACCATTCATGAGGATTGGTATATAAACTCGTGTAGCACGTGCAGGATTCGAACCTGGGACCTTTGCAGTGACAGACGGCCGCTAACCGCCACCACCGCTTCATTTAGACCGCGTCTTGAGATTATGGATTACTAGCGGCGCCCCGGGACTTCGCTCCTGTGGCAATTTCGGGATAAAGAGTACCCTATGTGCTGTTCCCGGTATTTTTCTACCCGTATACCTAATTTCATCGAAATCCGACTAGTAGATTTTGCGTAATTGAGTAACAAACATCCTCACAAATTTACAAACTCACATCCAAACTTTCGCATTTATAATATTAGTAGGATAGTAGGATTTATCATTTATGATTGGCGTTATTATGTAGTAGCGCGGTAGATGTCGCCACATCTTTTCCCAAAAACGTTATCTTGTAAAACTTGTTTTTTTTTTCTTGCAGCGACGCACTATCAACGGCATTAGGAATTCCGCACTGCATACAAGTAGACACGGCCGTGCCCAGCAATGAGCCGCTGGCAGCATTGCTGGAGAGATTCAACGAGTTTTCGCATCATGTGCGGGCTCTCACTGCATCTGTACACGGGTAGGTATTTTTATGATAATTAATCAAGTAATTAAAAAAAATATAAAAAGTTCTAAAGTGTTTGCTTATTTGATTTATGAATTACTAGCTTTTGCCCGCGGCTTCGCCCGCGTGAATTTCCCTCGGGAACAGCGCTTTTCCGGGATGAAAGGTACCCTATGTCCTTCTCAGTACTTCTAAATATGTGTATGCGAAATTTCAGAAAGATCGGTTTAGTAGTTACCTACTTGAGAGTTAGCTGGAAGAGTTAACAAACACACTTCCGCATTTATAATATAAGTTAGGAATATGGGCCTAAATACGGGGTAATAAGTCTCACTATTATATGCAAGTGTGTTGAAAAATCTGTTATTACTGTTGGTGAAAAAAAATACTATATAAAGTATAACGAGTTAATACGCGCAGCTCCTGACATGTCTTTTACATTGAATTGGCAACTAAAAAAAAGTGCTATCTGGTGGCAGAGGTCATCCAGCACCGTTTATTTACACTATATATTGGTCCTTTAATATTTTAACTATACTATGTTATATATGTCAAAAGCAAAACGTCTGCTGTACGATCATTGGTTCCACTAATTAAACTTTTTAGCATACATAGTACCTAAATATATATATTTTTATTGTTTAAAAAAAAGCACATCTTAAAAAAAAAAAGTAAATTTCGATATTTTAAATTCCTTTTTCATGATGACTGTAATAATATATGTTGTTATTATTATTAATCATTGTAACTCTTAATAGCGTGTTATTTGTAGTGTTCAACTTTCGTTTTTTATGCTGTTTTTTATCTGTGAGGACCTTTAAGTGGCTCCTTTGCTAGCTATTCTATTTATACATTTAAGACTAAAATTGTAGCTGTTGGTCTTCCTATCAAAATAAAATAAAATAAAATGTGTAATTCTATTTAATTTTGTGAGATACACTGTGTTGCAACAAAATAAATTCGCGGTAAGAAAGGGGTTGCACAAATGTATGGGGAGCCGGCTATATCATGAGCACCTATCTGAACTTTTTATTTTTGGGTCAGTATCAATGCCTTATAAGTAAATCCGATAAATTCGTAGCCTTTCTATGGTACATTTAGTCAACAAAATCGTGATGAAGGTTAGGCGAGTTCCGCCAAAATGGCCGACACCCATTGCGATTTGACGTTGACGCGCTAGGGTGGCCTTTGTTTCGCTTAAAATTTTTGTCTCTAATTTCACTTCGCCGAACCTTATTGGCCTAAACATGTTATGCACAATTATTGTCTCGCCTAATTGATGTTTTTGCACAATAATAATTTAGCCTAATAATTATTACATGCAATTTTTGAGTCTCTATTATTAGATGTTCTAAAATCGTTTGGCTTTTAATTTTTTACACCTAACGATATCCTCGTATAAATTTGTTTGAGACAATTATTACTTACTATAATAATCACTTCTTATAATTATAACTAATTGAATATTAGTAAATTTAATTATTAGATACTATTAGTACTTTCTTACCGGCATGGGTACTGTGTGTTTGTAATATAATTGCTTGGAACGAAACACGGGCGTTTCGCATTGCTGCCGCCAGAGGGCGTTCGGGGTTTTCACTTTGCTCGTGCGAATGGCTCGCGGACGGTCGCCATTGCTATGCGATATCGGTTTGATTTTTAATACGCGAGAGGGCCCGCGTTCTTTGATTGCTAATTAACTTGAGTTGTATTTGTGAATTTCCTGTTTGTTAAATAACTATTGAACTTTGTGTTTGTGTACCCGTCATTGTGACTTTCTCCTGTGGGATGTGACGCGTGGCTGCTCGCTCACATCTACCTGTTGCCGAGCCGATTTCGGGAAGAAATCTATTTATTTGTCCTGGGGAATTGAGATCTCAAGGGTTAGGTAGGGTGATTAGGAATTCCCCCTTCCCGAAGATACTCAAGTTTGGATCCGAAGAGAAAGAAGATTTAGCTTGGTAAGTGTTTTTTAAGTGTAATTAATTTATAGGTTAGGTTATCATATAGGGCCCTGTAGCTCCCTTCATAAGCTACGGTGGTAGCAGACTGCGTTAAGTTATTTAGGTTTTAGTCGGGCAAACGTGGTGCCGCGTGGAGATTTCTTCCCGGTACTTATTTTTTACCGGTGGTTTTTTCCCGGTGAAGTTCCGGTACAGGATTCTTCCCGCCGCTTCGTTTGTCCGGATTCGCTCTGCGCACATTTTCTGGCAGCAGAGCGTAGTTGCTCTGCACATTTTCTGGTAGCAGAGCGTAGTTTATCTACCCTCTATTTGTTCGTTTGTAAAAAATAATTAATTGTTTGTAAAAATTATTAGATTTCTCTTAGTTTGTTTGTATAAGAATATTTGTAACCTTTTTTGTATTTGTTTGCGGTTTGTACCGTGCGTTCCGGGTTTGTGCCATTCTCATACCTACCGCGGTTCTTCGTGTAGTTGCTTGATTTTGTTGTTTTTTATTTACCTTTTGTTATTTTTTGTTTGTGACTTGACGCGATGGCGAAGGCCTCCAATGCTAGGGCGACACTCGCCAACGAATTGAGATGGTTTGTGACGGCCGGAGGACTCCTGTCCCGGAAGGACAGGGAGGGCGCCATACTGCTAAGAGCGGATCACCTCCACTCACGATTGATTAGCGCGGAAGCGGCCATGGCGGCGCTTACCGAAGCCGATCTTACCCCGGAGGCCTACGCAGGTCACATGGCGGACATGGACCAGATCCTGAGTCTGCACGATGATATCGCGGAGGCGGTGACCGCAATAAGGGCGAGACAGGCTGGCGGACCAGCCCCTCGCACACCTGTTAGACAGGAAGGACCAGCGGTTACTGGTCGGCTCCCCACCCTTCAGCTGTCCCACTTTGGGGGTAGGATGGAGGAGTGGGTAGCATATAAAAATATGTTTGAGTCCCTGGTCGTAGCACGACAGGATTTGTCGAAGGCCCAGAAGATGGCCTACCTCCTCTCCACTCTTGAGGATGAAGCGCGGTCGCTCATCCAGCACCTCCGGGTGGAGGACGACCAGTACGATACGGCTTGGGAGTTATTGAACTCCCGCTACCAAAACTTACGTTTGTTAGCGGATGCGCACGCCGCACAGTTGATGGCCCTGCCCAAGGTGGCCAACAGGGCACAGTTGCGCCTGCAGTTGCTCACGCCCGTTACAGTGGCCTGTAACGCGCTCCGCACACTGGGGCTGCCGGTGGACCAATGGTCCTTTTTGCTGGTGCACATTGTATTGGGCAAATTGCCCAATGACATCCGCTCGCGATTTGAGCGCGAGAATGCGGAGCGGGATAGCACCACCCTACCAACCTTCACTGACTTGGTGAAGTTTTTGGAGTTTGAGGCACGGGCGGCTGAGAATACCATGACGGACTCAGCGCCATCCAGAGCGCCTGAACGTAGGCCCTTGGAACCCTCATGGCGAGGAGGCCCCAACAGGGACGGCAACCGCCACCGCGTGGAGCTGGTGTGCGGGTTGCGCACACGGCAGCAGTCGCGAGGGACGCGGACTGCCTGCAATGTGGCCGGATGGGCCACAGCCTGCTACAATGCAGGGACTGGCAGAGACTGCCAGTACAAGATAGGCGCCGCATGGCAAAGCGGCATGAACTTTGCTTTTATTGTTTGGGCGGTCACTATGCACGTGACTGTCCCAGTGCCATACCATGCAGTGCATGCCGTGGGCTGCACCACGTGATGCTCTGCATGAACCGGAACGGGGATGGCCCCCGGTTGTTGAGGCAGGGGTCCCCTATGGGCGGGGGCGCTCCTGCGCGAAGCCCTCCACCATCGGACGGAGGACGCGGCTTCGCTCGTCGCACCCCCCTCGGGAGGGGGTCGCGTACCGGCGCGGGTCTTGGCGGACCGGGACCACGCGCCCCAAGGTCATGGCCAGTATGTGGCTGGCCAGGCCCCGGATGGGGCCCCCATGGGCGGGGGCCCTAGATCGGACGTGAGAGTGGGGACACCCCCTCCACGCGGGTTACCAATACCCAACACATGCAGCCGCAGCGGTTTTCTCCGCCGCTGCACGAGTACCCACGGCTGGAGTACCACCCGCCGTACCATATGTATGGCCGGGCCGCGGGTTATGCCCCCCTCAGATGGGGATGTGCACTCGCCCGCCATATTATCCGGGTCAGTGGCGCGCCCCTGGTTTGGAGAGAGTGGGGAGCCCGTAACTAGCTTGCTCCCTTGCTGGGACAGAGCCGCGGACGGTTCTGCTCCCTACCGCGGTGGTCCGCGTATGGGGTCGTAGGGGGAAGCCATTAATTTGAGAGCTCTGTTGGACTCAGGGGCTCAAAGCAGTTTGGTTACCACTCGAGTGGCACGCCAGTTAGGTTTAGTCGTGGAAGACTCGCCTGTGCCACTTCTTGGAGTTGGTGGCATACAAGTGAAGTGTCTGACGGGCCAGACACTTGTCACCTTTTCTTCGCTGAAGTCCTCCACAATGAGGATCACGACTTCGGCTATGGTAATGGATACCATTGCGGGTTGGCACCCCTCGACAGACATACCGCCGGGTGTGTTGTCTTTGGTTTCGGGTCTGGATTTGGCCGACCCCTTTGTCTTTCATCCCGGCCCAGTGGACTTGCTCCTGGGCTCGGACGTATTGGGTTGGATTTTGTTGGGTACACAGAAGGCTCTGGGTTCGTCTTCACTGATGGCAGTGTCTACGATTTTTGGTTTTGCCCTGATGGGCCCTGTGTTTGATAATAGCACCGTGGAGGAGCCACCGGTCGTCGCATCTGCGTCCTTGGCCAAGACCATGCAAAGGTTTTGGGAGGTGGAGGAGCCACCTATGAGTTCCAGGATGGATCCGGAACACGCTGAGTGCGAAGCCTTCTTTCGATCAACCACGGAGAGGTTGCCCTCCGGTCGGTTTGTAACTAGGTTACCTTTTGTTGCCTCTCGTCCTAGCCTAGGGCAAAGTGGGGCGCTTGCGGAGAAGCGACTGCTGTCCATGGAGCGACGCATGCAGCGTGACCACGTACTTCGCGATAAATATATTGAATTTATGCGCGAGTACGAGGATTTGGGTCACATGTCTCCGGCTCGAGTTGATTGGAGCTCAACTGAGCATTATTTTTTGCCCCACCACGCGGTGGTGAAGGCCTCAACAGGCAAATTGAGGACCGTCTTCGATGGGTCCGCACCCACTTCGAACGGGGTTTCGTTGAATCTGTGTTTGCATTCGGGTCCCAAATTGCATAGGGACATAATTGACATCATCTTGAACTTTAGAAGACATCAAGTGGTTTTTGGCGCGGACATCCGGATGATGTTCCGCCAGACAGTCATACATCCTGAGGACAGGCGATTCCAGTTGATACTCTGGCGTGAGCGCCCTGAGGATCCTGTGACGGTGTATGAACTCAACACAAACACGTATGGTTTGAAATCTAGTCCCTATATCGCCATCAGATCATTGCTTGAATTGGCAGAGCGGGAACGGATCCGCTTTCCCCGTGGGGCTTCCGTGCTGTCACGTGACTTGTATGTTGATGACGTGTGCACCGGAGCCCAAAGTATTGAGGAGGCCCTCCTACTGCGGGATGAATTGATTGAAATATTGAAGACAGGTGGCTACGAGCTACGTAAGTGGTTGTCTAATGAGCCTAAAGTTCTAGAAGGGATCCCGGAGGATCACCAACAGAACCCTCACCTGTTCGAGGATGTAGATGATCCCAACAGGATAGCGGTGCTGGGCATGCAGTACCAGCCGCTAACCGATATTTTCACATTCCAAGTGGACTTGGAAATACCAAAGGTCTGGACTAAGAGAACGGTGTTGTCCGTAATAGCCCGTATGTTTGATCCAAGCGGTTGGATCAGTCCAGTGATATTCTCTGCAAAGTGTCTTCTTCAGAGACTTTGGACTTTGGGCGTCTCGTGGGACGAGCCGCTGTTTGGCTCTCCATTGGATGATTGGCTCGAGTTGTTTTCATCGATTAAGGAAGTCAATCGGATTGCCTTGCCTCGTCGAATATTGCCCCCGGGAAATATCGAGCCAGCCTGCATGGCTTTTGTGACGCGTCGGAGCGAGGCTACGCCGCGTCAGTCTATATGCGGACAGTTGACGCCGATGGCCGGGTCAATGTCTCGCTTTTGTTAGGGAAGAGCAAGGTCGCCCCCATCAGGACTAGGCTGACTATTCCCAAGCTTGAGTTGAGTGGAGCTCACCTTCTCTCTAAATTGTTGCATCACGTTGCCAGTGAACTGGCGGCCACGGTCGAAATACGGGACATCTTCGCCTGGTCGGATAGCCAGGTCGCGCTTGCATGGTTGCGCGCGGCCCCACATACCTTGGAGGTTTTTGTGGGAAATCGGGTTTCCCAAATCCAGAATATCGGAATTGATATAACATGGAGACATGTGCCGGGAGAGCTTAACCCAGCGGACTGTGCTTCCCGAGGTTGTACGGCACCAGAATTGGTGTCACACCCGCTCTGGTGGGGTCCAGAGTGGCTGATGGGATCAGAAACATCTTGGCCTGTCTGTCAGACAGATGTTACTTCTTTGAGTTTGACCGGGCTCCGTGTACATGCTGTAGTCGCTGAGACGACGTCGGAGCCGGATTGGCTACTTGCTCGGTATAGTAGCTTGGATAAGCTTCTGGGTGTTACCAGTTGGATTAAGCGTTTCATACATAATTGTAGAAACCCACAGGCAAAGCGGTTGGAGCCGATTGCAGGTGCAGAAGAGCGCCGGAGCGCATTGTTGCATTGGGTCCGTGTCGTGCAGACCGGACGGTTTGAGTCAGAGCTTCGTATTTTGCGCGACGGACGCGCTAAGTTGAAGGGCGCGGTCGCTCGTTTGAACCCGTACATCGACTCGGATGGGCTTCTTCGGGTTGGAGGCAGGCTCCGGAAGGCGGATCTTCCATATGAGACTCGCCATCCTCTGTTGTTGCCCAAGGGCGGACCCTTGGTGCAGCTTTTGGTGTCTGATCGACACATTTGTAACGCCCATGCTGGGTGCAATGCTTTGTTGGCTATTTTGCAACGCGAGTTTTGGATTTTGTCTGCCCGAAGAGCAATCCGTAGTGTCCTGTTTCGATGTATTGCATGTTATAGGTTGAAGGCATCCACGATGCAACCACAGATGGGTGATTTGCCCGCTGATCGAATCCGACCTTCGAGACCGTTTGACGGCGTTGGAACCGATTTTGCCGGTCCCTTTTCGATCAAGGCTTCTCCCTTTCGTAATGCCCGTATTGTGAAGGGCTATTTGTGTGTATTTGTTTGTTTGGCCACCAAGGCTGTCCATTTGGAGGTGGTATCGGCTCTGACTACGGAGGCCTTCGTCGCCGCGTTGGATCGCTTTGTTTCGCGTCGAGGTCTACCTTCCCTTATTAGGTCGGATAATGGCACAAACTATAAAGGAACTGTAAATTATCTTAAGGATGTTTCTGTGTTTATTGATAAAAATTGTACTAGTTTAAGTCAAATTGCTGCTCAAAGGGGAATAACCTGGAAGTTTAGTCCCCCAAGTTGCCCCCATTGGGGAGGGATTTTTGAAGCGGCTGTGAAATCCGCAAAGACCCACCTCCGCCGCATTATCGGAGAAACGGCTCTAACTTTTGAAGAGCTGGCCACAGTGTTTTGTAAAGTTGAGGCGGTCCTCAACTCTCGTCCTCTCTGTCCGCTATCTCCAGATCCAAATGACTTGGAAGCTCTCACCCCTGGTCATTTTTTGGTGGGAGGGCCTTTGAATGCCCTGCCCGAATACCCGTGGAAGGACGAACGCGTATATCGGTTGTCGCGCTTTCAAATGTTGCAGCAAATGAGCCAGGACTTTTGGCGTCGCTGGTCGCTTGAATATTTGCATTTGCTGCAGCAAAGAGTGAAGTGGACAGACAGGACTGAGCCTCCCAGGGAGGGTGATCTAGTATTGTTAAAAGAGGCAAATTTGCCCTCATTACTTTGGCGACGAGCTCGCATATTACGTTTGATTCTTGGCGGAGATGGCACTCCGCGTGTGGCTGAGGTGTTGGTCGACGGTTCGATTTTAAGGAGAGGTGTGACCTCTCTCGCCCGCCTTCCCGTAGAGTAAGCTAGCGGTCTGCTTCTCAGACCGGGACGGGGGATGTTTGTAATATAATTGCTTGGAACGAAACACGGGCGTTTCGCATTGCTGCCGCCAGAGGGCGTTCGGGGTTTTCACTTTGCTCGTGCGAATGGCTCGCGGACGGTCGCCATTGCTATGCGATATCGGTTTGATTTTTAATACGCGAGAGGGCCCGCGTTCTTTGATTGCTAATTAACTTGAGTTGTATTTGTGAATTTCCTGTTTGTTAAATAACTATTGAACTTTGTGTTTGTGTACCCGTCATTGTGACTTTCTCCTGTGGGATGTGACGCGTGGCTGCTCGCTCACATCTACCTGTTGCCGAGCCGATTTCGGGAAGAAATCTATTTATTTGTCCTGGGGAATTGAGATCTCAAGGGTTAGGTAGGGTGATTAGGAATTCCCCCTTCCCGAAGATACTCAAGTTTGGATCCGAAGAGAAAGAAGATTTAGCTTGGTAAGTGTTTTTTAAGTGTAATTAATTTATAGGTTAGGTTATCATATAGGGCCCTGTAGCTCCCTTCATAAGCTACGGTGGTAGCAGACTGCGTTAAGTTATTTAGGTTTTAGTCGGGCAAACGTGGTGCCGCGTGGAGATTTCTTCCCGGTACTTATTTTTTACCGGTGGTTTTTTCCCGGTGAAGTTCCGGTACAGGATTCTTCCCGCCGCTTCGTTTGTCCGGATTCGCTCTGCGCACATTTTCTGGCAGCAGAGCGTAGTTGCTCTGCACACTGTGACATGTCTATCACAGCAGTGCCGGAGATAAGGACAGGCCAGTCTGTCGTCAATCATTTTCAGAATGATGTGAATGATGTAATGCACTACTAATAATAATTCCTAAAAATCTTCATAAGTCACAGATCCGACTTAGAGCACCCCGACTTCACGTGGCTCAAGTTTGCCCTATACTAGAGTGTTATTCCTTCGCGCGGAACCAGAAGCTCGCGAAGGAGGTCCTGAGAGAAATGAGGGCACGAGGCCGAACCGCAGCGAGGGGGGGAGGTGGCGAGCGAAGCGAGCCGGCGACCTCTCGAGCGTAGCGAGGTCGAGTGCACGAATGAATCGAAGGGCCGACGGAGCGAGTCTTCTGGTGGAGCCACCCAGAAATACTTGCATGCTGCATGCTTGCTTGCTGCATGCCTGCTTGCATGCTGCATGCATGCTTGCATGCTGCATGCTTGCTTGCATGCTGCATGCTTGCTTGAATGCCGCATGCAACTGCATGCTTGCTTGCATGTGGCATGCTTGCTTGCATGCTGCAGGCTTTCTTGCATGCTGTATGCTTGCTTGCATGCTGCACGCTTTAGTTCACATGCCTAATATAACTTTCTTTTACTTCTCGACATTTATCAAACACAAATCCATCAATGTTTAATTTTAGTCCCCCCCCTATTAGATTTAAATACTTTGTAATAATTATCAGAAATTATTATAACAGAAATAATTAGGTGTTACAATTTTGTGCTTAATTGCTTTGTACGAAATATTAATTAGTATTTGTGAATATTAGAAATAATCAATTATTAGGCCTAATGACTTATTTGGAAAGTAAATATACGGCGATAAAAACTTAGGCGAATCAAAAATAGGCTAAACTAAATTAGAATTCATAAAAATGTACGAATGAATGTTGTACTAAAAGTTTGTGCACCAAACTACATTAGGAGTACAAAAAATTAGGGGAAACAATAGAGACCCGACGCGCTACATTCGACAGTACCGATTTCCGGTACGTTCAAAAATGTACTTTTATTATATACGTGCCCGCGGGAAAGAATTGTTTATTTTATTTATTATTCATCTATTTATGTGAAATACACATATGTTTTTGTGATATTGCACGTAACATGTGTTAGGAACATTTGTTTTAATTAATTTTCTAAAATATAATGAAAATATCGAGCATTGTATCTGATTTTCTGTATCATAATTTCTGAACATACGTATCGCAGTATCGCCATTATACAATATAAAGCGATATTAAATGTATTTTTGTACCATAACAAGATCACGAAAAAACAAATACATGATGGCCTTAATCGGTTTTTGATATTATTTCTGATTTTTGGGGAACTGCTCATGATAAAGCCTGCTATGCAACATGCCCTTTGACACTTACATCAAACAACCGCTTCGTCCAGAAAGAGGCGCTAGTGTCGCATAAGTTGCCAATTTCTAGCCGGAGCTGCGCGTATTAACTCGCTAGAGTTTATATAGTACTAGCTTTCGCCCGCGGCTTCGCTCGCGTGAACTTCCCACGGGAACAGTGCTTTTTTCCGGGATGAAAGGTACCCTATGTCCTTCTCCGTACTTCCAGCTATGTGTATGCAAAATTTCAGGAAGATTGGTTCAGTAGATAAAGCGTGAAGAGGTAACAAACAAACAAACTCACTTTCGCATTTATAATATTAGTTAGGATAGGATTTGGTGCAACAAAGAGTTTATTCTGTATGTAATAGGGATGATGACTGGGTAAAAAATAAAATATATGATGATGCTATTTAAATAATGAAACATTATAATAGGGTATTTGACAAGGTGTAATTTTTCAACATATTTTTAAATAAATGGAAAGATCATGTACAAGTTTTATAACAAACTGTTTTTATTTTTTTTATTTTCGATTTAATTACCTAGTTATTTCAAATTGAAAATTCATACCAACGGAATACGCCGAACAGTTACCGAACACTTCCGATCAGCCCGGTGACGTCACACAGGTGTTTTCCCTACTCGGTGCGCCTCTCCCCGCCGGCGCTGGGCCCGCGCGGGTGTGGAGCTCGGGTTTGTGAGTGAACTGACAAGAAGGTGATCGGATTTTTTCGGGACATCGGATTTTTTGGTACTTTTAATTAGATATAACTTGAATGATAATTAGGCCGAAATTTAAAAAAATAAAAACAGTTTGTTACTACACTTTTACATAATCTTTCCATAAATCAAATAAAAAAAACCTTGTCAAATACTCTATTGAATGTCAATTTAATTGATCAATTTTATTTATAACATGGTTTACTATTTTTACACGACTGACCAAAAAAGGAGTGTTATGTTTTCAGGGTTCATGTATGTATGTATGTATGTATGTAAGTTTCTTTATTCCACCATAAGTCCTAAACGGCTTAACAGATTTTGATGTGAGAGGTATTTTTAGATTCCTTGCATTCCCCCGAGTGACATAGGCTATATGACGTCACCATAAAAACAAAATGGCGGATTATATATGCGATAAATAGCAGACCAAAAAAATAAAATTTGATCAATCTTATCGAGTGGGGTATCAAATTGAAGGGCTTTAAAAGGCGATTTCAAAAATGTATATAACTTATATGTTTGTATGTACTTTTTGAGTAAAAACTAGTCAGTCGTGTTTTTTATTTTTAATAATTAGCTTGTTTAGTTCTATTAAAGTATATTGGGAATGCTTTTTGACTCCATTAAAAGTGACGTCACCGTTGGGTACTGTCATACAAGTCCCATATAAATTATTGTTTTTGACATTACGAAAAAGTAACTAATTTGACTTGTTGTCACCTACCCTATTTCCCAGGGTATTATCAGAGTGTAGCCCGGCCTCTATCTCCCGTCTCGCGTCCATTCTCCGCTGCGGCCTGCAGCTGCTGGGACACACTACTGCGCCCGCGCACGATAGTATACGATCCTTCTGCGACACTTGCAGGTAACTGTATTACACGACTGACCAGAAAAGGAGTGTTATTTATCCAATCCCAGGGTATTATCAGAGTGTAGCCCGGCCTCTATATCCCGTCTCGCTTCCACTCTCCGCTGCGGCCTGCAGCTGCTGGGACACGCGACTGCGCCCGCGCACGATAGTATACGAACCTTCTGCGACACTTGCGGGTAACTATTTTTATCTATATACTAGCTACTCCACGGGGCTCCGCTCCTGTGGGAAGATTCTCGGTACTCCTAACTATGTGTATGCGAAATTTCACGAAGATTGGTTCAGTAGATAAATCATGAAAAGGTAACAAACTATTATACAAACACACTTTGTTGCATTTATAATATTAGTTAGATTGGGATAGTTGGAATAGTAGTTTTATTTTTAGTCGAAGAGATCTCTGGTCTAATTAGAAAAATGATTTCTGAGTATGATAGCCGCACTAATGAGGCTATAGGTTTTCCGGATTCCCGAAATTCCCGCGGAAACGAAGCCAGGACAGGTAATCCTACTAATATTATAAATGCGAAAGTTTGGATGTGAGTTTGTGCATTTATGACGATGTTTGTTACTCAATCACGCAAAATCCTCTGGACGGATTTCGATGAAATTTGGTATACAGGTAGAAAAACACCGGGAACATCACATAGGGTACTTTTTATCCCGAAATTCCCACGGGAGCGAAGCCCCGGGACGCGACTAGTAACTAATATTTTTTCTTTGCCAGCACCATGTTAGAAGAAGCCCACTCGAAGTTCGCGCAACTGGTTGACCTTTTGGACTTGTGCCAGCGCAGCATTCATGGTAACTAATTGCTATATATTTATCTAGTACAGCCGCCGACACAAGTGTTACGCAACTAAAGTCTGGTATAATCGCCGACAAAAGTGCTCGATGTAAATAACCTCGTATCCATTAGGCGACAACAGTTTTTTCTCGAACATTATAATTTATTTGGGTTGCATTTAATTTGAGTTGATTAGATAGCGTAATTAAATATGTCGGACGCCAATGTTGCCTTGTGCATACGAAGATTATAATTGGTATAATCGCCGATAGAAGTGCTCGATGTGAATAAATCTCTAGTACAATCGCCTACACAAGTGCTTGGGGTGATTATGACGCAGAGTGTCACTTTCGCAAAATATAATTCTTCTTATCGAGTGTGTTATTACTAACACTGGTGTCAGATTTTCTTCAAGTCGCCTAAAAGCATCTGACATGACTTTTAAGACTACCGCCATCTAGTGGCAGTAGCCGTATACACACTAATTTGCAAAATAACACTGGTCCTTTTAATTGAATGTCTTTTTCGCAAAGTGTGATTCTGTCTCTGTTTCTCTTTAGTTGAATGTTTATATAAATCAGTGTGTATTTAATTAATAGTTATAATGAGGACGATATTTTTCATTTCGAAAGTGACATTGCGCGTCACTTCCATTAAGACTACGTCATTAGAGAAACAAGAAAGGAGGCCAATTTATAAAACAAAATTTTATATAAAAATTCTTGTTTAAAAATCAATTTTGTTTCTTTATTGGCACTATCGCTTGTACAGTCGCCGACAGAAGTATGCGTCAAATATGACTTTTTACTTTTAATATGTACTACCTACTTAGATCTCATTTGTGTCTAAAGAGAAGTAAATCCTGTTGCGATTATTTGGTAAGATTTGGTAATCAAAATCTGTCGCTGATTGCAGGCTTAGATTAGTAATGAAGTGATGTACCTAAATCATTATTTGTAATGCTTATTTTTTGTTTTGTTGTAAAGATTACTCATCGAATTTATTTTGTCAGATTAATATTAGAAGGTTAGTAAATTCTTACAGTAAATGTTTCATTTCCTTTATATATTACACTGTAGTCCAATATGGATATCTTCCATCAATTTCAAATCATTATTTCCTATATAAATGAACGAAGACGTGGTGGACGATCAAAGCAACTTATTTATAATAAAACTTTTTTCCAATAAAAATTAAACGACTTCCATCATAAAACTTAAAATCATGAAATAACAATAAAGAAAAATGTATTAGCATACTACCTACTGAATGAGGTGAAGTCGGTGCCAAGTGCAGGAGTAAGAATGTTATGTAATTGCTCAGCTAGGCATTTTTATACATGATTCTAATGTTAATTTAGCACCACACAATTTTAACTTGGCACCGACTTCACCTCATTCAGTAGGTAGTATGCTAATACATTTTTCTTTATTGTTATTTCATGATTTTAAGTTTTATGATGGAAGTCGGTTAATTTTTTTGGAAAAAAGTTTTATTTTATCATTTTTAGTGCTTCTACACCTATTTTCTTTAATAAAAACTAAAACTTTTCTTTCACTGGCCGAAAATAAAGAATTAAGAATTTGAAACTTTTTTATGTCAGTTTGATTTGAAATGTCAGAACATGTCAAATTGTCTATTATTTTTGGCACATAAATAGACCGAGAGCCTGTGATGACCAAACCTTCCTTATTTTCAAATTGCTGAATGTTTTTCTGCGTGGTATATACGGGTAAAAAATATTATCGACTAGGTATGAAATTTGGATCTTAGTTGCTTATGCAGGTAATATTTTATAGCAAGGATGATTTATAGGTATAAAAAGCACCCTTGGGGCCTCCCAAAGTAACATTAAATTCAGTTTTTATAATAAAACAAATATACTATAATTTAGTAAAGTTACAATATCTAGCAGTGGTTTATATCTGCACCAATTGCCTGGTAATGGATGGCGTGATTCCTAATATTTTTAGGAATAAAATCTTTAAAAACTTTACTATGAGGAATTGAGCTACCACTTTAAATGTTATTGCTACAAATAATCTGCCTAAGTAATCATGATCCAACTTTTATAGTCGCTAATCCCTATTTCTATGTTGGGGACGTACACAGAAAATATTGAGTTTTAATAAAATAAGGAAGGGCATGCTGTCGCGGGCTTTTGCTCTATAATGCAATGTTGGTATTTTTATATTTTGTTAGGTATCTTTAAAATTACCGAACAGATTCTGACGTGGTTAAAATGGGACCAACTTGGGAATACATCATTACGAATAAAACAACAATTTTGGAAATCAGTCCACAATTGGCGGAGAAATCGGCGAACATACATAAAAAAAAAACATACATACATCGAAACATATAACCTCCTCCTTTTTTGGGAAGTCGGTTGAAAATACGGATTACTTTTACACGACTAACCAAAAAAGGAGTTTTATGTTTTCAGGGTTCATTTATGTATGTATGTAAGTTTCTTTATTCCTCCTTAAATCCTGAACGGCTTAACAGGTTTTGATGTGAGAGGTATTTTTAGATTCCTTGAGCTTGCATTTCCCCGAGTGGCATAGGCTATGTGAGTGGTCAGTCGTGTTTTTTATTTTTTAATAATGATTTTTAAAATTATATTAGTTATAATATGCTTTATCTCATTTTTTTAAGACGTGTATTCAATTGGCAACATTGATGCTCAACATTAGGTCATTCTCGTTTAATACAGTTAAAAGAAATTTTAACTTATTAATTTAATTATTTTTAAAGTCGACGTAGAGAATAACTTGATGTGCTATAAGCAAGAGATCGGATATTCCAGTACATATTTACCTAAACTTCGAGGAGTACGTAACATGAGTGGTAATACCACCTCTAATAAATTTTTAACCGGGATTTAAAAATCATGAATTGTTATTGAATTTAGAAATAATATAAATTTAGTTACAAATTATTGATTTAGCCAACTCTCTACTTTTGAGAGTTCCGTACTAAAATTGTGTCAAATTAAAATGTTCTTCAAGTGAATAAAATAAAAAATTATAACTAAATATCTTTATTCAATTCAGTTATTTGTTAAAGATATTGAAAATTAATATTTAATTTTTTTTGAGGTGGTATGCACTCATGTTACGTACTCCTTGAAGTTTAGGTAAGTCAGTAGAAGTGATTTAGATAGCATAATGTGTTACAAGTCAATGTTGCCTAGTAGATACACGGCTTAAAATATGAAATATTGATAAGAGAGATAAGGACAAAATATATTATAACAAAAATATCTGATGTTATATTGTAAGGTCTAATTCGACG
Source organism: Ephestia elutella (assembly GCA_018467065.1). Taxonomy (NCBI): domain Eukaryota; kingdom Metazoa; phylum Arthropoda; class Insecta; order Lepidoptera; family Pyralidae; genus Ephestia; species Ephestia elutella. The sequence continues at coordinate 16,575,701 of CM031575.1, read as the reverse complement.
AGTCTTTTCATGAACTAAAAAGTACATAATAACTTACAAATTGATGGATTTTATTCTTAAATGTGAAAAAGTTTTTATTTTTTTATGTCTGTTTTTATTCGGGTAAAGAGGTGTAGGGTTTGGGAGAGAGTGCAATTAAATTATGCTAACACTTGTGACGGCGACTGCCCCTTATGACTAGTCCAGTGTCTGTACAAATGTTGTACCAATTTAGGAACTTATAAAAAAAATGTGTATCTTTCAATATTGTAAAGGAGTTCCTTTCATATTTTCTGGTTCAACATTGTACTGTTATGTTTTTTTATTGTCAATCAGATTTTTATAGTAATTTTTCTTTTTTTATTCTCATGAAATTCACTCATTGATTTTCTTAACTCATTGAGTATAATTTAAATTGTACATTAAGTATAAAATGCTGTAAAGTATGTTTTGTTTGCATTTTTGTAACTTCTAAATGCTGTGATCACAGAATTCGGTATAAGTGTAATACAACAGGAAATGACGTCTATTGTATTTTATAAGTTTCGTAACACACAAAATTAATCTTTCGCAATGAGGGTTATCCTATTTACGATCACTAGTTGGCGAGTATGGTCATGTCACTGGTACAATACTGTCATTTGAATTTGACACATTGACATTGACAGCGTTGTACCATTTGACAGGTGTCTGTCCTTACTCGTCAGTGCTGACATCTAGGCGATTATTTGAACGCGATAGCCTTCATTTTCAACGCTACTAAAGACTAAAGCTCCGTTACTCACTCGAATTTGTTGATATTTTCATATAAAAGACAGCAGACGACACTTCTGTTTAGCTTATTATTTAAAATTCTGTGTTAATTAAACTGTATACATATGTGTCAATCCACGGGAAAAGGTACCTTATGGTCATTGTTACTTATGACATTCTGCTTATTTATAAGCTAAGTAAACTTGTATGATTTGTTTTTCGGAACGACTAAAGCGCCAATGACCATAAGGTACCATTTCCCGTGAATTGACACATTTTTTTTGCAAAATGAAAGGAACTTCATCGTCTTCAAAGACTGACTAATTATATTTTGACGTTGTTGCGTCTTTAAACACTGCGACCCGATGTTTTGTTCTATCCTAACTGAATGTATAAATATCTGACTATTTCACAGACCGAGGCCTAACGGATTTGGTATATAATTGTACTGTCAAGGGCGGATCCAGCCTACGCTTCAGGGGTGGGGGGTCACATGGTGTGTGCGTGGTCTGTACTCAAAATATACCCGGGAATATATACAGTATCGGGAATTATTTTGAGTACCGAGAAAAATATATGCTAAGACTATGCCAATTATTTTGAGTACAGAAAAAAATATAACCCGGGGGGGCAGGTTATAACTCCCATGACCTCTCTTCTAAATCCGCCCTTCCTAAGGAAAAAAGCAGCGTAAATATGCCCATATTTACGCTGCTTCTTTCCTACGGGAATTTCAGGCCTGTAGCCGTCATCATATTATGACCCTCAGTCATAAATTATGACTTAACAAATTGCGCTGTTTTGCCCCTTTTAGAACTAAATATATAATAAATAAAACACACTTTTCTAAGTATTAACCTTATTTCTATAAGGTTAAATCTATAGTACTCGCATCGCAGCTGAGGATCGAGCATGCGGTCGGCTTCAAAAATAAATTTCTCTATCCATATACGCAATCCAAAGTGTACGACGTAAAACAAAAAAAGTTATAAAAGTGATTTTCGTTCGAGAACACGTAGTTACGCCCAACTTATCATAGTGCTGCGTGAAGTCTATAATCTAGAATAAAAGTAGGTATACGCTACCAATTGCTCTCACGTATTTGTACATTTGAGTTTTAGTCAACATTTTTTGTTTCTGAATTTTCATTTTGACTTCTTATGAAGAGTCTTGGGCTTCAAAACCAATGAAAATTCACCGTGTATACATTTACAAAGGAAATTTGTTTTTATTGTATTATTGAACTTGTCTGGAAACTATTTTAAGATGAATTTGACCTCAGCATCCGTTCGTTCATTGATCTTTATCACCATTCATTTCTGTTACAGATATTTGCATAATATTCTTCAAATATGAATAATTCAAAATTCAAAATATATTTTTGCATATTGTCATTATGTAAGTAAATAATGTTTATTTATTTAGTAGGTTCATATAACAAATTCCAACAATAATATTTATTCATACAAATTAATTTACAATGAACAGACTTTCTTGAATTGTGGCCAATAACACTCTCCTATCAAAATCAGTTCATCCGTTAGGGAGCTACGATGACATACAGATTACAGACACGTCAAACTTTTAGTGGCCATCCATAAAGTATGTCACAGGAATTTCAGGATTTTTTTACCCCTCCCCTCTCCTTGTCTCAGCTGATCGCATTTTTGGGACTCCCCTTAGTGTGACGTCACATATTTGTAAGTAATAACTAGAAACAGTGGCGAAGCGTGGGATTTCGCCGCCAAATCGATATCTGGTTATATTTAAATAAAATGTGCGGTCTCGAAATTCAGGACTCTTCCTCCCCTTACTGTTTACCTTAAGGGTTAAAATTGGTACACATACGGCTTAACCCCTTGGCTTAGGGTCCCTCCCGAACGGCGCTGGTCGCTGAATGGATCTTGCAGATTGCGAATTTTTTTCCCATTCAGTAACAGTGTTGCACATCGTGGGGTGACACAACGGGAATAATCGGAAAATTTCCAAAAACTTAACGGCTCATATAGCTTAGGCAAGACATATGTCGCGTCAGCTAATTTAAAATAATGGTGGACGAGAAGTTCGCCAGTCTCATGTCGTGACAGTATTTTATTAGATGTTGTGATATTTGGGGCATATGATTTTTTTGATATCTCTTAAGGCCTCGGTCTGCGCATTATTATAATAAGTGTATATGTATTTGTATATAGAGAGTTACGGGTATATGTAATTGTAAATAACACACGCTAGATATCTATCTAAAAGAGCCCGAAGTTGGAGGAAATCGTTGTAAAGATTGTTTTTTAAACGTGGCAGAATAAATTTAGACGACAGATGTGTTCTAATGATTTTTTTCGGTGGAGAATTACATTAATTAGCGACCTGCCCCGGATTCGCATGGATATGTATTATATTGTTAAACCACCCGAAAGAAATGATCTAAATGATAGTGAAAACCACATCAAAATTAGTTGCGTAATTTAAAAGATATAAGCCGGGAGCTACTTTATTCCATACTTTGTATTGATGTTATTCATTAACAAAGTCAGTGAGGTAATATGGGTATGTATTTTTTTTTACAACGATTGTTCTCTGTGCTAAAATGTTATGTTCGTAGCGAAATCATTTGATTTTATTCAAGCGTGATTTCGTTTAAAATATGCTTGATTATTTCATTTCTTAGTGCATTCAAGAACAGGTAATATAAGAAAAGCAAAATAAAGAAAATGTACTAAAAAAACTAAATTATATTTAGTTACAGAGTCACTGGATTTATGGTCGTTTTTTTTTTCAATTAAGCATGTGTCAAATTAAAAAAAAAATCTTTATTCTTGTATCTGTTATTGTTTACGAGATTTCATAATAAAGCAAATTGTTTTGCTACGAAACTAACAACATTCAATTCAATGTAATATTTCCGTTATATATCTGAGATATATGTACTGTTAATATAAGTAAAAATAAAACTTTTCGGGCATTCTGGCCTGTTGAAATGTATTGTTTTTTATGTACATATTTAAGTAAAGTTTAATTTAATTATAAAACAAAAAACACAAGCATGTAACTTGTAATTTTCGCCAGATTACTCAAAACTTTAGTGAAAATGTTAAAATCTAGTGCCGTCGCTATTTCTCTACATAAACACATGCGACAACACGAGAATTAAGAACGTGTTTGCTTTCAAATACATATTCAAGCATTACTCGAGGTGAAACTTAAAGGGCAAATTTGAAGAATAACAATTACATCTTTTAAAAATTGTATTAATATTTCACTTAATTTACATTGTGTTAGTTTAGATACACAGAAATCGGAATAATATAAGATCATAGAAGGAACATAGACGCGTTATTTTGTTGGTGCCTGACAAGCCGCGTACAACTCTGAATCTAACTCGCAATCTAATCGAATTTCCATTCGAATTTGATATTTCAATCATTAATATAGATATGCCATTTCCTGTTGTATTACATTCCGATTTCTGTGGTCAAATGCCAGTAATATATTTGACTTTTTAATTTTACCCTCCCAAAATCTGATTGTCCATTAAATTCGTCTCTGGTAATTTCAAATACACATTTGCTGTATTATTGTAATATTTACGTTTATTTACTATTAAGAAAAGTTGAACTTTTTTATACTTCCTTTGGTGGTGAAAGGTTTATGGTATCTGGACTGAACTCACCCTATAGTATCGTGGTTACACTCACCCTATTCTGTCAATATAGTTCCAAAATGTTCCCTTATGTGTTAACTGTCAATAAATGTTAATTATTTTTATATTAATAGTTTTTTTTTATCAATTCATTTATGATCCTCTAATTTTAAAAGGTAGTTGAGTGGACGTGAATGATACCACCTGTACACTTGTAATATCAATAAACATATTACCAACAGGTGTGGATTCTCTCTCTCTCTATCAGCCGAAAGACGTCCACTGCTGGACAAAGGCCTCCCCCAAGGATTTCCACAACGACCGGTCCTGCGCTACCCGAGGATGTGGATCAAAACATAAATCCAATGTTTCATCACATCTAAAAACCTATGGTAATTATGTCTCGGTCGATTTTAAATTAAAGCTGGTTGCCAAAAACATGGACTGAAGTTGTCTTTAAAATTAAACTACCTAAATGTACAGTCAGTTGCAGAATAACCTGACCCCCTGAGATAGGATTCGGTGAGATTGGGGTCAGATGTCTTTGCAGCTGACTGTCTGAACTAGTCGTTCCTCTTAAACACTTGCCCTCATTATCATTCAATGCGTCACACCATATTCCATCTTAATCATGTCAGCTGCCTTTTCAGCTATCATTATGACAGGACTATTGGTATTGCCACTTGTGATTGTAGGCATTATACTTGCATCTACTACTCTCAAGCCTTTTATTCCTCGTACCTTAAGAGTTTCATCTACCACTCCATCAGGACCCATAGCACACGTTCCCACAGGATGGTACATCGTTCCAGCAGTGTTGACAACATAACAACGCCAATAATCATGACTACCAAAAGGAATATCTTTACATTGTTCTATTCCTATATCAGGAACTTCGGCTCCGATACTTTTAAAGTAACTTGTGTTTAACACTGTCAAATAATCTTCTACACTTTTCGAGAATACTTCAATATCATCTTTATCTGAAAAGTATTTTGCATAAATTAATGGATCATCTTTAGGATTATTGCTGCGTAATTTAATTTCTCCGCGTGATTTAGGGTGTAGCAATGTAACAAGAGAGTATATAACTTCACCTTGCTTATTTAAGTTTGCTAGGTTTATACACACATCATCCTTAAAGTCAAGGAGTTGGTTGCAAAATAATGTGCTCACTAAATTTCCCATTGGAAGGTATACTACGGTTGTTTGGTAGTCAGGGTATTTTTGCGCTTTATCCAATGATGTAAAACCAAAAACTGAATCTAAAGGAAATTTATCCAGATTGCTGAACATTTTGACATTGTCAAATATCGTCGAAATATCTCTTCTCCCTGACAATGCTATAGGAGTAATGACATGATCTTGGAGATTTTGTCCAACTGGCGAATCTTTTACTAATTCAATTTGCATTACTTTCAAATGTTCTTTAGGTCCTACTCCTGATAGCATCAGTAATTGAGGACTATTTATAGCTCCAGCTGATAATATTACTTCTTTATTAGCTTTGACGATTGCAACATTGCCATCTGGTAAACTGACTTTTACACCTACAGCCCAACCATTCTTAAATATGACTCTCCTGGCTAAGGTGTTTTTTAGAACGAATAAGTTTGGGCGGTCTTTGATAACTTTTAGAAACGCTACTGAGGTACTCTGTCGAGTTTTATCAGCAATAGTGTACTGAGCTAAAGAATAACCCATCTGTTCTCTGCCATTAGTATCGATCAGTATATTCCGCCCATTCTCCTTGAATATATTTAACAATTTTTTTGTATTTACATTTTCTTCTTGTCGTGTGATTCCGAAATAACCATTATCATTGTGAATTGAAGGTGAAGCATCTAGAATAGTTCTATCCTCGAAACGTTCACTTTTTTTGAAGTATCGAGTGACATTGTACCATTCCCACCCAGGATTGCCCATTTGGGCCCAGCTGTCGTAATCGTATTTATTTCCCCTTACGTGAAACATGAAGTTTGAAGAACTGGACCCTCCTAACATCTTTCCTCGGGACATGTGGACGGTTTTGGTCTTTCGGGCTTGACTCGCGAATCCATCGTTTTCGGTATAATAGTCCCAGTCCGGAAATGCATTACGGGTTAACACTGACCAGCCCGGACCCTGAAACGAAATAATTTGTTTTTTATCTGTTGCATAAGTAGGAAGAGTTTTTTATTGACACGACACACACATTTACAGTTTACCTGTACGCCTGTGGTTGAAAATTCCCACTTCTTGAGCAATTTCACTAATTTACGATGGTCCTCTAGCTTTTAGTGCAGAAATTGACAATTAGGAAAAGGTGTCCACTCAAGTAAGGGAGTTGGGCTGGTTCGAGTGAAGTTCCGGCTCAATCTTCTTACGCAAAAAGGGCCCAAATTGGAGGCCTAATTGCGGAAAACAGTACACCACGTAAGAAGTAAAGGTAAGGGAGCTTACATCAGTTATGGGCGGAGGGTCATCACCAGCTTCGATGAGGAGGACCGTCCAGTTGGCCTCAGTGAGGCGGTTGGCAAGCACGCAGCCTGCACTGCCGGCCCCCACCACGACGAAGTCGTATGTGGCGCCATCTATACGAGGTAAGAAGTAAAAAAATGTATTTCCAATCACTGAATCTGGCCAGTTGATATACGCACTTCGAAAAGTCCGCATAATTATTCCCTGAAGTCTTTCAGAGTGCTATACAATAATATGTTCAGGACACTGATGCGGCTGCCGCGCTTCTGTAGCGCGTCGGGGATGTTTTGAAGCACAAGTTGATGGCTTTGTTGCCATATTGAGAAAGAGGGTGGCCTCCCTGATGCGCAGAGTGCGTGACAGCGGCAACAGTCGCCTGAGGGTTATTGCAGGCTTGGTACAGGGTCCCTTTTTGGCACACTGGACCAGTCTGCATATAAATCCGAAGAAAAAAACATACTTGTAATTTATTTAAGTACTAACATTATTTTTAAGTTCTTTTTTACTAACACATGTGGATGTTTGTCTGAAATAAAGAAATTGAATTGAATTGAATTATACAGGATAAACCCTACGTTGCACGTGGTCCGCCCGACACGCACTTGACCAGTTATTTCTTTACATTGTAAAGATAGGAAGTATGAAATGAAGGAGTTAGGTAATTGCGACATAATTTTACTAACGAGGTGTTAATTATATGCAATTTTTGTAATCCTATCTCACACGCAAGGGCGTCGGGACTATCTACCGTAACGTGAACGTGCGTCAGTCTTTCTATTCCTTTGTCTCCTTTCTTCGTACTAGGGATATTCCCCTAGCCTGGGTCTAAAAATTGTTAAATTTATGCAAAACAACGACTAAACTCCCTAACTTTTCTATTTTTCAGCCTGAGTAACCCCAGTATAAATTTCTTTCATCAAGAAATTCAACCTTATGGTGTTTAACCAGCTAATGAAAGCTCATGTGTCATCTATACATATAATAAAACAGTAAAAATATTTTGTCCGTACATTTAGTATTTTTGACTGAAATGGATAGAGGGACACTTAAAAAGAATAATAGAAAGCAAACATTTTTTTTTAAATTTCTTGTCTGTCTGTATGTATGTACGCGTTTCACGCAAAAACTACTGAACGGATTTGAATGATTTTTTTTTGTTGTATAGCTATTACCTATGCCTGGGCAACATATAGGCTATAATTGATTTTGATAACTGGAACATCTGATGAAGAACCTTAACAGAACAGCTAAACTGTAAGAAATATAGAAATGGTACCTTTGCAACAGTTTATCAATCTGACGAGCATTTTCTGTTGACGTATAAAAATCGAAGATCAGGAATAATCCTGATCTTGGAATTCTTCATCAGATAACTGATGAAGAATTCCAAGAGACCAGCTACATTATTACATATATGGAAATGGCGCCTTAGCAAAAGTCGTTCAACCTGATTGTTAAGTGGATCTTTATATTGAAGTGAAATCACGTATAAGGTTTAGATACTCTTTAATTAGAAAAGAAATACAATGCAATCAAAAGGACTTACATGGCGCTTGGCCCGGTCCGGTAGGCGAGAAGCGTCATAGTCATAGAGCAGGGCAACTCCATAGACAAGCATACATTTTTTTAAAATCGTACTATCCAACATCTTCCCTTTTTTTAAAAAAAATATAAATTGACAATGACATACCAACTGACAGTTCTAATTCTAACTATTATGACATTTGACACATACTTAATCTATAACAATATTATAGAAAACCAAAAGGATACATAAAAACAAAATTAAAACAAACAGTGACTGGTCAATACAAATTCAATTACTATAAATGATTAGTAACTAATAGTAAGTATACATTGTTTTATTAACTTAACATTAAATTATTATTCTTAATCATTATACCGTTTAGGTACTGTAACCATTCGACCATATCTAGTTCTATACTGAGAATTACTAGCACAAGAAGGATTTAGTAACGATTGTTTTTCTGTTTCAGGTGCAGCACTACGAGGAGGAATAATATTGTGTGAATCACCAGTGCGAGGTGACGATGACGGAAGTTGAGGCGGTGAACTGTGTGAACGTGAAACTGAAGGTTTCAAAATCATCTGCCTGTTTCTACGAAATGTACCTAGTGGTGACGTGATAGTGTATGAACGAATTTCTGGATAAGTGTCAGTGATAGTTCCTGGAACCCACTTACCATCAGGTTTATGCTTAAAGTACACCTTTTCTCCTTTTTCTAATAATTGCAAGTCTTTAGTATGTTGATTGTAATAAACAGATGTTTTATCTTTATACTCTTTGTTTTTCTTATCTATTACATTATAGTCTACCACTTTTGGGATTAATTCTGATACATTTATTGGAATCTTTGTTCTAAGACTTCTTGACATTAATATCTGTGAGGGAGAATAACCAGTAACACTATTAGGAGTATTACGGTGTAACAAAAGACCTATATATGGATCTGTGCCATCAGCAGTGCATTTTTTAAATATGTTTTTAACAACACCCACGGCTCTTTCAGCTAAACCATTACTGCGGCTATAGTAAGGACTAGAAGTAGAATGAGATATATCCCATTCTTTGGTAAATAGATGAAACTCTTTACTATTGAAAGGAGGACCATTATCCGAGATTAAAATCTTTGGAATACCATGGCGTGCAAAAATCGATTTCAAATGAGCAATAATTGTTTTAGCTGATGTACCAGACTTTAATGAGACAATTTCTATATATTTAGAAAAATAGTCAACTACTATAAGATATTTACAACCATTGTATTCAAAAAGATCCATACCTAATTTATACCAAGGAATTGACTGACAATCATGGTGAATAATTGGTTCTCTTAAGTTATTTCTACGAAAAGTGAGACAAGCATGGCAATTTTTAACATATTTTTCAATATCTGAGTTAATATTTGGCCAATAAACTGTGCCTGTAGCTAAACGAATACAGCTATTAATACCTTGATGGCCTTCATGAATTAGTTTAAGAATTTCCTCTCTCATAGATTCTGGAATAATGATGCTTTGAGATTTAAACACAACATTATCAATGACATATATTTGATCTTTTAAAGAAAAATAAGGCCTAAGCTCTTGACTAACAGAACTTTTATGCTCTGGCCAGCCATTATTACAATAATTTATTATTTGCTGTAATGTTTTATTTTGAATTGTTTCTTGTTTTATTTCCTCCAACTTACTAGGACTAACAGATAGACTTGACAAGACCATATTGATGTGTAAATCAATATCTTTTTCTAAATCAGTTAGTGTATTTTCAGGCAAAGCAGACCTAGACAATGTATCAGCTATATATAGGTAGCGACCAGGTTTATATGCAACTTGTAAATCATATGGTTGTAAGCGCATCATGATTCTCTGTAGCCTTGGGGGAACATCATATAAAGCTTTTTTAAATAAAGTAATTAGAGGTTTATGATCAGTCTCCACATCTATTTGTTTACCATATATATACTGATGAAACTTAGTACAGCCAAACAGTACTGCCAGTAATTCTTTTTCAATTTGGCTATAGTTCTGCTGGCATTTAGTAAGTGAAGCTGAAGCATATGCTATAGGGTTTTTCCCATGAGACAAAACAGCACCGAGAGCATTTTTTGACGCATCTACTGACAAATGAACAGGTTTATCGACATCATAGTAAGTTAATACAGGTGAGGAACTAATAAGTCTTTTTAAATTATTAAATTCAGTCTCATGCTGTTCTGTCCAGCACCATTCAGTATTTTTAGACAATAAAGTTCTTAGGCATGAAGTTTCTTGTGACAAATTTGGAATAAAAGGACCAAGATAATTCACCATACCTAGGAATCTTTGTAAGTCAGCTACATTAGTGGGACTTGACATTTTGTTGATGGCTTCTACTTTGGACTCATCAACACTAACACCATCTTGAGAGAAAATATGACCTAGATATTTTATTTTGTTTTGACGGAAAACACACTTTTGTTTGTTGAACTTCAGGTTTATTTCCGAGCTCTTTCTAAGACTAGTTTAAGACGTTCATCATGCTCTGAAGCAGTTTGGCCATAGACAAGAAAATCGTCCATCATGATCCTCACACCGGGTATATCACTGAATCTTTTGATCATTTCCCTATGGAATATTTCAGGGGCAGCATTAATACCAAAGGGTAATCGCGTAAACATATATCTACCGAAGGGTGTTATGAATGTACAGAGCTTAGCAGATTGCTCACTTAATTTAAGCATCCAAAAACCTTTGTTAGCATCAAGAGTTGAGAAATATTTAGCACCCGCTAGATCAGATTTAATTTCATCAAGGGTAGGAAACTGATAATGTGATCTCATAACTGCTTTGTTTAATTTTGTCGGATTTATACAAAGACGGAGTTTACCTTTTTTATTGGTGGCCAGGACAATAGAACTCACCCAGTCTGTTGGTTCTTCTACACGTTTAATCACACCTGCTTTTTCCATTGACTCTAATTCTTCTTTTAAGGGTTTTTTTAATTTAAATGGGACCCGTCTGCATACTTCCACTGAAGGTTTGACATCTGGTTTGAGAGCAAAATCGACTTCAAAATTCTTAATACATCCTAGACCTTGAAATAAATCATTATACATGACAAGTGGTTCAAAAGTGACAGAATTAACCCTTTTCATTAATTTTAGCTCAGTGCCTGTAGTACGACCAATAATATTTGAACAATCACGGTCAATAACATGAAATAATAAGTCATGCTGTTGGCCATTGTGTGTGACCTTTAACATACACTGTCCTACAGTAGGAATTAACTCTCCTGTATAAGTTGATAGTTTACAGACACTTTTCTTAATGAGTGTATTTGATAAGTGTAGCTTTTGAAATGTTTTGTGTGAAATTATATTTGTGTCTGCACCTGAATCTAAAAGAAAATTGACTGACTCATTATTAATACATAAACTAACATACCAGCAGCTGTCATTACATTTAAGGTTGTTGACACAATAAATGGAACCAATGTGTAGGTAGTCTTCATCCTCTTCATTTAAGTGTTGCGAATCCTCTTCTATCAAATTTACTTTTTTAAAACACATTGATGCGAAGTGATTATATTTTTTGCAAATTCTGCATTGAACTCCAGTGGCAGGACATTTGAACCTGTGTGTTTGACCACATCTTCCACATTTTTTATTATTTTGAGATGTACCTCTTATTTGATCTCTGGGCACTGTAGACTTAAATTTGTCATTTGAAAATTTTGGTGACGGCCTTGACTGACGGATTTGTTGAATTATACCTTTGCTACTCTGTTCTAATTCTTGAGCTTGCTGCCGTGCCATTTCTAGTGACTTAGCTAGTTCAATAGCTTGTTCCAATGTTTTAGGTTTATCCTGAAGGATTTTTTCCTTAATGAATTGGTTATTTTGGTTAAGGTTCCAACTGAAAATATCTCGCAGAAGGTGAGTATCTTTAAGTTCGCACTGATTGGCAATATTTTTTAGGTCTGTTAGGTAATTATCTATTGTTTCATCTTCTGCTTGACGTCTGTTAAACAATTTATGTCTTTCCATCGTGATATTAACTTTTGGTAGGAAATGTTCATCAAATAGTTTCACCAATTCGAGAAAGGTAATAGTATCAATGTCCTTCCCAAAAGAATAAAATGTGGTTAAGGCGTCTTCTCCGATAAAATGGAGTAATATTGCGACTTTACGCGAATCTTTGGCCTCCTCTAGACAATTTGCTCTAAGATAAATTTTCAGTTGTGTGAGCCAGTTTTTCCACGCTAGTGGCATATTGTTGCTATTTATATTAAGCGGCGGGACACTTCCAAGCTTACTTGGCTGTTTCAGTTTTTCTTGACTATCGTCCATTTTGGATCTTCACTCGACGTTGACTTTTTTGTTTCTGACTTGGCTTTAATATCATTAATTACGACTTACTTCTGACACCATGTTAAGTGGATCTTTATATTGAAGTGAAATCACGTATAAGGTTTAGATACTCTTTAATTAGAAAAGAAATACAATGCAATCAAAAGGACTTACATGGCGCTTGGCCCGGTCCGGTAGGCGAGAAGCGTCATAGTCATAGAGCAGGGCAACTCCATAGACAAGCATACATTTTTTTAAAATCGTACTATCCAACACTGATGAGCATTTTCATGACGTATAACAATTGAAGATTACGGAACATCTGATGAAGAACTCCAAGAGACCAGCTACCTACTCTATAAAATAAATGGAAATGGGGCCTTAGCAAAAGTCGTTCAACTTGATGAGCATTTTCTACTGACGTATAAATAGACAGGACACGGGACAATTCGAATTTCCCGTGTCCTACACTGTGTCGTGTGGTACACGGGAATTTGTAGACGGAAAATTGTAGATAACGAGCAGACGAAGATCGGTTATTGAATGAAATATCACTTCTGATACTGTATTACGAGTAGGTACCTAATATATTCCCGCGGGACACGGGATAAATGGCTGAAATTTTGAGTCCTGGAGTTTAGGTTACTACAGTTTGGAAAACAAAAAGATTTTTCATCTAAGCGAAACTCACGCGGGCGAAGCCGCGGGCAACAGCTAGTAGCTATCTATGTTAAGGTACCTATGTTATACCTACAGGTTATTATTACCATATTACCATAAATGGTAGCTTGAGTTTTCAGTGTATTACACAAATAGAGAATTTAGGGACGTAGACCTTCCTACACGAATGGGTGGAATTTTTGCAAGTCCCTCTCATATTCCACTGGAATATGAATATGACTTAGAAGCGGTGGTTGTAGAGTTGTATTTTTCTATTTACTAAAGTCAATCAGCTGATTGCGCACTTTGTTTCCAAGACTGAGGTCATCATATATTTGCTCAATAATTGACAGTTGGTATTTAATTTTTAAAATAGTCACACTATAAAGTACCTACCTACTTATAGGGGGAATAACTAAATATTTTTAAGGTAGGTATTGTGTTTTATAGTGCGTAATTTGTAAAAATAAATGTAAAATATTTTTTTGTGAACATAAGAGAGGCCTTTGCCCAGCAGTGGACTAAAAATGATAATGAAAGTAAGAAGTGGCAGTTTTTATTTTTTGCTAGCACGGGCCAGGGACTTTGTTCCCGCGGAAATTTCGGGAAATCCTCTCTTAGTGCTCCCTTACACTCCCTAAAAAACATTCCGATGACGCCCAGTAGTTTTGGCTGTGCATTGTCTGTCAATCAGAAACAGAAGAATTTTATATAAGTATTTAAGATTTAGTAAGTATAAAATATTGTCAATTAATGTACCTACTTTCTACCGTAGCTTGTCGAGGATAATCTTGTGTGCCGATTAACGTGGAGAAGATGACCAACACCCACTGAATCACATATATCGATGATATAACAATTTTCACTTCTGCATATGAGAGCAACACGCCAAACATGGTGGAGGATTGGATAAACAACTGAATTGTGTTCCTACAAAGTATAGTCAAAGCCACAAGTTACTATACTATGTATCTGATATTAGATCTTATGCCGTTGACTTACATATCAATAGCGTTCATCAGTAAAGTGTGGTAGAAAAACTTCATTATAATATAAATTGCCTACCTACTTTGAAGTTAGGTATTATGAAATGCCTAAAAATATAAATTACACTCCATAATACAGAGTGTCACCTCACGAGAGGCCTTGCTCTAAACATTGTAATCATTGTTACTATACAACCGTCTACATACCTAGCTTATGACCAGCCATTACCTAATAATTTACTTTTCAAGATCAATGCCTATCAATACCTTCCTATCTACAATCAATACCTACTTATCAAAGTTATCATATAATCATCTCAATTTAAAGGCTTTCGTCATATATGCCTACGCAGTCTATGTCAGAATGAGTTTAAATCCAAGGGGATTCCCGGTCATCATCATCCAGCCATAGCTAGGGCACTGGATAAGGAGCCAAGCGGGCCCCATGCAGATTGGTGGGATTCAACGACGAAGAATACAGCAGAGATCAACGGCATAACGGCCTTCTGAAGCATGGAGCTCAAGATAATAACATTTGTGGTCACCTTTGATTATTTTGGTCAAATGCTTTATGGTGGTCACACATCCCGTGACCGACCTTTACGGAAGTTGCTTAAAGTAGGTACGGAACTCTTCGTCTCATAAAGTTTTGGGCATACCAAATTCTTAATAGCTAGGTACTTTCTTTTCTAGAACTCAGTTCTAGAATGTCTTTTTATTTTTCGTGATTAGGTACATTACATTCTCTTTGCCTACGATCTGTGGGCCCGTGAATAATGTGCAGGATCTCATAGACCTATACAGGAGGATCAAAGGCAGGATCGCACTTAACACTATATTTCCATTTTTCCATACCTAGTTATTTTTCCACCGAATTCCAAAAGGGAGGAGGTTATTTTTAAATTCTTATTTTTTCCATGGTATGTATTTTATTATTGTGTAAAAACAAAATCTTTGTTTGAAATAGATAAATAATTCAACTCTGCCTAAAATGAAACGAATAAGCTTGCCAGTTTCCTTGACACTTTCTTGGATGTTGCCCTTATCAGAAACAATGTTTAACCTATTATATGGGAATCCATACTAATATTATAATATTATAAATGCGAATGTTTGGATGTGAGTTTGTGAGTTTATGAATTTGTGAGTTTGTGAGGATGTTTGTTACTCAATCACGCAAAATCTACTGGACGGATTTCGATGAAATTTGGTACAGAGGTAGATAATGACCTGGAATAGCACATAGGCTACTTTTTATCCCGGGAAAAAGCACTGTTCCCGTGGGAAATTCACGCGGGCGAAGCCGCGGGCAAAAGCTAGTATGTTATATATGATAAGGAATCGATTTCATTCAATCCACAGACATAATATTACCTAGACCCCGCAAGTCTCATCGCCTGCATAGAAAACGAGCGTGTCAATATTTTTTTACCTACTGTGAGCGATTTAGTGATGGGAACGCTCGCCATCCATGCAAACGATTCAAAGGTGTCGCCGCCGCCGCCCTTTACTTTCCAAATTGATACTGTAAGTAATTTTACAATACCGATATTATAATCGATTATTCGAGTTCATCGACAGAGGAATGAGAAAACGGCAGAGAAATGATAAATCATTAATAACTTGTCTTTTTCTCTACTACTGCGAAGCTAAAAGAAAGGTTAATGATTTTAATCAAGTTGGATAAAAATTACATTGTTTGTATGTATGCATGTTTGTTCTGCGATAACTCTCGAACCGTTGATCCGATTTTGATGAAACTTGGAATATACATAGAAATTATTAATAAAATGTTTAAGTTTGTTGTGCATCTAAATAGGTCCAGCCGTTTTTGAGATATTCGATTTTTTATTTAAATACATATTCTATTTTAATTTTCGCGAGGGTTCCGTTTTTACCTTTTGAGGTACGGAACCCTAAAAAAATACATGACACAGAATATCATTCCTCTGTCATTATCATTCCTCTGTTTCCAAATCGATTAGGCTTTTAGAATCGATTAGCTTTTTCTGTGCGGTACAGCACTATTTGCCTTTTTTGACAGAAAAATGAGATTAATGATCGTACCACTAAGCTAAACGACGTGTGAACGTATAGTTCGTTTTAACATTCATTGCGTGTTTTTAAAGATAAGCCCTACAACACTCCTATTAAAAGCGGCAATGTATTTTAAATCAACAATACCCACTCGCATTCATAGTTTTCTTTGTAAAATCGCCAAATCCGTGCTGGGAACACAAAATAATTGTTTTTTTAGTTAAAATCAACACCATTTTAAAAACAAAATTACTTACCGATGAAAAGAAATGTTTTCTTTATCTCGTCCCCCTTTTTGTGTATTGTTTCTTCAACTCAATACCGCGCAATTAGGCATTTTTTACTTTTTGTAATACGTCTGACTGCGAGAACGTTCGACCGCGGACTGAATGAACGAGCGTTAAATGAAGTTGAATCATCTTCCTATTTACACGCGAAGTACATACACTTGCGGGGTCTAGGTAATATTATGTCTGTGATTCAATCACAGATAAGCAATTTAATTGAAATTAAACAATATTATATTTTCTGCATTGAACATGTGAATATTTTCAATGAAATTAGGCACTGGCTGGTCTCATTGTATTATTTAAGTAAAAAAGCTAACCAAGCTGAGTTTAGCTGAGTCTTAGAGCAGAGTACGTAGCTGAGTCTTAGTAGTAGGTAGTAAAAATATAAAGGTACTTACTACAAAGTACTACAAACCTTGAGGTCTGTTTGTGCTTATTCTATTCTATGGTCTTTTACATTTCAATTCAATCAAACGTAGAAAAAAGATTTTTGTTACCTTACTTACTTCTAATGTTAATGTTACGGAGCAGGAGCAACTCGTAGTTCATGAATAGTTTGGTTAGATAGATGCTCTATTAGGCTCGTTCATTCGTATAAATAAAGTATACAGAGCGTTTTCTGCTGAGTGATGATATAGGTGAGTGAGTTTGATTAGATAAACTCACTCACCTATAACATCACTCAGCAGAAAACGCCTCTGTATATCTGATTCATTCATAACATTGCTTGTTAAAAAATAAGCAATTTTAATGTGTTTTATTTTGTTTAATATTTTTTTTAACATGTTGAGTGGAAATAACAATATTCAAATATTATGGCAACACTTGAAATTCTCGACATTGGATTATTGTTTGATTGCAAATTTTGTTGACAAAATTCTCTCGAAATATGGTGTAAACTTATAAATCTTATACTATCGCTGTTTACTTTTCCTTTTTATTATTTGACTGACCCATCGCTGTGATCCTGCACCATGTCTGAAAGCTCTGTGGAGGATATACCTGATCAGTGTAAAGTACGTTTTACTTGTATTTCTTTGTTTACAAGTTTCATATAATGAATTACGTGTCTTTTGCGGTTACTACAATAGCTTAATTAGCTGCAAATTGTAGGTTCCTGTTGAGTTTTTTATTGAAGAAGCTTATGAGGCCTCATTTCGGGGTATTCAACGAAATGAGATTAATCATTGTACAAAATATAGTATAAATTAGTATGTACCTTATTTTTTGCGTACCTACAATTTATTTTTTATTACCTCTATCTGTTGAATAATATATCTGTTGTTTCAGTGGTTTGAATGTTGTTTTAGTAGCCAGATAATGGACATGCCATTAATTAAATAATAGAACACTTCTGTCGTCTGTGTAAACATCTTTATCTTCTTTATCTTAGAAAGCTGAAATTTGGCATGTAGGTTTCTAGCAAAATTTGTATATACACTCCCCAAGGAATGTTTGGATGTGAGTTTGTGAGTATGTTTGTATGAAGCATGAAGAAAAAACATGTTTGTGAATGTTTCAGCTGCTTCTCTTCCTGCGCAGATTGTAAAAGTCAATCGAATGGGGTATCCTCCACTCATAGGGGACAGGGTAGCAGCCTAGCAACCTGTCACTATATCTTCATTCCATCAATCTACTATTCAGCTAAGCGTGGCCTTCAAGTCTCATGACTCTTGGCTCTCTCTGCCTCGTAAGGGATAAAGACGAGATTCTATGAAAGTATTTTATATGAAAATTTTACTTTTGATCTTTAATGACATGAAACAAAAAAATTTCAGGATCTGTTCACGCAAGATGGGGTGCTGCTCAAGGCGTGCATCGGGCGGCCGGTCACTGACCTCAACTCCATCGGCATGCTCTGCATCGTGGTCAACCCCGACGGCTCCAAGGGCATCGAGTGGAGGCCCAATGACCTGATCACTATCGAGTCCGACACGCAGGACCAAGAATGGGCTGTTGTTAATACCATTGGTAAGCAGAAATTCCATAAGCGTTCATTAATTTGTCATCTGTTTTTCCCAAAGGTTGATTGGTAGATAATGCTTTCAAATTTTGGTAAATAAAGTTTATAAATAAATAAATAGCATCTAGCTGTTCCGCATAGGTGTTGAAACTACAAATTTGGGTATGCACTGTATTGTTATCAATAAAATAATATTTCATTGAAAATATTTAATTAATAATACAAGCACACGTCCGGCAGTAAAAGAGTGGGGAGCCAACTGTCCTGAAAGCGCGGGAGCGCCCCGCACCCTTGTCCCTTGTATGACGTCACGAAGGTGCCCACGCGGCTCATGTCGCTAACACGGCCATACTGACGACTGCTTCGCCCTCGAAGCTCTTACTGAAATAAAATACAGGAGAAGGGATTACAGTCCTCTCGCCGTCTGCCTTCTGCCTGACTCTAGTCAGAGATCTGTTCCGCCGGCCAACTTCTCATATTTACAAAAGTGACCGTCACTCTGTGAATGCTGCCATTGGGTGTTGTACCCAACACTCTAAACCGATCGTTCTTCAGAACTTTCAACACTTCGTACGTTTGGCATTAAATCGCCGCATCTGCCGCTTTTGGTCTTCGTCCAAAAGCTCACGGGCTTTTGCTCTTGTGACTCTCAGGTCCAGCCTCTCACCTGCCTGCGTGAGGTTATTTACTAAAAGCGTCTGCCTCTCACCTGCCTGCGTGAGATTATTTACCAAAAGCGCCTGCCTCTCACTTGCCTGCGTGAGATAATATACCAAAAGCGCCTACCTCTCACCAGCCTGCGTGAGATTATTTATCAAAAGCGCCTCACACAGCGCTGTCTGCTTATAACCGAACAGCAACCCATTCGGAGTTCTGCCAGTGACCTCGTTCACTGAATTGTTCAACGCCTGCTGTGTGGCAGCCAGGTCTTCACACCAGTTTTGTTCTGGTCCATCCCTGATTATAGCGTTCAACATATTTAATATTGATCTGTTTAGACGCTCTACCTGTCCATTAGCTCTGGGCAGATTTAGTTAATTAACTGAATTCCATTTTCATTGCAGAAGGCTTTCATAGCCCTAAACGTAAACGCTGTTCCTTGGTCGCAAATCAACCTTCGAGGCATTCTATACGCGCTCCGTACACTACGTACGCCATACACTCCGTACGTCACTCCGTACGCCATAGCCTTCAAAGCTTTTCTCACCCCTTTGATTCTCATTTCAGCCATCGCTTTCATAAAGCACTATTTAGTAAATTCATCACGTCCAATGGGGTTTCTCCGTTTGATATCAGATGAAGGAGCCCTGGTTTCTTACCAGTATCACTGTAAGAAGTATTTCGTCACAACCTTCCTTATCTGGGTGAACCTGTATTCCGAATGTCAGCCAGTGTTCTATCAACCTTGATGTCCACTCTCATCATGCATAAGATCAGAATCTCCTTTATCGCTTCCATCTTTTAAAATACTGACAATTCTTCATCAGCCACTTGACATTCAAGTAAATTTTCTGCCATTGTAAATTCATAAATTAGACAAACTGGGTTACAGCTTTAATAATAAACATGGGTAACTTGTTTACCCAGACGATACTTAATATCAAAATTATAGAGATAATCCACCATCAAGCCACTCGTTCTTTGTCATAGTAGCCCTAACGGTACTACAGTACAGTCGGTTATCAAATTAAATTGCCAAAGTTATGAATGATCTGGTGACGTCCGCCGATTGTATTAAACGACCGGATGTAGTTTCCCATCCTCATCTTTTGCAGCAGTATTGCCCCCAGTCCAACACTCGAAGCATAAGTGTGTACTTCAGTATGCGCCACTGCATCATAAATCTTTAGAATTGGCCTTTACGTAAGGATATCATTGATTGTCTTAAATGCTTACTGGCCGTCTTTCTTCAATTCTTGATAAATGAACCGATATCTTTCAATGATACACGGTCCTAATAATGACTCATCAGTTTTCTGAAATTTATTTATCCATCTTTGAATAAAGAGTCTGTCTCTAAACTGCATTGCATTGGTGTGATCAAACTGAACTTCCAGTATCAAAAAGGCTTTAATAGGATTATAATCTTTAAATAACACGTAGTGGACATTCGAACAATTATTCGGAGCATAAGTTGACGGGTTTTAGTTTCTTGAAACACTTATCAACTGTGTGTCCATAGCGGTGACAATGTTTATATTGAACCGAACCTTTGTTTATGTTATTAGAATAAGAAGTCCCGCCGCTATCGGTCCCGCTGCCTCTAGCTGTAATGATCTCGCCCGTGACGCTAAGTTTCGACTTACATTCAAATCGTCGATGACCTGGCATTCCGCACTTGAAACAAGTGTCCTTTATTTCATCGAAGCGACGCGAAGTGCGAGTTTATTATGCCCACTTTTGTTTCGTGGTAAAGCGTTATCAAACTGAGTACTCCTACGCGTTTCACTCGTCGACCTTCGCGATATTTGCGCGCATTCTTCCAAATTTTTGTCTTCTATACCACCTAGCGTTATATCCATTTGTTGACGTTCAGTTAATTTGACACCAAGACGTTTGATCTTAACAGATATTCGTCCTGCATAGAGTACCAATGATTTTGCCTGACTGCTCTTAAAATTTACTATATCCTCCATAATACTGAAGAGATTGGCTTCCCTGGGATAAGAAATAAGTAAATCTTTTTGGAATCGTTTCCTAGATCGTTTTTTGGGTAACCAAAGATTGTATCATGCCCTACCTTTGCCTTCTAAAGCCCGGGTCGTGCGATATAACTTTCTTCGCTCGCTCCAGTCACAAGCAGTCGCAATATCCTCAACCTGTTGGATCCACTCTTTCACATAGCTTCCCTCCTTGCTAGGATCGAAACCCGGAACAGAGCCAAAATCTGGTGTTCTGGATCTTCTTCGCCGCACTTTTCGTGGAGGAGTATATCCCGAAGACTCTGACACCGATCTTTCACGGGACACCGAACTTTCACGGCTTCGGGATTGCCGCGACATTGTCAATCACTGTGTGTCTATTATCACTATCACTTTCACTTCGGAAACAGTTTATGGATAGTATCCCACCGCTGTGTTATCAATAAAATAATATTTCATTGAAAATATTTAATTAATAATACAAGCACACGTCCGGCAGTAAAAGAGTGGGGAGCCAACTGTCCTGAAAGCGCGGGAGCGCCCCGCACCCTTGTCCCTTGTATGACGTCACGAAGGTGCCCACGCGGCTCATGTCGCTAACAGTATAAATAAATAAATTATATGGACAAATTACACAAACTGAACTAGCCCTGAAGTAAGTTCGAGACTTGTGTTATGGGATCCAAGACCCAGGCCAATCTAAAAAAGATCATTTTCATACTCTTCTTCTTCTTAGCGTGTCGACTCGGCGGGTCAAATTTGTGATGACCAATATGACGCCACAGATACAGCATTATCTGTTGCGTCATACAGGTCTTTTAGCGTACAGGTAGTAGGACACGCTGGGCAAGATAGTAAGTGTGCCATAGTTTGGGGAGAGGCACCACACAAACAGGCTGTTTCCGAGCTATATCCCCACCTGGATATATTTTCTTTGCTTCGGCCGACTTGTGTCCGGAGTCTGTTTATAGACTTCCATGTCGGCCAAGGTAGACCAGATCCAGGGGGGAGGTGCTCTGATAGCGGGTTGGGTGACGCTGCGGGGTATCTCTCCCTCCATAAGTCAATCCGAGACTGCGAGGATTCACCAATCAGAGGCAGCACTTCCTTAATAAAGCTATGGCGGCTCTTCAGTCTTTGGGTAACCGGCACATGGTCGTAAAGTGGGTATCGAGTGTCGGTTACCCTTTTGACCATTTCAATAGAGGCAGCCACATCTCTACGGACGTCCGGAGGCGCAATGCCAGCCAACGGATACAGCTTCTCCACAGGGGTTGGTTTGAGACAGCCTGTTATAATCCGGCATGTGTCGTTTAGAGCTGTATCCACCTGTTGAGTGTGCGCTGATCGGCTCCAGACTGGGCTAGCATATTCACCTGCCGAAAAACAAAGAGCCAATCCAGTCGTACGCAGGACTTGTGGTGAGGCTCCCCAATTGGTGGACATTAATCGGCGCAGCAGATTGTTTCGAGTACCCACTTTCTGTTTGGTGTTGAGGCAGTGCTGCTTAAAAGACAGTGATCGGTCCAAGGTGATACCAAGGTACCTGGGAGTGGAGCAGTGAGCGATTTGAGTGTTTTGCCATTGGACAGAAAGGGCCTCCGGGCCTCTCGATTACGCAGATGGAATGCGCAAGATTGCGTCTTTGAAGGGTTCGGTCTCAAGGAATTCTCTTCATAATAGGAACTCAATTCATTGAGTGCCCCCGTGAGATTCCTTTCAACCTCTTCAAAAGACCGAGCTTGGGAAGTAAGTGCCAGATCGTCGGCGTACAGGAACCTGTTTGTGTTTGGAGGAGAAGGCTGGTCATTCGTATAAATATTAAATAGTAGTGGCGCAAGAACACTACCCTGCGGAAGGCCATTTTTAAGTGATCTCCACCGACTCTTTTCTGAAAGAAGATGGACCTGAAAGCGCCGGTTGCGGAGCAGCTCACTCAATATTTTTGTGAATGCATGGTCGCCAGTCATTTCACCAACCTTCCAAAGAAGTCGCTTGATATTTACTGTGTCATACGCAGCGGAAAGATCAACAAACACTGCCCCAGTTACGTGACCCAGCTCAAACCCGTCCTCAATGTGTTGAGTGAGGTTTAATGTTTGGCTACAGCATGATTTTCCTGGTCGGAATCCAGCCTGTTCCGGGATAAGCTTAGGTTCGACGATACTGACCAAGCGGTTTAGCAGCATTCTTTCCAGCAGTTTATAGGTATGACACAGTAAAGATATAGGTCGAAAGCTTTTGGGATCATCCGCAGGTTTTCCAGGTTTTAGTAGAGCAATCACCTTAGCCTTTCTCCAAAGACGCGGTATGCGACCCGTAGCCAGACAAGAATTAAACATTTTTAGCAACCAGGAGATAGCGTTTGGACCTAAATTCTTGATTTGTTCAACAGATAAATCATCGACACCAGAAGCCTTGCCAGATTTTAAGCTTTTTAATGGCTGTAACAAGATCTGGCACTGTAAAGGATTGGCTGATAAGATTGCCAGAGTCTGGACAGCTAGATTTAGGTGTTGTGCCCTGCCGACGTTTGGCCTTTCCATTGAGTAGGAGTTAGTGTGCCACTTGGTTAGCCGTGACCTGACCTGGCGACGTAGCAGCTGGTGGTTCGCCGGTAAGTTTACGAACGGAGTTCCAGGCTTTTTTGCTGTTATGAGCAAGGTCAAGGTTCGTGACTAAGGCTGTCCATCTCTCTCGTCGAGTCTCACTGATCTGAGACAATAAGTCCTCACCAGCTAGGATGGTTTCTTCCGAGAAAGGATCCTTGGAATACAGGTCTTCATACTGTTTCAGCAGATCAGCGGATTCATTAGACAGCCCTGGGACATAAGCTGTACGACAACCTCGTGGAATGTGTCGTCGTGATGCAGTTGCTATCACTTGTATGAATTGATCGTAGTTGTCAGGTGTTGGTGATATATTTAGGAGGTTGTCGTCGATAGTTTGTGCGTATCTTTCCCAGTTAGCTTTGGCGTAGTTGAAGCGGCGCTTGAATGGGACGATAACTGGATTAACTACGGGTTGTACTGAGCACATAATAGGTCTATGTTGCGTTCTGGGAATGGGAGGGCAAACTGTTTTAACGCAATGGTGGGATATACATGAACTGGAAAAAAATAAATCCGGGTTGTATCCGCGTCGCCATCGGCAACTATTGAAGGAAGCCGGGAGCTTAGCATTATGAATAAGCAAAAGATCGTTTGCCTCTGCCCATTCTTCAACTGCCTGACCATTTGCATCTGTTTCCCGGTAGCCCCAGCTGGTGCTATGGCTGTTAAAGTCGCCAGCTACAAGTTTGATGCGGTGGTTCTCGTAATTGGCCGGTTTGCGAAATTGAAACAGAACGTTTGGGGGTTTATATATTGATGTTATAGAACAATTAACGATATCTATAGTTATTTGTTCTACCGAATTGTCGGAAAAACAGAATGTTGACACCATCTTGACGTTGGGACTGACAAACACAGCGCTGCCATGTTTTGGATGAGGGATTTCGGCCACGAGAGTAAATCCGGGAATATTTGGTCTTAATTGGTTAATATCACGATGCGTCTCTTGCACGCATATGACGCTGACGTTGTTTTTGAGGCACATCTCTGACAGGATTTCCGATTTGTTAGCCGAGAATCCTTCTATATTGATGGAAATTACCCGAAGTGCTGGATTTAAAAGCGGGTGTGTTTGTGCCTCATCAGTTTTTACTAGCCTTCGAACAGGCTTCTTGGATGGCCCTGATAAGGGCCGTTGGGAAGGGTTATATCTCGCCATTGAGTCGTGGTGGAAGGATCGGCCAGTCTGCGTTACCGACTTGCCGTCCTCGCAGACTGTTGCCCAGGGTGCGCCGGACGCATACATAATTTTAAGTGCGTCACTCGGGGAGGCTCCTTCCATGCACCCCATTTTCATACTGATGGGGATCAAACCCAGTACCCCACGGTTCAGAGGCAAGGTTTTTACTGCTGTGCTACAAAGACCGATGTATGTATGATAATAATAATTTCTGATTGGCAGGTCGCCGCCAACGCACACTAAGCGGTAACATGACATCGGATTACGCGACAGCTCGCGCCAGAATCATAAGGATTCCACTTCAGGTTGGTTTCATATTTTACTACCTTTTGCCCGCGACATCGCCCGGGTTAATTACCCACGGGAACAGTGCTTTTTTCCCGAAATGAAAGGTACCCTATATCCTCTTTAGTACTTCTAACTATGTGTATGTTTAGTAGATAAAGCGTGAAAAGGTAAACAAATAAATAAACAAACAAACTCACTTTCGCATTAATGATATTAGTTAGGGCTAGCTGTCACCCGCTGCTTTGCCCGCGGCAAAGAGTATCTTGTGTGTTTTTCATCTTCACCTCAGTTTCAGGCTCTTTAGAGTTGATTAAAAATATATGTATGCTAAACTAAATTTGACCTCGTGTCATCTGGAGCGTTTTTCCGGATGTAACATCAGCATACGCATCGGAGTTTAGGGTCCGCTTTCTTACTTTTTATTCTCCCCTTCGCACGATCTTAGGCTGACTAACTCCAATAAACAATCTTCATTTAAGAGTTT
This sequence comes from Ephestia elutella, assembly GCA_018467065.1. Lineage (NCBI taxonomy): Eukaryota > Metazoa > Arthropoda > Insecta > Lepidoptera > Pyralidae > Ephestia > Ephestia elutella. Next base: position 16,549,875 of record CM031575.1, on the reverse strand, counting down.
ACATAAATTCATCTTCCAGGAGCTAAAAAACATTCCGCGTGACGCGCAACAACCAACAAATGCAGTTCTCCACCAAACCAGGGGTCTGGCAGACCACCTTCTACTTCCAGCACGGCAACGCTGAGATATTCGTGGCTTCCCTGAAGAATCATGTCAAGACTGCGAAGACGAGACATGATAGGAACACTTATGTTGTCGTTGAGCCCAACCCTGAGACACAGGTTTGTATTTTCGATCTTATTTTTAGGATTGTAAGGTTTAATTTACTTCTAGCTAGGCAACGGAGAGATATTCGTGGCTTCCCTGAAGAATCATATCAAGACTGCCAAGACGAGACATGATAGGAACACTTATGTTGTCGTTGAGCCCAACCCTGAGACGCAGGTTTGTATTTTCGACCTTATTTCTAGGTTGATAAGGTGTACTTTTGTGTACTTTACTTCTAGCTAGGCATTGCTGAGATATTCGTGGCACCAAATCTCACCAAAATCTGTCCAGTAGTTTAACCAGTAGTGTAACAAACAGCCATACATCTTCGCGTTTATGATATCAGTTACTTTTGACCGCAGCTTCGCCCGTTCTGTTATGCACCTCAATTTCCTTCATGACTCACCCAGTTCATTGGAAAAAACCGCATGAAAATACCGCATATAACCGTTGTTGGCCATTTATTTATTTACTAGCTGCGTCCCGGGGCTTCACTCCCGTGGGAATTTCGGGAAAAAAGTACCCTATGTGCTATGCCCGCTATTTTTCTACCCGTGTACCAAATTTCATCGAAATCCGTCCAGTAGATTTTGCGTGATTGAGTAAATTTTCCTTTCCAAATTTTCGCATTTATAATATTTCTATATTTATTTTTTCGCATTTATTTATTTATTTAGGATTTCGCTCATCCCCAAAAGGCGTAATAAATTTATTGATTTAGGATTTATTTTCCATGAGGCAACATTAGTAAAGGTATGTTTCCACGTCCAGGTGCTAAACAGGTCGTTCGCCGAGCTGGACATCTTCACAGAGAACACTACGGACGTGGTGTGGAGCCTCGTCTCCAACTTCAAGCAGCGGCCCTACGAGACTACGCTGGAGGCATTCTCCAAACTCACGGATATTGGTGAGTCGAGGCACCTTATACAGAGAATATGTTTCCGCAGGTTCTAAATAGGTCGTTCGCCAAGCTGGACATCTTCGCAAAGAAACCAATCTCACGGATATCGGTGAGTCGAGGCACTTTATACAAATAATATGTTTCCACGTCCAGGTGCCAAACATGTCGTTCACCGAGGTGGACATCTTCACAGATAAACCAAACTCACGGATATCAGTGAGTCGAAGTACCTTATAGAAAGAATTCCATAGAGTTGACGTCTGCGTCCGTAAGGAATAGACTCATTGTAATACTGCTAAGTTGAATACACACAATAACAATGGCTACCTTCTCACTATTAACAACCTACATAATTTGGGTTGCTTATTTCTCAAACCGGGCAAACATAAACAATTACTTAGTTCTCAAACGCAAATGTGTGCGTGAAATTTATTAGGGCTTTTTGTAAGTCGGGGTTATCAATCAAAATGGCGCGAAAAGTGCGCCGATTACGCGCCAGCCCTCGTTCAAGCGCCAGTGATGTCTACAACGAAGTTACTGTTTTTTACTTCCAGACCACCATTAAAGCTATTGGTTATATTAAAACATTGTAATATACAGTTTACAATCAAATACACTATTTAGGTAATACTATTTTTTTTTAATTAAAAATCGTATGTGAAATAAACTTTTTTTTATATTACTTCACCAGCTGATCCCACTCCGGAACCTCGGACGGGTAAATAAACACTTTTCTTTGTAGAAAAGCGATTGAAAATGGTAGTGTATGTCTTTAGCGCATAAAGTATAGCTTTCGACGCAGAGAAATCATATTTGTATTATTTTCTATCTGCGTGTCGATTCTGCTAACGTTATATCAAAATCGTGTATTTATAGTTTTTCAATAGTAGTAGAAGCGGTGGTGGTTGAGTTGTTAAGACGCCCGCCTGTGGTTCAAAATTCCCAGGTTCGAATCCTGCTTGGGCCACATGAGTTTGCATACCAATCTGACTAACGAGTAGTTTTCATAGACCACCACTTGCTTCCGGTGATGGAGAACATTGTGAGAATACCTGCGCACTAGATGACTGTTTAGTTACTTGTGTGTATACGACTCCCGCTAGATGGCGGTAGTTGTCAAATCATGTGACGTCAGATGACTTTAGGCGCCTTTCAAACCTTTTTATAACACTTGATAAGAAGGAAAATAGTAGTGGTTTTTTACATACTATAAAGATTTGTATGAACACTACCATTCAAAATCAAAATTTCTTTATTGAAACTTGGCCTTCAAAGAAGGCACTTTCATCTCGATAACTAATTATGTAAATAATAATGTGTATAATAAATATGTCTCAAAGCTAAAAACTACTAGCATTTCGAAACGACCACTGCTGAGAAGAAATGCCGAAAGAAACTCATGAAACAGTCTTGGTCGCCTAACATGCCATTAGGGCTTTTTATATTTTTTACTAAAAATAAGGATGAGTAAATACATGGATTAAACACATTACGACACGATTATGACCTAACATTAGCAAAATCTATACCCTGCTTTGTGATCCGCTGGTTTGCTTAATCATTCACACTCCATGTCTCATTCACACACATTTTTTATGACACACTAGCCGCGCCCCGGGGCTTCGCGCCCGTGAGCATTTCGGGATAAAAAGTACCCTATGTGCTATTCCCGGTATTTTTCTACCCGTGTACCAAATTTCATTGAAATCCGTCCAGTAGATTTTGCGCGATTGAGTAACAAACATCCTCACAAACTCACATCCAAACTTTCGCATTTATAACACTAGTTTACAATTTCTTTATTTTTTATACCCTCAAAGCTACTAGGTTTTTTGATAGAAATAAAATGTGTCAAAAATTCGAAATTTAATTTTTCGCTAATATTTTGCGACAGTATTAAAATAAGTAATTCTAAAATTTTTTACATGTTTTATAGCTGTAATTATTATAACACTCTTCCCGCAAAAACATTTTTTGAAAGTTGTGTTATTTTCTCCATACAAGCGACTATGCATGGAGAAATTAACAACAACTTTCAAAAAAGGTTTTCCAGGAAATAAAAATTGTAAAATTTAAAATTGAATTGCTTTATATTATTGAAGAGTGTTATAATAATTACAGCTATAAAACATGTAAAATTTTTTGGAATTACTTATTTTAATACTGTCGCAAAATATTAGCGAAAAATTAAATTTCTGAATTTTTGACACATTTTTTATTTCACAAATCTTACGTGATGGAGGAAATTTATAATTAGACCTATATATTCCACACATATAGATCTATCAAAAAAAACTCTAGTAGCTTTGAGGGTATAAAAAATGTGTAAACTAGTGTAATAGCAGTTAGGATTTTCTTCGTTCAGCGATGTCGGCTCATATGACAAACGGTCACTCATTCAGCGTCCAATTTTACATTATGGAAAATCTCATTAACTTTTTTAGATGCTTTTAGCTTTAGTTTCTTTTTTTAATTTACTTCAAAAAATATCTCAGGCAGTCTAAGATAACTGCCAAATAAAAAAAATACCGATTTGATTTTTGATTTTTTTATTTGAGTTAGTGGGTGCTTCCATGTGGGAGTATACTAGCTTCGCTACCAGCACTACCGGTATCTTGTGAAAGCGTGATGTATAGTCTCCTGGACTAATACTAGGTACTTAGCTGCTTGTTGGCTCCAGAAACGATGGACTTCGGTGTAGGAGCGAGTAGGGTGCGTAGCAGTAAAAGCCGTAGATGCAGGAAGCACTATTTAATGCGTAACTTAGCACTACACACAGAGAAGGAAGGTGCACAAGCGACAGAGAACGGTATATTTGAACACAGCGGGATAACAACAGGAAATGCAAAGAAAGAAAGAAAGGTGCAATCACTCAACAATTTCAATGTCACTTAGCATTAATAGAAACATATGAAATATTCGCGAGATGCGCAAGCAAGCGACGGGCGGACACGAGCCTTGCGTCCGACTGTAGATTCGGTACTCGAGTCACCCATCTCGGCAAACTCGCGTCTAAGCTCGCGTAGGTATAGCGCTCGAAGTCCGCATAAAGCTAGGTGTGGCTCATTGAATAGTCAGGTCTACACAATATGATTGAGCTTATATGAATTAAACATATGACTTAAGTAAATAAATGTGCGATTTATATTATTTAAGTATGTAGTAATTATGTATATAAGTATTGATAGTGATATTTAAGTATTAAACGTTAGTATACCGTCAAAGATAAGATTCTGACCAGCTTGCGGCTAATTAAGCTAATGTGATCCTCTTGCCTAATGCAGATGCATTGCTAGTCAGCGATCTTTTAGTCCAAGGGAAGTAAGTATTTTTATTGGTGATTTTGGTGATTTATAGAATAGTTAGTATAGTTATAGTTAGGTATTTAAATAGTTTTAGGGTTATAGTTATATAAGTAGTTTTAAGCTAATAATTATGTAAAATACTTTAAGTAATAATTATATGCAATAACTTAAGTATTGTAATTCTAGTAATAAATAGTAAGTAAAATAAGAATAAGTGGGGAGACGCCCACATCACTCCCCCCGGAGACCGTTACTACGGGCGAAAGAAATTAGGGAAAACCGAACGATACGTCCAGATCGGGCGTCTTCTTTATCTTGATCCTGCAGCGGGCTATCCTTAGCTTTTGGGATGGGGTCAGCTACACGACTACTCGTGGGAGGGGGTTCATCTTGTAGATTAGGAGTAAGGACAGAAGGAGGGGACGGATCAACTAGTAAATAGGCCGGCTTCAGGCGGTCTATTGAAACTGTGACACTTCTACCCTTGACAAGTATTTTATAAGTTTTGTCTCCTCTTTCGAGTACTTCATACGGGCCAGTGTAAGGCGGCTGCAAAGCACCGCGCAATGACCATCAGTCCTGAGAAAAGACGTGACTCGAGGTAGATAAATCCTTGTAAATGAAAATTTTGTCCTCTTGCATGTTCCGCGCGGCTGCAGTTGGTCGTAGTTTAGCTACAAACTGCCGCAAGCGACATGTGAAGTCGGTCAAATCCAGGAGAGTCTGGGTTTGATGTGCATGGAAAAATTCTCCTGGGAGACGTAAGGGTTCACCGTACACCAGCTCGGCCGAAGAAGCTTTTAAGCTGTCTCTGTAAGCCGCTCTGATACCCAGGAGTATCAATGGTAGTGTGTTCTACTCCAATTGCAGTCCGCATAACACATCAATGGCGGGGCCTTCAGATGGCGGTGAAAGCGTTCTACTAAACCATATATTACACGCCGGATGGTAGGCGGGTCGTTTTACGGTGTTTCTGAATCCGATCATTCTTGCCAAATACTCTGGAAGAGCGTGGATTCAAATTGTCGACCGCGATCGGTGACTATATCAGTGGGACATCCAAATCTGGATACATCCACGTATATTAATGCCTTTCCAACGGTTTCTGGCGGTCATATCTGCCATTGGTGTAACTTCAGGCCAACGTGTAAAGCGGTCTACAACTGTCAGACAGTACTTTGTAGCCTTGAGATGGTGGGAGTGGGCCAATTATGTCAACATGTATAAAGGCGAAGCGAGCACGAGGGAGTTCGTATGTGCCTCCAAAGGAGAAGACACATGACGATTTACTTTTGCTCGTTGACATGCAATACATTGTCGTGACCACTCTCGACACTCTTTACGCATTCCGGGCCAGGACAAAAGCGTTCAGCAATCAGCTTTAGTTTAGTTGCGTCTATGCCCGGAGTGACTAAGAGCACCATGAAGGCTGTCAAAAATTTGTCTTCGCAAAGGTTGCGGTACAAAAAGGGTCTTGGCGATGAAGGTACTTAAATCACAATATATCTCCGGTACCGCAATCCGCGACTTTCACCTTTCTCAGAGACGGAGTGAAAATTCACCGTCAAGGTATTGCAACAATTCTTGATCAGAAGCTTGATGCTGAGCAAGTACGTCCAAGTAGGCTAATCGTCATTCGCAGTTCATCGACACGGGACAATGTATCGGCGACAACATTGTCTTTGCCTGAAATGTGTCTGATATCGGTCGTGAATTGCGCAATAAAATCTAGGATGACGGAATTGGCGAGAGCGAGCAGTTAGCTTTTCGTTCTCGGAAAGCAAAACTAAGGGGTTTGTGGTCTGTATAGACCAACAAAAATGCCTCGCTTCCAACATATGACGAAAGTATTTTATACTTTCGTATATGGCCAATAACTCGCGGTCATGTATGGCGAGTATTTTTGCTGTGATGGGCAAACAGTTTTCGCGAGAAAAACGCGAGGGGTTGCCAAGCACCGTTATGCAATTGCTGTAAAACTGCACCCAGAGCCAAATCAGATGCATCTGTTACCAGCGGCAAGTTTAGCTTCGCAGTCTGGGTGGAGCCAGTAACGCAGCATTAGAAAGCAGTTCCTTACACTTTTCGAAGGCGGTAAGAGTGTCACCGGTCAAGTTAACAGGATGAGATGCCTTAACGGAACCAGACAATAAGACATTTAAAGGAGCCTGAATAACAGCAGCGTTGGGTAAAAATCTTCGATAGAAGTTTACCATGCCTAGGAATCGTCTGAGTTGTCTGACGGTCTTAGGTGGAGGAAAATTCGAGATAGCTTCTACTTTGACTTCCAAGGGCTTAGTGCCATTCTCGGAGATGCTATACCCTAGAAATGCGACTTCTTTTGCGCCAAAAACGCACTTAGAGACGTTTATAAGGACGCCATATGTCTCCATCTTGGTAAAAAGTTGACGTAGATGGTGTTCGTGCTCTTCTTCGCTACGTGAAAACACTAAAAAATCGTCAAGATAGGCATAAACGAAATCTAGGCCTCTCACCATTTCATCAACGAAACGCTGGAAAGTCTGCCCAGCGTTTCTTAGCCCAAAGGTCATGACCGGGAATTCAAATAGTCCGAACGGCGTGGTGATCGCCGTTTTCGGTATATCCTCCGCGCAAACAGGGATCTGGTTATATGCTTTAACCAGATCGATGGTCGAAAACACTTTGCATCCAGCAATGGAATGGGCGAAATCGTGGATGTGCCTAATAGGATAACGGTCTGGGATGGTCCGTGCATTAAGCATCCTATAATCGCCACAGGGCCGCCAGCCGTTATCCTTTTTAGGTGCTAGATGTAACGGCGAGGCCCAAGAACTTTGGGAGGGTCGGGCTGTTCCATTGTTGAGCATAAGTTCAAATTCGGCCCTAGCAATTTTCAATTTATCGGGGGCGAGTCTCCGGGGAGTGCAAGATACGGGAGGGCCAGGGTGGTCCTGATATAATGTACCGTCTCGTGCTTCGGAGTCGATGGTTTGCCTGAAGGGCGAGTAAGTTCTGGAAATTTATCTAAAATTTTATGAAAACAAGTGTCGCCTGTCGCAATTTTAACAGAATGAATATCAACTTTAGCGGAACATACATTTGAAGTTAAAGTTGTAGTATTATCAATTAATCGTTGGTTACGAACGTCTACAATTAGGTTATAATGACTAAGAAAATCTACGCCTATGATAGGTTTAGTAACATTAGCGACAACAAAACGCCAAGGAAAATTACGCCTTAGGCCTAAATTTAAATTTAAATCTATAAAACCGAAAGTGTCTATGTTCGTTCCATTGGCTGCACATAACTGATAATTTGTTTTAGCACGACTTTCACAAAGCACTGACCGAGGGTAAACGCACAAATCACTTCCAGTGTCTATCAGGAATTTCGTGTTAGAACTACGGTCCGTGACGAACAGGCGACTTGCTGCAGTTGGGCAATCGTCAGTCGCCATCAGCGACTGCCCGTAGGGTTTCCCGCCATGTGGTAGTCGCAGGGCTTGGTGCAAATGGCAGCTTTTGGACCGAATTTGTGATGGTACCAACAAACAGGGAACTTGCGGTAACTGGAGTTCGATCGAGTTCTAGTACGAGAGGACGAACGGCGTCGCAGAGCTCGCGAACGTCGACCCGAGTCATGGGACGCACGCGTATGCTCATCAAGCTTCATCGCAAGGCGTTCGACCATCATCTTCAGTTCGGCGATCTCACTAGAAGAATTACCGCTACCTGTGCGTGTAGAAGTCTCAGCTACATTGCAGGGTGACGTTATTTCCTGAATCCTATCCGCCAGGTCAGCTAATTGGTCGAGTGTGTGCGAAGGCTGTGATGCTAGGACTGTTTGGATATTTCTCGGCAGCCTATTGCTCCAAATCGTCCGGATGAATTCTTCTGGAACGGCTGGGCCGGCTAAATCCTGGAGATGCCTCAGAAATTGAGAAGGCTTCCTGTCTCCGAGCTCTTCGTGAGTGAGTAATTGCTTTACCTTTCTCTCGTGGGAAGCGGAAAGACGTTTTATCAGCTCACTCTTGATCTTCTCGTAACGCTTCTTAGCCGGAGGATTGACAATCAGGTCCTTGACAGCCTTGGCATGCACGATGTCTAAATTGCTAATAACATTGTTAAATTTTATATTATCTTCAGTTATCCCAAAATTTTCAAACTGACCTTCAAGAAGGGCGAACCAAATTTCCGGGTCATCCGGTGAAAAAGCTGGTACCTTAAGGTTGCCGTACTTCCGGGTGCCTGGTGTGTTGTCGCCGGTACTGCGCTTTTTGCGGCGCGCGTCGTAACATTAGATGCACCGCCATTACGCGATGTTGCCGTTTTAGCTGAATCTCGCTGCTATCGTCGCTCATCGTGGCCTTTTTCTCGGGGTCACCAGTGGTGGGTGCTTCCATGTGGGGGGTATACTAGCTTCGCTACCAGCACTACCGGTATCTTGTGAAAGCGTGATGTATAGCTCCTGGACTAATACTAGTACTTAGCTGCTTGTTGGCTCCAGAAACGATGGACTTCGGTGTAGGGCGTTAGTAGGGTGCGTATGGCAGTAAAAGCCGTAGATGCAGGAAGCACTATTTAATGCGTAACTTTAGCACTACACACAGAGAAGGAAGGTGCACAAGCGACAGAGAATTATATTTGAACACAGCGGATAACAACAGGAAATGCAAGAAAGAAAAGAAAGTGGTGCAATCACTCAACAATTTCAATGTCATAGCATTAATAGAAACATATGAAATATTCGCGAGATGCGCAAGCGACGGGCGACACGAGCCTTGCGTCCGACTGTAGATTCGTACTGAGTCACCCATCTCGGCAAACTCGCGTCTAAGCTCGCGTAGGTATAGCGCTCGAAGTCCGCATAAAGCTAGTGGCTCATTGAATAGTCAGGGTCTACACAATATGATTGAGCTTATGAATAACATATGACTTAAGTAAATAAATGTGTGATTTATATTATTTAAGTATGTAGTAATTATGTATATAAGTATTGATAGTATATTTAAGTATTAAACGTTAGTATACCGTAAGATAAGATCGACCAGCTTGCGGCTAATTAAGCTAATGTGATCCTTGCCTAATGCAGATGCATTGCTAGTCAGCGATCTTTTAGTCCAAGGGAAGTAAGTATTTTTATTGGTGATTTTGTGATTTATAGAATAGTTATATAGTTATTATAGTTAGGTATTTAAATAGTTTTAGGTTATAGTTATATGTAAGTAGTTTTAAGTAATAATTATGTAAAATACTTTAAGTAATAATTATATGCAATAACTTAAGTATTGTAATTCTAGTAATAACTAGTAAGTAAAATAAGAATAGAGTGGGAGACGCCCACAGAGTCATAAATCAAACAACGTGATACAAAATGAATCAAACGTGCAGTATTAAGTATCGATTGACTAGCTATTGCCTTCGGAAAAGCACTTATCTTGTGTGTTTTTATACACAAACTTCCACCCTAATAGAGGTTTGCCGTCACGTAAAAAGGCCGATGGCGGTTAAGCTGCGCAAAGTAGACGATATATCGGTCTATGCGGTGGCGAGCGGGGATCGGGCGGGTCTCACCCGGCGCGCGCGCGATTTGTTCGTTAGTCGTACCCATGCGCAAGTTTCACTCCCTCCTCACCCTACCATCGGTATTCCTTTTTTACGTGATGCTGGAAGTATAATTTTAATCATTCTGCGACCAAGAGATCGCGTCAGGGAGTGCGCCTTATTGTCAACATTTATCTAATATGCCGTGCTTGAATTTAAAATAGTAGCCCGTCTGGTCTTAAACAATACCCGTACATCTAACATCAAAAACATATATTTTTGCCTCCGCGCCTTCTGCCCGCGTGAATTTCCCCACGGGAACAGTGTGCCTTTTCCCGGGATGAAAGGTCCTACTTCTCAGTACTTCCTCTTCAGGAAGATTGGTTCAGTAGATAAAGCGCGAAGAGGTAACAAACAAATAAACAAACTCACTTTCACATTTATAATATTAGTTAGGATTAGGATTAGTGTAAAGGAGCTGTTTGAAAGTATAAAAATAATGTAAGTGAACATAATTTTGAGAACAGTAAACACTCAGGGAGTCCAGTCCAAGGGTATGATGTTAGGATTGTGTATCCTGAAACGGCCTGGCTTCGATATAAACGGACAGAAATTCTTGAGATTATTGTAGTGGTCTTTGTCTGTAAAAAAAGTAAAGATTTTTTAGGGTTCCGTACATCAAAAAGGCAAAAACGGAACCCTTATAGGATAACTTTGTTTTTTTTTTTTGATTGTATCTAGGGATGGGCTCTACTCGGGTCCATGATTTTGATGAAGGGAACCTCTTCATCATAATCACTTACCGTAGTACCGTCCGTTATAAATTAAATTAGTATGGAACAGCTTTTTTGTGATATCAAGAGTCGGTCCCATACAAAAAGTTACCAGTATAAAGGACAACAGTGATTTTAAATTCACTATACAGTATTAGTACATTACTACCGCGGCCTATAATGAATACTTTGCTGGTCACAGTAAGCCGACACAGCGAGGACAGCAAGGGCTGCAACGATGGCCAAGCTGGAAGGCCTAGAGCGTAGCTTAGGCTAGCTCGAGGCAATCTCATAGCGTGACCAGCGAAGCAGTCATTGTGGGGCCAAGGCTTGTATAGTGCTTTACTCAAAAAATGCAAGTACCAAATCTAAATAAAACCAGCAAGTAATTTAAATAAAAATATATTAATTAACTAGAAATTTAATTAAAATGTCAATTATGAAAAGTACAGTTACTAAAATTCAACACTGACTTTCCCGGATTGATGCACAATTTTTTCATATGCTAGCTTATATTTTACCTTTGAGTTTCTGCGGTATCCAATTTTAAATCACTAATTTAGCTTCATCTTTAATGTCTGGCGGTGTTAAACACATTAATTCGAAAGAATTTTCGCTTTGAGAGCCTCATTTTTAGCCAATAAGTCACTAAATAAAAAACAAAAAATTTTCGCTGAATCGCGCTTTTGTTACTTCTTTGTTTTTTTACGCGCTTTTTGTTTCTTAAGCAATGGTAGTTGGAACTATACTGCCAAATATGGAATAATCTATCTCTATAAAAATACAAACAGCTGGTGTTTTTTTAAATAAAATCTTTTTGCATTCTGGATTTTTAAAATGTTGAACACGTCAAAATAGCGGCCGGCAATGTTTTGTTGGCCTCGTTAGAGCGGCCAAAGCAAAACTTTGTCGGCCGCTATTTTGAAAAACAGGAAACGGCAAAGTCGACTTTGCTCAAAACAAGGTTATCAAAATAATGACCACATTACATGCATTTTTGAGTAAAAACTAAAATTGGACCAGAAAAATCTCACCTCTATCATTCAAAAAAGTTTTGTCCATTATGATGATCTTCAGTGTATTGACTTGGGACGACAACTTGTTGGCGGTGTAAATTGGAATTAAAATGAAAAGCAGAAGCGGGATGACGTTACTCAACAATATCATTGCCGCGGTGTCAAAACTTTATGTTCTGCGTAAAAAATAATTTCTAATTAAAGCCTGACTCAGAAATATAAAAACCCTGAATTCGTGAGGCAGCTTACTTATGCGTTTTATAGTGCAACATTATTGAAAGCAGTAGCGGATTTAAAGTGTGGGAGCAAGGGGGCATAGCCCCCCCCCCCCACATCACCGCACGACTGCTATTTTGTTGGTAAGGAGCTCATATTGTGGGGGCAGGTTCCATAGCAGTACATATATCATATTAAGATTCGAGTTGTTAAAATAACAGGATTTAGTACCTAGCAATAGTTACGAGTTTATTTCCAAAAAAAATAATCCGCCACCATTAGTGATGTGCCGTTCTCGAAATTTTCAAAGAACAAGCGGAAAGTTTCTTACAAATTTATTTCCTGAAAAAAATATTCCACGCCACCATTAGTGATGTGCCGTTCTCGAAATTTTCAAAGAACAAGCGGAAACTTCCTTAAAAAAATATCTCGGAAATATTTTCGGAGAACGGAAAAAGGTGCCCTTTCCTAGAAATAAAAATACTGGATCCGCTCTTTTTGAAAGTCAAACTCTTTGACAGGATAAAATGACAAGAGAGGTTTTTAAATTAGTTGCTAGTATAAGAAATTAGTTCTATTGCTTTTTCGCAACATGGCGAGTGGTTTTTATATTGCTGGTTAGGCTTTAATTAGATTATTGTTAGAGATGTAATTATTTATCATTTGATAAATAAATCCTGAACACAATTCAATAATCATTAAGTACAGAACTCTAAATATATTAGTTGTTATTGTTAATTTTTAATTATTTTTTCTGGAATAAGCAAAAGAAGAATTAATAATTTTAGATCCGTTATTTTTTGCCGCCATTTGACATAATCTACATAGGACTCTGTCGATCACATCATCGCTCACTCACACACGCTCAATCAAATCGAATTTATTTACATTTTGAATAAAGTGTTTCTGTATAAAACTCCATTTATTCTTACCAGTCCTATCATGTGTAAACAATGTTCACAGTACTTTTTGTTGAATTTTATTGAAAATAAAATCAAATATTAGTTCAAACCTAAAACATTCTAAAAGTAAAACATTTATTAGCCTCGAAAATAATTTCTAAAAAAAGTCTATTTTAATTTATATTGTTTTTAAAATCATAAAAGAAGACATGTGGTAAGATTGTTTTCTACATAATAGGACTATTTATGAATAAACGGGACTTTACGTACACTTGTTTTTTAGTAAGCGTGAGAGCTATAAAAAACAGCATATGCCATTTCTAGTTGTGTTATCTTATTCACATGTCTGTGATAATAATTTATAGTTAATTAGAATCAGGTTGAAAAGAAATAAACGTAGTTTTGTCTATTATTTCTTATCAAGTGAGTTGGTCACGAAATGTCTGTTTAAAAAAAGTTTCTTAGTCGAGTTGTAGGTACCTGTAAGTCAATTCTCGGCAGTGCTATAAGCACAATAATCATTGTAGTCGTTAGCGCGGTACACTTCAACGACACGACAAACTAAAAAATAACAATCAAACAAATCATACGTATATTTTAAAAATACAGTTATAATTTTTAACGCATTTATCAAATACTAGCTTTTTCTGCCCGCGTGAATTTCCCACGTGGAACCGTGCCTTTTTCTCGAAAATGTAAGAAGGTACCCTATGTCCTTCTCCGTACTTCTTGCTTACTATGTGTATGCGAAAATTTCAGGAAGATTGGTTCAGTAGATAGCGTGAGAAGAGGTAACAAAACAAAACAAACTCACTTTCACATTTATAATATTAGTTAGGATTAGTTTTTGCCCGCGGCTTCGCCCAAGCGTGAATTTCCCGCACGGAACAGTGCTTTTTTCCTGGGATGAAAGGTACCGTACGCCCTTATCAGTACTAAAATTTCAGGAAGATTTGTTCAGTAGATAAATTGTTAAGAGGTAACAAACAAACTTACTTTCGCATTTATAATATTAGTTAGGATTACCATGCAACCAAAATTGGCTTTTCCGACCTCCCGTCACATCGGCTATTTTCTGATAGGCGTCTTGGCATAAACTGAAGTCGTTTGTACAATTTGAGACCAAATTTGTAAGAGTAACCATTCGACAATAGACTGAATAAAAGAATATAGTGTACACTGTTATCACAGTATCTGATACAAAAAGTGGGCAGTCGAAGATAAATGTTAAATATGATGGCACGAAACATAACATTGTAAAATGGCAATAAAATAAACCGACAGCTTTAGCATAAATTAATTTTATAAAATAAAGCAGAATTAATTTCAATTCAATATTGTATGTGCGTGTAGGAAATCCATATTTTTCGTCTATCAAAAATAAGTTCTTTTTGAAAAAGTGCAAAAATTGTTCTTGTTCTTTCGTAAATTGGGTTGCGAAGATACTTATCAGAAGTACACTGCATTCATACTTATATACCAGAAAAATATGAAGGATGTGATGACCGTTTTCAATACCGGAGTATATATATATAATACATAAATAACAGTTGCTATTTTGATTAGATGTATTGATTTTCACTGCTATGTATTTAATTAAAGCGATGCCTTGCATCTATTCGATATATCCGAAGTCCTAAACAAAGTAATAGTGACACCAAAATGAACGTTAAATTAAATATCTTAAGCACTATTTTAGAAGGGTTTAAAATTGTTTTTAAAGACATTTTTAGTCGCGTCAATGTTGTTTACTCTGCAAGCTTCGACCAACTGAAGTTACATTAGAATATGAATTGTAATTAATTAGTTTTTTTTCCAGGATATAATAATACTTAATTAAAATGTTGAGGTAATTACAAATACCTCATCAAACCGATAGTAACCATAACCTATAATATAATGCAATTTTATTTATTATTTATATATTAATTTACCTTTTGGTTTATAAAAAAACTAATAGGTAAATTACCATTTCACCGTTATCGTAAATAGCTTTCTAGTACTTTCCTTTTTTAGAGTATATAAATAAATATACAGGTTGATTTTTTGTCGGAAGGACTTATTTAGAAAGGGTATGTGGTATTCGATTCCAGATCCTACTAGCGAAAAGAAAAAACTTAATTTTGTAACATATTTATTCAATTAAATAATGTTTATCTGTACAAATAACACACCAGTGGTGTTATATTTTTAATGACGTAACGAATATTGCCATCTAATGGCATGCCAGTCAGTCAGTCAGTCAGGCAGGTTTCCTCACGATGGTTTCTTTCCTCGAAAGTAGGTGGTGGTCGTTGAAAATGACAGTGGCTTTCTCGGTCTGTCTGTCCGTGTCCTAAGGTATAATTTTACT
Source organism: Ephestia elutella (assembly GCA_018467065.1). Classification (NCBI taxonomy): domain Eukaryota; kingdom Metazoa; phylum Arthropoda; class Insecta; order Lepidoptera; family Pyralidae; genus Ephestia; species Ephestia elutella. The sequence goes on along the minus strand of CM031575.1, from coordinate 16,534,677 downwards.
GTAAAAAAATCACACTGATATTCAGTAGCGGATTTAGAGGGGGTGGGGCACGGGGGCACGTGCCCCCCCCAGACTGCTTTTTTGTGTACCTTCTGTGGAGAGAGATTCCATGACAGTGCATATCAAATTAAGAAATAACAGAAACGTGCCCCAGACAGCATCAGGCAGAACTAGTGATGTGCCGTTTCCGAAATTTTCAAAGAAATAGCGGAAAGTTTTTTGAAAATTTTACGGAAATAACGGGAAATTTTCCTAAAAACTCGAGAAATTTATGAGAATTTTCGGAAATTATCAAGGGAAGAAATGTTCGGGAACAGGAAATTTCCCGACAGCACATCGCTAGGCAGGACGAATGTCGATTTAAAGCACCCCCCTAAAATTCATAGTCCACCACTTGTGCCACCCCCAGAAAAAAATCCTGGATCCGCCGTTGCTGATATTATAAAGAGGAAATGTTTGTAAGTTTATGAGTTTGTTTGTAAGGGGTAATCTTCGCAACTACTGAATCGATTTCAAATATCCTTTCACCAATAGAAAGCTACATTATACCTGAGTGACTTAGGCTACAATTTATGTATATATCTCCCGAGCTAAGCCGGGGCGGGGCGCTTGTTGTCAAATAAACAAAAAATAAATTCCTATCAACAGTTTACTACGGCAACGAAGCGACGAATGGCAAGAGGGATGTATCTGAGGACGTGGCAGACCTCCTTACTAAGAGTATGAGTGCTCTGGAGGAGACCACCACGACCAGGAGTGAGGAGTACGAGGTCATCAGTGTCAAACCCACGTTGCCTCCGCGGCCTTCCATTCCTAGGTAACAGTTCTTCTAGAGTAAACTTCTTTAGATAATATATATCTAAGGACGTGGCAGACCTCACTAAGAGTATGAGTGCCCTGGAGGAGACCACGACGGCCAGGAGTGAGGAGTACGAGGTCAGCAGTGTCAAACCCACGTTGCCTCCGCGGCCTTCCATTCCTAGGTAACAGTTCTTCTAGTGTAAACTACTTTAGGTAAGCTGTATCTGAGGACGTGGCAGATCTCCTCACGAAGAGTATGAGTGCTCTGGAGGAGACCACCTCGACCAGGAGTGAATAGTACGAGGTCATCAGTGTCAAACCCACGTTGCCTCCGCGGCCTTCCATTCCTAGGTAACATATTCTTTTAGTGTAAACTTCTTTAGATAATATGTATCTGAGGACGTGGCAGACCTCCTCACTAAGAGTATGAGTTCTCTGGAGGAGACCACCACGACCAGGAGTGAGGAGTACGAGGTCATCAGTGTCAAACCCACGTTGCCTCCATGTGTATGCAAAATTTCAGGAAGATTTGTTCAATAGATAAAGCGTGAAGAGGTAACAAACAAAAAAAAACCACTTCGCATTTATAATATTTAAGCTCGTATGTCGAAATCCCTGGCCCGACTATCTTAGCTGTCAATTTTGTAACTGAATCCATTTACGTTGCAGAGGCACACCACTCTCTACAGAAAAGTGGGAGGGGCTTCAGGACCCGGAGGGGAGGGTCATGGAGGTTGACGGGGTCAAACAGCTCATATTCAGAGGGGTGAGTCGATTTTAATATTTTTTTTCTACTTTTGTTTTTCTCTCATTTGCTGGTGCCTTCATATTCATACATGAATTCCTTTGTAGGGTATTGCTCACTCAATAAGACACCAAGTATGGAAATACCTGCTTGACTATTATCCATGGAAGAGCACGCACCGAGAAATTAAACATATACGCAAGAAAAAAACCGAAGAATACTTTTGTATGAAGCTCCAATGGAGATCCATGACAGACAGCCAAGAATCCAGATTCGCAGAGTACAGAGACAGAAAGAGTTTAGTGGAAAAAGACGTGAATAGAACAGACAGGACTCACCCGTACTTCGCTGGTGACAATAACCCGAATTTGAATTGGTTTTACAAGATATCTCTTGATGACCTATGTGATGTATAACTTTGATTTGGGTTATGTTCAAGGCATGAGCGATGTATTAGCGCCGCTGTTGTTGCTGTTGGATAATGAAGTCGACAGTTTTTGGTGCTTCGTCGGGTTTATGGAGAAGATTGTAAGTATTTGTTATCTTTTTCGTTTTTAGGATTCTGCAAAGACCTTTTATTTTAGATTTCTTCATCATGTCTTAAGTTTTAACGCCTCTGGCTCAAGTTACATGCACGGATGTACAGTTAAACACTTTCACATCTTTTTCGTGGCTTATATTACTACTAGCTGTTGCTCACACACAAGTATATCAATCATCAGCAAGATTACAGATTTCTTCACGATGATTTCCTTCACCGGAAGCAAGTGGTGGTCTATAAAAACTACCTTCAGTAAGTCATGTTGGTATAAATATAAACAAGGCACGAGTTAGATATGAACCTGGGACCTTTCGGCCATAGGTGAACGTCTTAACTACTCGACCATCACCGTTTAACCCATAGAAGTCGGAAGGGCTGCGCGGCTGCGATAGAATTGATGTATGTATTGCAAACTGACCGTATCACGAGCTTGGGGCGGTCTGAGGGAGGGGGCCGGGGGTGCAGCAGTCAGTGCTGCGCAATGGCGTATTTGACATACAAGAAATCAGATTGACGTCTGCCTTCACGCTATTTTTTGGTGTGTAGGTGGTAAGAGCGGCTAGCTCGTTATTGTAGTTGTAGAAGGGGGCGCGCGCTTCCTACTTTTATGGTTTCATCACTCGACCACCACCGCTTCTCTTTTTATCGAGTCTGTTATTACTAACACTGGTGTCAGATTTTATTCAACTCGCCTAAAGTCATCACCGCTTAATCTTCAGAAATCCGTGTTTGAATCCAGGTATCAAACTTCGACATGGACCAAGCGGGCATGAAGCAGCAGCTGCAACAGCTGCAGCAACTGCTGGCGTTCGCCAGCCCCGCGCTGGCGCGCCATCTGCAGGCGAAGGACTCCGGCAACATGTACTTCTGCTTCCGCTGGCTGCTCGTCTGGTTCAAGCGAGAGTTCTCGCACAGAGACATCATGAGGTCTGTATTGTGCAGCATCCGCCAGGTATCAAACTTCGACATGGACCAACGCTAGCGCCATCTGCAGGCGAAGGACTCCGGCAACATGTACTTCTGCTTCCGCTGGCTGCTCGTCTGGTTCAAGCGAGAGTTCTCGCACAGAGACATCATGAGGTCTGTATTGTGCAGCATCCGCCAGGTATCAAACTTCGACATGGACCAACGCTAGCGCCATCTGCAGGCGAAGGACTCCGGCAACATGTACTTCTGCTTCCGCTGGCTGCTCGTCTGGTTCAAGCGAGAGTTCTCGCACAGAGACATCATGAGGTCTGTATTGTGCAGCATCCGCCAGGTATCAAACTTCGACATGGACCAACGCTAGCGCCATCTGCAGGCGAAGGACTCCGGCAACATGTACTTCTGCTTCCGCTGGCTGCTCGTCTGGTTCAAGCGAGAGTTCTCGCACAGAGACATCATGAGGTCTGTATTGTGCAGCATCCGCCAGGTATCAAACTTCGACATGGACCAACGCTAGCGCCATCTGCAGGCGAAGGACTCCGGCAACATGTACTTCTGCTTCCGCTGGCTGCTCGTCTGGTTCAAGCGAGAGTTCTCGCACAGAGACATCATGAGGTCTGTATTGTGCAGCATCCGCCAGGTATCAAACTTCGACATGGACCAACGCTAGCGCCATCTGCAGGCGAAGGACTCCGGCAACATGTACTTCTGCTTCCGCTGGCTGCTCGTCTGGTTCAAGCGAGAGTTCTCGCACAGAGACATCATGAGGTCTGTATTGTGCAGCATCCGCCAGGTATCAAACTTCGACATGGACCAACGCTAGCGCCATCTGCAGGCGAAGGACTCCGGCAACATGTACTTCTGCTTCCGCTGGCTGCTCGTCTGGTTCAAGCGAGAGTTCTCGCACAGAGACATCATGAGGTCTGTATTGTGCAGCATCCGCCAGGTATCAAACTTCGACATGGACCAACGCTAGCGCCATCTGCAGGCGAAGGACTCCGGCAACATGTACTTCTGCTTCCGCTGGCTGCTCGTCTGGTTCAAGCGAGAGTTCTCGCACAGAGACATCATGAGGTCTGTATTGTGCAGCATCCGCCAGGTATCAAACTTCGACATGGACCAACGCTAGCGCCATCTGCAGGCGAAGGACTCCGGCAACATGTACTTCTGCTTCCGCTGGCTGCTCGTCTGGTTCAAGCGAGAGTTCTCGCACAGAGACATCATGAGGTCTGTATTGTGCAGCATCCGCCAGGTATCAAACTTCGACATGGACCAACGCTAGCGCCATCTGCAGGCGAAGGACTCCGGCAACATGTACTTCTGCTTCCGCTGGCTGCTCGTCTGGTTCAAGCGAGAGTTCTCGCACAGAGACATCATGAGGTCTGTATTGTGCAGCATCCGCCAGGTATCAAACTTCGACATGGACCAACGCTAGCGCCATCTGCAGGCGAAGGACTCCGGCAACATGTACTTCTGCTTCCGCTGGCTGCTCGTCTGGTTCAAGCGAGAGTTCTCGCACAGAGACATCATGAGGTCTGTATTGTGCAGCATCCGCCAGGTATCAAACTTCGACATGGACCAACGCTAGCGCCATCTGCAGGCGAAGGACTCCGGCAACATGTACTTCTGCTTCCGCTGGCTGCTCGTCTGGTTCAAGCGAGAGTTCTCGCACAGAGACATCATGAGGTCTGTATTGTGCAGCATCCGCCAGGTATCAAACTTCGACATGGACCAACGCTAGCGCCATCTGCAGGCGAAGGACTCCGGCAACATGTACTTCTGCTTCCGCTGGCTGCTCGTCTGGTTCAAGCGAGAGTTCTCGCACAGAGACATCATGAGGTCTGTATTGTGCAGCATCCGCCAGGTATCAAACTTCGACATGGACCAACGCTAGCGCCATCTGCAGGCGAAGGACTCCGGCAACATGTACTTCTGCTTCCGCTGGCTGCTCGTCTGGTTCAAGCGAGAGTTCTCGCACAGAGACATCATGAGGTCTGTATTGTGCAGCATCCGCCAGGTATCAAACTTCGACATGGACCAACGCTAGCGCCATCTGCAGGCGAAGGACTCCGGCAACATGTACTTCTGCTTCCGCTGGCTGCTCGTCTGGTTCAAGCGAGAGTTCTCGCACAGAGACATCATGAGGTCTGTATTGTGCAGCATCCGCCAGGTATCAAACTTCGACATGGACCAACGCTAGCGCCATCTGCAGGCGAAGGACTCCGGCAACATGTACTTCTGCTTCCGCTGGCTGCTCGTCTGGTTCAAGCGAGTTCTCGCACAGAGACATCATGAGGTCTGTATTGTGCAGCATCCGCCAGGTATCAAACTTCGACATGGACCAACGCTAGCGCCATCTGCAGGCGAAGGACTCCGGCAACATGTACTTCTGCTTCCGCTGGCTGCTCGTCTGGTTCAAGCGAGAGTTCTCGCACAGAGACATCATGAGGTCTGTATTGTGCAGCATCCGCCAGGTATCAAACTTCGACATGGACCAACGCTAGCGCCATCTGCAGGCGAAGGACTCCGGCAACATGTACTTCTGCTTCCGCTGGCTGCTCGTCTGGTTCAAGCGAGAGTTCTCGCACAGAGACATCATGAGGTCTGTATTGTGCAGCATCCGCCAGGTATCAAACTTCGACATGGACCAACGCTAGCGCCATCTGCAGGCGAAGGACTCCGGCAACATGTACTTCTGCTTCCGCTGGCTGCTCGTCTGGTTCAAGCGAGAGTTCTCGCACAGAGACATCATGAGGTCTGTATTGTGCAGCATCCGCCAGGTATCAAACTTCGACATGGACCAACGCTAGCGCCATCTGCAGGCGAAGGACTCCGGCAACATGTACTTCTGCTTCCGCTGGCTGCTCGTCTGGTTCAAGCGAGAGTTCTCGCACAGAGACATCATGAGGTCTGTATTGTGCAGCATCCGCCAGGTATCAAACTTCGACATGGACCAACGCTAGCGCCATCTGCAGGCGAAGGACTCCGGCAACATGTACTTCTGCTTCCGCTGGCTGCTCGTCTGGTTCAAGCGAGAGTTCTCGCACAGAGACATCATGAGGTCTGTATTGTGCAGCATCCGCCAGGTATCAAACTTCGACATGGACCAACGCTAGCGCCATCTGCAGGCGAAGGACTCCGGCAACATGTACTTCTGCTTCCGCTGGCTGCTCGTCTGGTTCAAGCGAGAGTTCTCGCACAGAGACATCATGAGGTCTGTATTGTGCAGCATCCGCCAGGTATCAAACTTCGACATGGACCAACGCTAGCGCCATCTGCAGGCGAAGGACTCCGGCAACATGTACTTCTGCTTCCGCTGGCTGCTCGTCTGGTTCAAGCGAGAGTTCTCGCACAGAGACATCATGAGGTCTGTATTGTGCAGCATCCGCCAGGTATCAAACTTCGACATGGACCAACGCTAGCGCCATCTGCAGGCGAAGGACTCCGGCAACATGTACTTCTGCTTCCGCTGGCTGCTCGTCTGGTTCAAGCGAGAGTTCTCGCACAGAGACATCATGAGGTCTGTATTGTGCAGCATCCGCCAGGTATCAAACTTCGACATGGACCAACGCTAGCGCCATCTGCAGGCGAAGGACTCCGGCAACATGTACTTCTGCTTCCGCTGGCTGCTCGTCTGGTTCAAGCGAGAGTTCTCGCACAGAGACATCATGAGGTCTGTATTGTGCAGCATCCGCCAGGTATCAAACTTCGACATGGACCAACGCTAGCGCCATCTGCAGGCGAAGGACTCCGGCAACATGTACTTCTGCTTCCGCTGGCTGCTCGTCTGGTTCAAGCGAGAGTTCTCGCACAGAGACATCATGAGGTATTGTAAACAACGCCATCTAACGGCTAGCATTGGAGTTAGAATCGATCGATGAGCGTGCTCCTAAGTGTATTTTAATTTGATGCATTTTAACTATAGATTTAGATTATACTCGTTTTGTTTTGTAACTTGTAGTCCCACTAAATAATGTCTCAACTGATATATTAGGTGAGTACCGACTGCTGAGGAAATAGACGAATGCCATACACCACTGTATCAGAAAAGTCAGAAGGATATTCATTATTACGTTGAATTTGAAAAAAAAACTTTGTTGTTCTCAGGCTATGGGAGGTGCTGTGGACAGGGTTGCCGTGCGCGAACTTCCATCTTCTAATCTGTGTTGCCATCCTCGACGCGGAAATGGACATTATTATGAGCAGAGATTATGGGTTTACTGAAATTTTAAAGGTATTTTTTTTTATATAACATTTTGATTTCGGATACTTTTATCAATTATCTCTTAATTTAATTTAATAAAAGAACCGTTCTCCTTATTTGAATTTAATAAAATAAATTCGGATTTTGTGGGTTCGATTTCGCTTCCCAAGAAAATGGTTCAAAAAAGTCCCATTTGTAAAACTATATATATAGATTTCATGTATAATTTCCATTCCAGCACGTAAACGACCTATCAATGTGCCTAGACGTAGACCGAATACTAAGCTCTGCCGAAGGCATATACCACCAAATCGTGTCCGCACCGCACCTCACAGACCAAATCCGCGTTATAATTGGTCTGCCGGCCGTTGGAGCTTGTTCCCGGACCGACTCGGACCACACGGACCAGGCTAATGGGACCAGCAGACCGGACATGGAAGAAGTTATGTATCAAATTGGATTAGATATGAATTTCTAAGCACGGTGATTATTTTATTAATATTAGTCGTTGTAGCGTAGTTTAGTTTGTTGGTAATTTTGTGTTATACCACCGTGGAATCGTTGGATTTCATGTATATTTTTTTTTGGCTCAGCAAACAGTGAGTAAGTACAGTAAAGAAACTTATACATAAGTAATGCTTACAACTATTAATAAAAGTACCACCAACATCGCTAACCACAAATAACTATGAAGAATTTAGTATTTACGTGTATTTTATTATTCAGTGTTTAGATAAAACATCAAAAATTTTACTAAAGGCCCGCCACGAGACCGTACAAAATAAGAACTATGTATATGTTTTTCATACATGATGTAAAAGTTAATTGATTTTGTACATCCAATAAGACTTCGTATCTTCCTTTCTTGGTACATACGCTCATGTAAGTAATAGGTACAGTGGGCCACATAAAAAAGTATACCATCTGAAATACAATCCACTATAAAGAGTGGTATTATTTTCCGTGTGGCCCACTGTACATCCTATACCTACTTAAGTAGCCGCAAAGGTGTAGAAAATAAGATCATGATGTACTTATATTCTACGATTTCGTAGCGGGACCGTGTGTTGACAGGATTTTGACCGTTGTTCTTTATCGTACAAAGGCGATTATTGAGTGCACAAAATTACATGTATTTCTCTGACGATTCTTCGGTTGTGTAAACTGAGCCTAAACCATCCGTTTTGTAACAAACTGTGCGTACGCACTCAACATTTTCACGCTTGTAATGCCATATCAGTTGTGTGCTATTTTCATCCTTATTTTAATGGGATAAGGTTGACGTTTGACTAAAATTTGTTCGCGCATTTTTTGCCTAACGTAAAATTACGTTAAAGGTTATTTTTATACCTTTGCGTTATATGGAGTTTTTCCCTTTCCCACCACATTAGTATATTGTATGTGCATGGCTTCATAAACCCTAGAAATAAAAACATCCTATACAAATGTATATTTGTTTTAACAAAAACGTGCTTATTTTAGAATAGGGTCAGAAAAATACTACAATAGGGATGATGATTGGGTAAAAAATAAAATAAATGATGCTATTTAAATAATGAAACATAATAATTGAATGTCACTTTAATTGGTCAATTTTGTTTATAACATGGTTTACTATTTTTTAGTTCTAATTAAAGTATAATAGGAATGCTTTTTGACTCCATTAAAAGAGACCTCACTGTTGAGTACTGTCATACAAATCCCATATAAATTATTGTTTTTGACATTTAGCAAAAAGTATCTAAATTGACTTGTTGTCATCTACCCTATTACGATTTTTTTAATTAAACTCATAGCTATTCGATATGAGTTATGGCGCTATTTTCACTGTTCGAATAACTTTTATTTTACAATCACGACGTAAACTACCACCGTTCTATAACTTGTTTATTTTTATACAAATGAGGAAGTATAATACATATTTTGAAGTAGAGTATAGCGTAGTAGTAACACCGTGTTTTTTTGTTATTTTTTTATTAGCTTTAAAAATTTGATTGTAAATACATAGATCATGTTATTTTACGTAGTTGTAGAGTAAAATATTATAAATAAAACGACAAATTACTATGTAGTCGTACAAATATTATTACGTGTATAATTTTTAACTTACTGCACTATTGATTGGTATTTTCATATAGATTTTATATGTGCATATAATTACCTAATTATATCATCAGAAAATTCATTTTTAAGTTCATAAGTTTTTATTATGTGTGACAGACTGCACATTTAGATACTAATAATGATTGCATGATTTGTGTCAGCTAACATGATACTAATTGTATTATTTTTATTTTCGAGTAGAAAATGACTATTAAATTAAATGGTTCTTGACTTCAATAGTTAGCAATAAAATACAGATGTGACATTTGTTAAGGTTCCCTCTAGATTAGAGTAAGCTAATTTACTGGGGGGTCAATACGATACATTTCTCATTTCCTAAATATTTAAAAATAAACCTTACTGAACCGTACATAAGATTCATTTTTACATATTTAGGTAATGAAAAATGGATCGTAATCAGATTTATCGAAGTGGCCGTTTTAGATAGCACCCGCAGTCGTGTTTTTATTTTTATTTTTTGTGAATAATAATTTCATACTATATTTTTTTTCATAATATCTTCTTAATTTGTTTTCCAGGATTTACTCGAATATGACGGCATAAAAATAACGATCGTACACAAAACAGTTTGGGCGTTGCTAGCGTAGCTTTTGTATATACGGAAGATATGTAGACTGGCATTGCTAGATTTTATATTTTTGTATATCCACTCTGTTAATATTGTAATCTTTGGACGTCTACGAATGTCAAGAAGGAATCACATATAATAACTTCTTCGACTAAATTGAGATTTAGATATAATACCTACTTATGTTCTTATGTAAAAAGTTAATTCCTATCGTTTATTTTATTCCAGTTTGAAAATAGTTGTGCTATTTGTTCGTTGGTAACCTTAAAAAATTAAGTTGTCCCGAAATACTTTTTTTTTTTATGTGACACGTGTTTTGTAGTGTATTTAGGTATTGATATTGTTTTATTCAAATGTAGTTGGATGGTTTCAGACTACTGGGAAAACTATTGCCGTATAGTGAACGTGTAGCAAGACGCTTATAATACATTGGAGTTTGCATCAAGAACAATGAAAGCAAGCAATTAAAGCCTATCGAAGCAAGATTGGGCTAAAAATCTCCTGCTCTCTGTCGTTTTTATCAATTTATGTGTCGTTCCATTATCACGAACGACTTTCTGATAGTGTGATGGTCATATATTTTTTGCGTGGCTTAAAAATGCTCAGACAAAGGCACGAGGCGACGACGCACGCACATTTTATAAAGGGTAACCATTTTCATTTGCCTTTTATTTACAAAACTGTTAATTTTGGGAATTAAACGGAAAATGCCATCGTGCTTTTCTTCAATTCCTTTATACTGAAGTCAGACAGTAGTGGTTGTCTTGTTAATTAGTTTTTCGATTGAAAACAATTTATGTCTTTGACCATTGACCTGTGGGTCGATTCTACTAATTACAAACGTAGATGTCATTTCTTAAGAGCCAAAGAAATTGAATTAAAATGACAAGAACTCTGTAAGACTTCTATGTTTTATTACGATTTCTTAGGCTTTTGAGACACAACTGAGGCACGACATCTACGTTTGTAATTTGTAGAATCTAGGGCCTGCCCGTCGTCGTCGCCTCATGTCTGTTGTGTGACGTTTACTTTCCTCAACTAAAGATAATTATGATGCAAATATCAATGGATTTCGTGCAAACTCCAATGGTTATAAGCTTCTCAGTACCTACTTCGAATAAATTGTAAGGCTCAGTTTACACGGTGCGATATATAGCATAGATTATTGGGGTTTTCCGCAACAAGAAATCAATTGGCCAGAAGCTAACATCAAATCTTTTATTCAAAATTTGTCAATGATAGGACATTTTGAAATGTTATTAAAATTCTTACGTTTTCTTCTTATGGGCCTCCCTTCGTCACCCTTGACGACAAAGTGTCGTTTAAAAAAGTGTTTAAGATGTTTCTAACATAATTCAAACATTCTTGTATGCACAAATTAATGTTTTTGAGCAGTCATTATCGTGTATTTAATAAAGGTCTTTTTAAATTAATTAGTTATATATTAACCCTTATTAATCTTATGTGTCGTCAAAATCTTTATTTAATCACTATAATAATTTAGACACACATAAATTTAATTGTTTGTCACTTTTTGCAAGAATAAATTATTTGTTAGGCAAGATTTAAGAAATCTTTACGTCTTTTTTGTGATTGATTGCTACGGCAGATGCGGGATAAAATATGTACACTCATAAAGTTAATTATACTTATGGTTACATTTGACTGTAGCTTGGCGCTACTTTTACTTTATATATATTTTAGAAGAAAAAATGTACAAGTATACATATTATAAGTTAATACCTACTATTTTATAGGACGTCAATTATAAATATTATTTTGCACATTATATCAGACGCTCTGTGTCTTGCCTATTTGAAATAAAAAAGATGTTTTGTAGTCGTGCCACAGTCCTTCGAAAATTGTTGTTTTTTAGTGATAATTATTGTGCCTATACAATAGACTTTGTATATTTCAATATAATTAAACTATTTTAGTACCTATCTGGTATTTTTTATTTAATAATTCACACAATCAATTTACTTTGTTATAGCATATTAAAGTTGTAACGTTATTTAGTCCTAACTAATATTATAAATGCGAAAGTGAGTTTGTGACCTCTTCACGCTTTTTCTACTGAACCAATCTTCCACTTCGCACACATCCTTTCATCCCAGGAAAAAAACACTTCCCGAGAAAAATTCACGCGAGCGAAGCCGCGGGCAAAAGCTAGTTTAATATATACTAGCTTTTGCCCGCGGCTTCGCTCCGCGTGAATTTCCCACGGAACAGTGCTTTTCCCGGGATAAAAGGTAGCCTATGTGCTATTCCAGGTCATTATCTACCTCTGTACCAAATTTCATCGAAATCCGTCCAGTAGATTTTGCGTGATTGAGTAACAAACATCCTCACAAACTCACATCCAAACTTTCGCATTTATAATATTAGTATGGATACCAATTAGCATTATTGATCACATATTATGCAAACACTAATAAACCATCCGAGGTTTGCAAATCGATATTTAGAGTGTTGTATTCTAAAGTTATCTGGAAATATGCCTATCGTATATTTTAGTTTATTCAGGAAGTGTAATTTTACATATAAAAATGACAGTTTAGACATAGTATCTACTTATATTCTTATATAAAAAGTTAATTCCTATCGTTTATTTTATTCCAGTTTGAAAACAGTTTTACTGTTCGTTCGTTAGTAACTATAAAAAATTAAAGTCGTCCCGAAATACTTTTTTTTTAAAGTGACACGTGTTTTTGTAGTGTATTAAGTTACTTATTAATATTGTTTTATTCAAATGTAGTTGGATGGTTTCGGACTACTTGGAAAACTGATAATAAAAAGTATTGCCGTAGTGAACGTGTAGTAAGAAGCTTATAATACATTGGAGTTTGCATCAAGAACATAGCAAGCCTATCGAAGCAAGATTGGGCTAAAAATCTGCTCTCTATCGTTTTTATTAATTTATGTGTCGTTCCATTATCACAAACGACTTTGTGATAGTGTGATGGCCATATATTTTTTCGCGTGGCCACAGGGAGGGCACTTCATAGAAACGGGCGGTCATATATACCTACTACTACTACAAATGAAACTACATCCGTGAACACGTCAATGTGTGCGTTTTCATAGTCATAGCATCCCAATCTGCAAACGAATGGGGGAGAATTGCGGGGTACGCCATATTGCGGGAGGGGCAGAGAGCCTCCTTTCTGTACGTAGTACTCATATTCATTCTGTGGCGTGGCTTTAAAACTCAGACAAAGGCACGAGGCGACGACGCACGCACATTTTATGAAGGTCAACCATTTTCATTTGCCATTTATTTACAAAACTGTTAATTTTGGGAATTAAACGGAAAATGCCATCGTGCTTTTCTTCAATTCCTTTATACTGTAGTCAGGTATAGTGGTTATCTTGTTAATTCGTTTTAGATTTAAAAAAAATTATGACTATGACCACCTGGGGCGATTCTTCTAATTACAAACGAAGATGTCGTGTCTCAAGAGCCAAGGAAATTGAAATAAAATGACAAGAACTCTGTAAGACTTCTATGTTTTATTACGATTTCTTTGGCTTTTGAGACACAACTCAGGCACGACATCTACGTTTGTAATTTTTAGGGCCTGCCCATCGTTGTCGCCTCATGTCTGTTGTGTGACGTTTACTTTCCTCAACTAAAGGTAATTATGATGCAAATATCAATGGATTTCGTGCAAACTCCAATGGTTATAAGCTTCTCAGTACCTACTTCGAATAAATTGTAAGGCTCAGTTTACACGGTGCGATATATAGCATAGATTATTGGGGTTTTCCGCAACAAGAAATCAATTGGCCAGAAGCTAACATCAAATCTTTTATTCAAAATTTTTCAATGATAGGACATTTTGAAATGTTATTAAAATTCTTACGTTTTCTTCTTATAGGCCTCCCTCCGTCACCCTTGACGACAAAGTGTCGTTTTAAAAAGTGTTTAAGATGTTTCTAACATAATTCAAACATTCTTGTATGCACAAATTAATGTTTTTGAGCAGTCATTATCGTGTATTTAATAAAGGTCTTTTTAAATTAATTAGTTACATGTCAACCCTTGTTAATCTTATGTGTCGTCAAAATCTTTATTTAATCACTATAATAATTTAGACACACATAAATTTAATTGTTTGTCACTTTTTGCAAGAATAAATTATTTGTAAGGTAAGATTTAAAAAATCTTTACGTATTTTTTGTGATTGATTGCTACGGCAGATGCGGAATAAAATATGTACACTCATAAAGTTAATTAATGATACTTATGGTTACATTTGACTGTAGCTTGGCGCTACTTCTACTTTATACAGGATGTTTTTTAAATCATTGGCATCCTTTCTACTGGTGAAAGTACTCATGAACATGAGCAACTTTTTGTATGGGACCGACTCAATCCGATGGAAAAAAAAATCAGCTGTTCCATACATTTCGGGTGAGTAGGTATTGGAAAATAGTATGGAACAGCAGATTTTTTTTTCCATTGGATTTAGTCGGTCCCATACAAAAAGTTGCTCATGTTCATGAGTACTTTCACCAGTAGAAAGGATGCCAATGTTTTAAAAAACACCCTGTATATATTTTAGAAGAAAAAATGTACAAGTAGGTATACATATTGTAAGTTAATACCTACTATTTTATAGGACGTCAATTATAAATATTATTTTGCACATTACATCAGACGCTCTGTGTCTTGCGTATTTAAAAAAAAAAATGTTTTGTAGTCGTGCCGCAGTCCTTCGAAAATTGTTGTTTTTTAGTGATAATTATTGTGCCTATACTTTGTATATTTCAATATAATTAAACTATTTTAGTACCTATCTGGTATTTTTTATTTAATAATTCACACAATCAATTTACTTTGTTATAGCATATTAAAGTTGTAACGTTATTTAATCCTAATATTATAAATGCGAAAGTGAGTTTGTGACCTCTTCACGCTTTTTCTACTGAACCAATCTTCCACTTCGCACACATCCTTTCATCCCAGGAAAAATTCACGCGAGCGAAGCCGCGGGCAAAAGCTAGTTTAATCCATACTAATATTATAAATCCGAAAGTTTGGATGTGAGTTTGTGAGGATGTTTGTTACTCAATCACGCAAAATCTACTGGACGGATTTCGATGAAATTTGGTACAGAGGTAGATAATGACCTGGAATAGCACATAGGCTACTTTTTATCCCGGGAAAAAGCACTGTTCCCGTGGGAAATTCACATGAGCAGAAGCCGCGGGCAAAAGCTAGTATAATATATAACAATACCAATTAGCATTATTGATCACATATTATGCAAACACTAATAAACCATCCGAGGTTTTCACTGACTCTAAGCAAATACTATATAAACTAGAGTGTATATAGTATTTGCTCTAAGCCATCGATATCTAAAGTTTTAAATAATCAGACCTTCAGTGAATTTCAGTTTATTCTAGAAGTTATAAAACCTTAATTTGTTCATCCTACATCCAGTAAATACTAACTTTACTAGGTAGGGAAGTGTTTTTTTAAATGATGAAATACATAGGTATTATGATTAGTTATTTATTTAGTTTACATAAATATATCTTACACAATGCACTACATTAACTTTCAAAATGAGATCAGTACTATTTAAATCTTAACCATTTCTGAGCAAAAAAAATAAATTATGCTCAGAAGGGATTAGATTTCATAAGAGGTCTTTCAGTAGTATTCAAATTATAAGCTATCATATTTGAATGCATCTGATGTATTGACAACAGTATTAATTGACATTTTGCGTGTGAGATTTCAAATGTACATTAAGACCCTTATCGTGTTTGATATGACTTATCGCACAAGTGGCAGTGGAAATTCTTTGTACGCATGCTGTGTGTGTTAACGAATGTCTGTATCTAGCTCCGATTTGGAGAAAAATCTTTTTCGCAGCTCCCACAACCATATTTCTTCTCCTTCAAATGATTCTTTCGTATGTGTGAGCTTCGAGAGCTTGATGATATGAAGGTGGCATTACATACTTCACATTTGTGATTTCTTGTTCTTTTGTGGTTCCAAAGTACATGCGAATGAAGCCCACCAGGTACTTTGAATTTCTTCGGACAGAACTTGCAGCTATATGCACACGATCATTGCTATGGGTCAACATATGGATCTTGATATAGCCAGGTGGGTAAGATTTTCCACATTGATCACATTGCTGCAAATTCCTATGGCATTTTCTCTCTTTCTTTTCAATGTGGGGTGCACAGGAGTGCGCATTCCAATTCAAGAGTACTGTAAAAGCCTTCCCAACAATTCTCACAGAGGTAAGGCCGTAAATGCAATTTCCTATGTAACACTAAGGAACGGAAATCTTCAAACTTTTCGTGACAGTATTCACAATGTCTCCCAATTGTTGATTGGACTGGATGTGTGGATGAGCAGTGCTCCTTCAAACTTTTTACCGAATGAAACTCTGCTTTACATTCGCTGCACAAAATAAGAACTTCATATCATTGTCAGGATTTACTTTTGGAACATATTTCTTCTTTCTGGGTATAGTTTTTCGGAGTTGTTCTTTTTGATCATCAGGTTCATAAATGTACTCATAGTCATCATTTGAATCTAAAGTTGTTACAATGTTTGCTAGAGTATTAGAATTTGATTCAATAAGTATTTTGAATGAGTAGGTGATTGTCAATTGGTGAACACAATTGATGCACAGGAGTTTTGAGGGTACAATTCTTCATCTGATGATATCTGGAAATACAAAAAAACTTTGTACATTTTTTGAAATAAACAGAATGAAGCAGTGAAAGATTGGGGTCTATCAGCACTTAACTTGTTAAAAACTAAAATTATTGCTTTAGAGCTCTGGCTACAACCACTCAATGCACGATCCAGAGGGATATAAAAAGCCTTTCACCTTGTATTGATAGAAAGTTTCCAAAATACTAGCCAAGCTCACTTCATCGCCAGCGATTGAAACGACAGCATGAACATGGCGCATTTCTTTATTTGCGGCCAAACACGTTCGGCAGCCGGTCCTTGTAATTTCATTATTTTGTAGTGTAAAAATTATGAAAAGTAAAAATATATAAATAACTATCGATTTTTTCAACTATGTACAAACAAAGCAAGCAAGTGCAGTGCAAAGCAAAACAATACAGCAACCGATGAACCGACCGACAGTGTGACCGTTTTAAAATTTGATAAAATACCAAAAATTAGTGCTGTCAGTACTAAACCTAACTACCTAATAAATGCGAAAGTGAGTTTGTTTGTTTGTTACCTTTTCACGCTTTATCTACTGAACCAATCTTCCTAAAATTTTGCATACACATAGTTAGAAGTACGGAGAAGGACATAGGTTACCTTTCATTCCTGGAAAAAGCAATGTTCCCATGGGAAATTCACGCGGGCGAAGCCGCGGGCGAATACTAGTAATATACTAAAATGCAAAATTCAAAAATACCAAAATTGTAATATCATTGTTGCAGATGTGCTACATAAAACACACATTTCAATTTCAATAACAAATCAAGAAATTTTTATCGGACGGACGAGCAAAAAAAAAAAAGAGACGCGTACGAGACAATATTGTGCGGAGGAGCAAAATAAAGAAAACGTACAGATAGTGATGTGTTTCAAAGAACAAGGGAAACTTTCTTGGAAATATTAATGAGAACGGAAAATTTCTTAAATACCCGACGAATTCCGAAATTTTCAACGGAAGAAATTTTCGGGAGGAGGGAGGGAGGAGTTTTTACGTGAAACACGCGAGAAATACAAAAAAAAAAAAACCAAAATAGACAAAATAGTTAAAATTCTACCAATATTAGGTTAAGTACTAAAATTATACTAACATCATTCTGAAATGCCCCAATTATACTAAATTAGTATTAAAAATACCAAAAACAGTCACACTGCCGACCGAGCGAGGAGCAATGAAAGCTGTCAATTGGTTGTCACTTTATCTGTCACTCTGCTTTGCCACTGCCACTGTCCTGCTGCTGTCATCACCGTCATAATCATGAGCAGTGTTGCCAGATCCAATTTTGAAAAAATCTGTAAAGCTTTGCACAGAAATCCATAGGTTGCCTCTACATAGGTAAATCCCGTAGATCTACGGATTTAAGTAAAAGAAAACAGATTTCTGAGCAAAACTTCACGATGTTTTTAAAGTTGAATCCGACAACACTGCTTCCGAAATCGGCGCCGACGCGTCCGTCAGTGAGTAGAGACCTCGTATAGTGGGTATTTTCTTTGGTAGAGACTGAGTTATTTCTATGTCTACAATTGCCACTGTCACTGTCATCGACGGTTAAATATTCGCGAATCGCGATGATGGATGTTACTATAGAAAGAAAAAGAACAAAAAACGAAATCGCGAAGTAAACGTGTTTGTTTACTTTACCCACATTATTTTTATTATTACATGACGGTCAAAAAATCATGTTTGGTCAACCATCCGAAGCAGGTCCTTCGAAAACAAATAAGGTGTCTCACAAAAAACGTAACAGACCCAAGAAAAAGAACAACAACCAACACATTTTCAAAAAAGAAAAATACGAGAGAAAACAGAAAAAGGAAGTGAGTGTTCAATGTCTAGCTGGGCTGAGAATTTCGCTGTGGCTGCCACTTGGCAACAAAGCATCAAGTTGCTTATTGGAAAGCCCGCGCAAAATCTTTAGAGTATGAAAATAATGTGCTACATGACATAATTCGTAAAAGACATGGAGGTGGTAGTGTTACGTGAGAATCGAACCATACTGATTCTGAGAGTGTAGATGAAGAAGACTTTCTTGAGGAACCTGAAGTAAGTGAGGGAGATGGAGAAGATATTGAGGAGTTAGCGAAGAGTTTATTCAATTTCTTAGAGCAAATGCAAAGTACAAAGGGTACAGAGAGCTGGAACGAGAAAGGTTGAAAGCAAAACAAGAAGAAAATATTGATATAGCTATGGAAGAACCGGTCATAGAGACTGCGGAGACTAAGACAAAGGACCTGGAGAAGAGTTGTATGGTGAAGGTTGGCCGAGAATCTCCACATTAGAAATGTCATTGAATTCTCTTTTTATAAATGAATGTGATAAGAGTAAACCTGTGTACTGGCCCAATATTCCGCTAAGATTTGAGTAGTTAAAGTTCTATAGTAATTGGACACTGTGTCGGAGCGTGTAAGTTAGTGTAATTTTTGTAATAAAAAAATATACAATGAGATTACCATGAGAGTAACTAAAATATAAAGACTTGAACTAATTTGTACTCTAAAATTTATTATAAACTTTATGTTGGGCTTTTATATTCAAATGCCATGGAAATATTTTTTCAGTAGTGACGGCTAAGTGAGATACGTAGTGCCTATTCCTTATACTTAGTTGTCCCTGATCACATTTTCCAATTCTACTCCCACTCCTTTACTGTCCAGGCTGTGCGTTTGTGGAATGCATTGCCAGCTGATATCCATAAGGCCCAAACTCTGTCATCCTTCAGAGAGCAGGTAGAGTCTCACTATCTGAATCTTTAATTTTTATTTATTACGAGCATATTCTCCTTATCATGGTTATGTTTTGAACGAGTGTGTATATTTATATCATCAATGTTTATTTTATTTTTAATTTCTTTCTTCCTTTATAATTAATAATGTTTACTGCACCCTACATTTTTTTTCACAGCCTTTTTCCTTCCACCCAAAGGTTGGCTGGAAGAAATTGCATTTGCGATAAGCCCGCCTTTGCACTCATTTTAAAATATTTTTATTACTTTTGTTACTATATATTTCTTCCCTGTAAATGGTGCAAGAAAGTGTTGATCTATCTATCTATCTACCTGGAAGTTTTTCTAATACACCACTGAAAAAATATTACACTTAACTAATTTGTTAAAAACACTCATAAAATGAATAGCATGCATACTTTTTACTTTACTTTGCGACTCAAGTGCTGTAATCTTGTAAACCAATGAATTTAAATTCTTATATTATTGCAAATTATGTGTGTCCACATAACAATTTTAATTTAAAACCCCAGCATAGTTTTTAAAACAAATAGTGAAAACATTAGCCTATTGTTTCTATAAAAAAAATTGTCTATACAATAAACAATGTTCAATGTTGTGAAGGCCACATCGGGCATTATTGTTAATCAATTGCTATCTGAAACACTGTTATTGAAGGAATTAAATTGTTTTATTTACATTTTCATTTTCACTTGATTTTCCAAAATGTGAAAAATGTTGTTTGTTACATGTGTTATGTCAAATACTGTATAAACTGTTGTTGTATCGCACACAATGACATATGTATTTGAATTAAAAAACAGTTATGCAGACAATTTCAGTTTAAATTTTTAATGTACTATTAAAAAAGTCTATTATGTACATACATATTGATAACGTTTAACTTTTTACTTTTTAATTATTAATCAATACCCTATACGATGTTGATTTTTTCAAATTAACTTTCCTTTTTACACGACTTACAAAAAAGGAGTCATTATGTTTACAGAGTTCATGTATGTATGTAAGTGTTCTTTATTCCACCACTAGCTGTCGCCCGCAGCTTCGCCCGCGTTAGTTTCTCTTAGTGGAAGAATCTTTTTGTGTTCCAAACTGCTTCGGATTTTTCGATTTTTATACGTCTACTGGGAAATACTCATCAGATTAGCAAGTTTTGCTAAAGGCGCCATTTCCGTATATGTTATAGTGTAGCTGGTCTCTTGAAGTTATTCATCAGATGTTCCAGATCTTCAATTTTTATACGTCAGCAGAAAATGCTCATCAGGTTGAACGATTTTTGCTAAGGCGCCATTTCCATATATGTTATAGTGTAGTTGGTCTCTTGGAGCTTTTCATCAGATGTTCCAGATCTTCAATTTTTATACGTCAGCAGAAAATGCTCATCAGGTTGAACGATTTTTGTTAAGGCACCATTTCCATATTACTTATAGTTTAGCTGTTCCGTTATGGTTCTTCATCAGGTGTTTCAGTTTTCAAAATGAATTATAGCCTATATGTTGCCCAGGCTTAATAGCTATACAACAAAAAAAGTTTCATTCAAATCCGTCCAGTAGTTTTTGCGTGAAACGCGTACATACATACAGACAGACAGACAGACAAGAAATTCCAAAAAAATTTTTTTGCTTTCTATTGTTCTTTTTAAGTGTCCCTCTATCCATTGTAGTCAAAAATACTAAATGTACAGACAAAATATTTTTACTGTTTTATTATATGTATAGACCAGCTGTCGCCCATGACTACCCGCGTGAGTTTCGCTTGAATGATCTCTCTTGGAGCTTTTCATCAGATGTTCCAAATCTTCAATTTTTATACGTCAGCAGAAAATGCTCTTTACATCAGGTTGAACGATTTTTGCTAAGGCGCCATTTCCCATATATGTTATAGTGGCTGGAGTCTCTTGGAGCTTTTCATCAGATGTTCCAGATCTTCAATTTTTATACGTCGGCAGAAAATGCTCATCAGGTTGAACGATTTTTGTTAAGGCACCATTTCCATATTACTTATAGTTTAGCTGTTCCGTTGGTTCTTCATCAGGTGTTCCAGTTTTTCAAAATGAATTATAGCCTGTATATGTTGCCCGGAAAGCAATAGCTATACAACAAAAAAAGTTTCATTCCAAATCCGTCCAGTAGTTTTTTGCGTCGAAACGCATGCCATACGAACAGACAGACAGACAGACAGACAGACAGACAGATGAACAAGAAATTCCAAAAAATTTTTATTTCTATTGTTCTTTTGGGTCACCCTCTATCCATTTCAGTCAAAAATATTAAATGTACAGACAAAAATATTTTTACTGTTTTTATTATATCTGTAGATAAGTCCTGAACGGCTTAACAGATTTTGATGTGAGGGAATTTTTAGATTCACTTGCATTTCTCCGAGTGACATAGGCTATGTGAGTTGTCAGGTGATGTTTTTTATTTTTTTTTAATAATTAACTAACAACTTGTTTTGAGGACAAAATGGTTTAGGTGCAAATTTGAATACTTAATGCGTGGCGTATGTGTAGACGTGAGTTTTCCAGTGCTTCTTACTTTACGTAATGCGTGTATTTTTCTTTGGGACTGCTGTGATATGACACGATTGCGTGGTACTGCGCAAGCACTATATGTCTTGAAGTCCAGGATAAAGCAGACCTACCTTACTGAATCCTATCCTAGATTGTGGGTCAGGTTTATTTGCCACCGATTGTACACTGAATGATCAAGCGTACGCAAAAGCCACGTATTCGGTTTTGATCAAGTACATAGGTACATCTATTTAATTATCATCATAAGGCGCTGGACAGACAAGAGAAAGACAAGACGCAGACGTGTCGCGGACATATGTATCTTCCGTCCCTTTCATACAAAATGTATAGAAGCGTCGCGACACACCAACATATAGAAAAGACGCAGAAGACAAGCAGTGGGCTGTCTTGTCTTTTCTGTCTGACCAGCGCCTTATAATGATTAAATGACTGTACCTATATACTTGACGATCAAAACCGAATGCGACACCTCTGGGGATAGGATTCAGTAAGGTAGGAATCCCCTTCCTACCTTACTGAATCTATCCCAGAAGACGAATCAGTTCTATCTGTCCCCGACTATGCCTCTGTTAACTAGATTGTTATTCAGTGATGTAAGAGAAAATAAAATGTACACATAGGAAAAGATTTCTCAATTAGATGTAACACAGAAGTGGTGGTCAAAGGTGTGTAATATATCGCCGCCCTTGTATGTGTGTGTATTGATGATTGGCTGTATAAGTAGGTAAACTTGTATAAATGTTGTGTGGTTTTTTGTCAAGAGGACATACATTTTCGTATTAAAAGTCAACTATGAAATTTCCAGAATTTTTATTTTTTTGACACCGAGCTTTCAGAATTTCAGTTTCTTCAGCTTGTTCTTTCCAATAAAATCTTTAATATAATTAACTTAAAATCAACAGACTAGTATTTCGCTGCTTTAACTTTTGCTGTACGAGTATGTGCAGCAAATCCTAAAAGCAATATGACCTTCTAAGTCTAGGCAATAAGGTCTTCGAGGAATGACTTTTTAGTCTCTAGACTGTACATCTGGTTTCTAGGTTAGAATTCACTCATGCGTTTGTATACCTATCTGACTCATGTATA
Source organism: Ephestia elutella (assembly GCA_018467065.1). Taxonomy (NCBI): domain Eukaryota; kingdom Metazoa; phylum Arthropoda; class Insecta; order Lepidoptera; family Pyralidae; genus Ephestia; species Ephestia elutella. The sequence goes on along the minus strand of CM031575.1, from coordinate 16,511,692 downwards.
GTAGTTTTCATAGACCACGCTTGCTTCCGATGAAGGAAAACATCGTGGGTAAACCCGAAGCCTAGATGAAAGTTTTTTTTCTTTTTAAAATGGAGAAGGCGCAAGGCAAACCACTCCAGTAACACTGCTAAGAAAGTCTTCCTGTATGCTCTATAATTGTTTCTATGTTTTTTTGTGCTATAAAGATATCTTAAACCACAGATTTTTGTGTAACGAACATTATTTGATAACGATACCGGGACCGCCGACTATAGCAACTCCGAACTCGCCTTGAAAATGACTTCCGTATGATATAGATAAGTCGAACCTAGTCGGCGGTCCCGGCTAACAACACGCAAAAATAAAATAAAATAATATCGTGATCAACTTGTAGAATTTTTGTGTCTTTCTGTCTGTATGTTTGTACGCGCATCACGCAAAAACTACTGGACCAAATTTGATGCGGTTTTCACTTTTGTATTATAGAAGGTCTAACTTAAAATCTGGCGTAAGTTTCATCTTGATACGCCGCTTAGAACCTGAGATATGCGCGGACGAAGTCGCGGGCACAGGCTTACTACAAGACTATTGTATAATATTAAATCACTAACTGTTGCCCGCGGCTTACCCGCGTAAGTTTCGCTTAGATGAAAAATCTTTTTGTGTTCCAAACTGTAGTTACCTAAATGTAAAATTTCAGCCATTTGGTTATCATGTCCCACGGGAATATACTATGTAGTGGTTCTGTGAGAACAGTAGACCTCGCGATTACGAAATAACCGATATTTTACCTTCTGGCTTAGAAGAGTTTTGAAACAACCTACCAATGCTGTAAAGAAAGTAAAAGTTCTTGTGGTTGGTCAATACCACTAAAAAATGACTGAAAGCCTTTTGCCTCGAAATAATATAAATAATAATAATAAATATATACGGACAAATCACACAGATTGAGTAAGTTCAAGACTTTACATGCTAATTTAACAATACTATATTTTATAACAAATACATATATTTATTGATAAATATCCAAAACCCACGTCAATCTGAAAAAGATTATTTTCCATCTTGACCCGACCGGGGATCGAACCCGGGATTGTGGCCGTCTGGCGTGATGATTACCACGGAGGTCGTCTCGTCAGAAATGCATGGTTTGACCTATTGGTTATATGATTTATGTAATTTGCGCAACAAAATTAAAGTTCAAAAAAGATAGTTCAATTTGAAATCGAATCTATTATATTCCTATTACGTATATTACTTTTTTTTAATAGGATTCTAATCATACAATGAAGTTTTTTGATATCAGATTTATTTCAAGTGTTCGATAATTCCACCAAGCAAAGCAATCCACAATAAATACCATTAACCAAATAAATACTTGAGTTTTTTAGTTTGCGTGTACCATAATCTCATCTATGCTTCTCATCAGGCAAATAGATGTCAAATATTTAAAAAAAATACAAAATTCAAACAATCTCATTTTAATCAATAAATCAAGTCACTCTTAAATGAATTTGCGAGTATTAAAAGCTTTGCTGCGCCATCTATTGATTTTTTGTGAACTATCGTATAAGAATTTAATATATGGATTTATAGCGGTTTTATTGAATTTACTATGTTGCATACAGTTGCGTCTTAATAAGGATAACAAAAATGTCTTATGACATTTTTGAATTTTTTTTTAAATAGCTGAGATATAAGGTTTTTTTATATATTATCGCCATTTTATAAAATTTCGAAAAACTGGCTCGACTAAAAATTCTATAAAATTACCGAACCTGCTCACAAAATTTCAGAATCGGTTAAATGCGACCTGTAGGCGATAACATCCGGACAGACAAAAGAATTTTCGGCTAGTGGAAACTACGCTTTCGCTGCGCTCGCTCGGTCGATTAAGTACTCGTAGTACAGTCGCGGTGTTTAAATGAATCAAAAGTGATATTTCATTCAATAAACAGATCTTCGTCTGCTCATTATCTACAATTTCCCGTGTAACCACTAGAGTCCCTCTTTGTCTAGGTATATCCCGTGTCCTGTCTATTTATACCTACTTCAGCAGAAAATGATCGTCAGGTTGAACGACTTTTGCTAAGACCCCATTTTCATATAGGTATGTAATTGTGTAGCTGGTCTCTTGGAATTCTTCATCAGATGATCCTGATCTTCGATTTTTATACGTCAATAGAAAATGCTCGTCCGATTGATAAACTTTTGCAAAGGGACCATTTCCATATTTCTTATAGTTTAGCTGTTCTGTTAAGGTTCTTCATCAGGTGTTCCAGTTTTCAAAATCACTTATAGCCTATATGTTGCCCAGGCTTAATAGCTATACAAAAAAAAGTTTCATTCAAATCCGTCCAGTAGTTTTTGCGTGAAACGCGTACATACATACAGACAGACAGACAGACAGACAGACAGACAGACATACAGACAAGAAATTCCAAAAAATTTTTTTTGCTTTCTATTATTCTTTTTAAGTGTCCCTCTATCCATTTCAGTCAAAAATACTAAATGTACAAACAAAATATTTTTACTGTTTTATTATATGTATAGATTTTGCAGTTAAGCTTTATTCGACACGACAATTCCTTATTTTAGCCGAAGGTAAAAACCATTTTATGCCGCAGGTTTTTGATCAAAACCAAGGTAAAACGAGCCTACGTCTTTTTAAAAGGCCGGTAACACTCCTGCGATACCCCTGGTGTTGGGTTGTCCATGGACAGCGGTGATTACTTACCATCAGGTGACCAGCTTGCTCGTTTGCCGCCCTATGTTATAAAAAAAAGGTTTTGGAACAAGAACCGGACGACAAAAATATTATTTCATTTTATCATAAACCTGAGAAAATCCATAGCGTAAGAAGTGAGCAAGGAATTTTGGAATTTGCACCCTTAAGATTAATAATGAAATTTCATGAGAGCGAAGCCGGGGCAAAAGGTAAATAAAGAGTAAATCCTATTAATAATATAAATGCGAAAGTTTGGATTTTAGTTTGTGAGTATGTTTATTACTCAATCACGCAACATCTAGGATTTTGATGATAGAAAAATACCGGGAATAGTCCCGGGCGCAGTATTTCACAAAAATCATCTTGAAATTTTATTTTTTCTATTTCTTATGTATGAGCAGAGATCGGATATTGTCCAGTGCATATTTACCAAAACCAGGAAATACGTAACATGAGAATGGTAATACCACCTGTAAAATAGAAAATAATATGGTTTCAAAATCATGAATTGTTATTAGATTTTGCAGAAATAATATAAAGTTAGGTACAAGATAGAAAGGTTGAAGAATATTATACTATAAAAATAGTATTATATTCTTCAATCAATTTCTTTGAGTTTTATTACTAAAATTGTGTCAATTTAAAATGTTCTTTCTTAAAGTTAACTTTATTCTAACTAAATAAAAGAAACTAAAACTCAAATATAATATAAAAATATACATATTTTGTAAAAAAAATAAAAATTCAATTAAGAAAAGTAAAAGAAACTCAATATCTTCATTCAATTCAGTACTATTTATTTGTTAAAGATATCAAAAATTATTATTTTATATTTTTGGTATTTTCCACTCTATGCTAGATACTTCCTCGAAGTTTAAGTAAATATGCACTGAAATATCCGATTTCTGCTTATGTAATATTCTATCCTAATTTTTAGTTACTTAAAACCCGTATAAAACATGATTCAGTCGTAGAATCTACTGGCGGATACTATGATTTGAAAAATACCGTTGAGTACATGAACTCAAGTCGTTCGTAAAAATACCAATTAAACTTTTACAGTCTAACGGTACATTCGCAGGCCGAAGGACCAATAACTTGGAAGGTTCAGAAGTTTGTTGCTAGCTATTAAGGCGACGTAGGCCGATCATTACCTACGTATTAATAGATAGATAATTTGTTTTATTTAATGAACTTACCAGTGCACACCAGATAGAGAGAAATGGCGAGCTAGAGGGAGGCCTTTGTCCAGTAGTAGGACAGCACAGGCTTAAAAAAAATACGTACCTCCGACGAACACGCAAGTATTGGACCGGCGGAATGACAATAAAAGGACATGTTAAGTAATGTCAACGAAATTACAGTTTAAAAATTGGTGTATGTTTAAAACCCACAGAACTCGTGCAAACAAGTGTGTGTAAAGATGTGAAAAGAAGTGAAAAAACTTAATTAAGGCGAGGTCCCTTTGTCGACTCGAGCGGATTTTCAGCTCAGTCTCATTAATCCAATTCCAATCCCCATTAGAAAGTGCTCTGGGCGCCTTGAAAAGTGTTCCTTCATAAAGTACACATTTTTGGAAATACAAGTTTGTGCCCACTACTTCCCGCGCAAATTGAAATTTCCTCCTCCTGAAAGTACCTCCGTGTCATAAAGCAAACGGCTAGACCACAAGGCGAATCTATAAAAACAAGCTCGCGGCTTGGCCTGACCCGTCCCGTGATAACCGTGCTGATATATTACAGCAAAAAACCCATTGCAGCTATAAGTACAAATAAAAACTTCCTTTTCACTTCTTTTAGGCTTGTTGAAAAAATATCGATACATCGATATATTCGATATTTTTAATTCGATAAATCGATATTTTTTGCCGATATATTTTTATCCGATATAACGATATATCGATATAAAATATCCAATATCGAAAATTATCAAAAACGATATTTTTTATTTTATTTATGGATCTTGGCTTGGATGTGCCTCCACAGCCGACGCTGGCTACCAATTCTAAAGTCGCTAGAATCCAAAGCCAATAAAACAAACGGAAAAATAACTATATAGTCTATGACTTGTAGGGCTTTGCGTCCGTCACTCTGGTTTGCCTGATTTATTAAAAGTTAGAAGATAGCTTTTTTGTGTCTGATATGTATGTTATTTTGTCTAATAAAAAAGAATAACTATAAAAATACATTCGTTTCTATTGAGATATTTGTACTTTAAAATAATTTACATTTTGTATAAAAATTACTATTGATATTATTGCGCTAGGCTAAGCTAAATACACTGTTATTTTAAAACCACAATAATTTATTTCAAATTTTGCCGATATATCGATATATCGATTTTTTTTCCGCGATATATAAATGTCAATATTTTTTAAATATCGATATATCGATATTTTTACTTTCGACATCCCTACTTCTCATGCTCTGAAAGTGCTTATTTGTGCAGGATATAATAGGCTGCACAAAATCGAATTTTGTGCACAAGGGCATTAACGTATCTACTCATAAATGTATGTATATTAAGGCAAATAAAATGAGCCATACAGCCAAACACAATAAGAAGTTCATAGATAAAATTTGTTGTTTTACAAATATTTACTATAATTTTTTTGCCTTCTGTGTTAAAGATATTGAAAATTATTAAAGACTTAAAAGATATTAAAAATTAAACGGTAGGTTATTTAATTAATTGAAGAAAATTATTATTACAAAATTAATTTAAGAGTAGGCTGTATAAGTCTGCGACCCAAGTCTATAATATCAATGTCGTAAGATTAAAAAAAATATAACGGCGGGAAACAGCTCTTGTTTTTTTGTGCGTTTATTAATTTCTTCAATTTGATTTGTTTCCTCGCAATCAAAGTGAAAAGCAGAGTTTATAACTCTTCTACAAAACGATTTTTATCCTCCACTAATTACTATTCAGCAGTCGCATTCGGCTCGGCTGCTAACTAAAATCTCGGATAAAAATGGTTCGTTTTAACTTCTCTTCTTCTTCTCTTCTCTCAGCCTAAAGACGTCCACTGCTGGACAAAGGCCTAAGGATTTTATCCATTTTTCGTAATCGCCACGCTTGGCAGGCGGGTTGGCGATCGCAGTGTGATGGCATAGTACGCGGAAAGATGCTGCAGCCCATCCTCCGGTGTTTTAAATCCCTTAGTCGCCTCTTACGACACCCACGGGAAGAGATGGGTTGGTGCTATTCTAGGGCCACACCACAGGCCACGTTTTGTGCACTTGTTGTAAAATCTATTATTTACCTTAGAAAAATGTATCCAAATTACTTAAAATGTAATCCGTATTTTTATTAAATACTTAAATTATATCTGGGAGTCTATTCTGCTAACATTAAGTCATGATCGTGTCTCAATAGTCTTTTAATTTTAGTGTTACAAATTTTATTAAAAACCATTGAGACATTTTTTTATTAGCCTATAGTGCTCCACTGCTGGGCAAAGGGCTCCCCTTTGGTTCACCATTCCTGTCTATCCAGTGCATTAGCTCTCCAATCTCCATCAGTCGCATTCAGATGATCCGACCATCTCGTTTTGGGGTGGCATTCATCATCATCATTTATTCAGAAACAATATACATTGCATTCGAAATCACATACACAATAGAAAAAAATAAAACATTAGAAAATATAAATTAAATTATTGCATTTAACATTACAAAACCAAGTTATTAAAATCAAATTATATTATTATTATTTTATTATTCATTTATCTACATATAATAAAACAGTAAAAATATTTTGTCTGTACATTTAGTATTTTTGACTGAAATGGATAGAGGGACACTTAAAAAGAATAATAGAAAGCAAAAAAAATTTTTGGAATTTCCTGTCTGTCTGTCTGTATGATCACGCTAATCTCCGAAAGTACTGAACCGATTTGAATGAACTTTTTTATTGTATAGCTATTAAGCCTGGGCAACATTTAGGCTATAATTTATTTTGAAAACTGGTACACCTGATGAAGAACCTTAACAGAACAGCTAAACTATAAGAATTATGGAAATGGTTCCTTAACAAAAGTCGTTCAACCTGATGAGCATTTTCTGATGACGTATAAAAATTGAAGATCTGGAACATCTGATGAAGAACTGCAAGAGACCAGCTACACCATAACATATATGGAAATGGCGCCTTATTAAAAGTCGTTCAACCTGATGAGCATTTTCTGCTGACGTATAAAAATTGAAGATCTGGAACATCTGATGAAAAGCTCCAAGAGAGATTTTTCATCTAAGCGAAATCACGCGGGAGAAGCCGCGGGCGACAGCTAGTATTATTTATATTTATTTATGGTTTACTAAGCTGCGTCCCGGGGCTAAGCTCTCCGTGGAATTTCTGGGAAAAAGTACTGCTAAAGTAATATCGGCACATAAGATCCAGGTATTCGGGGCGAGGTTTCAAAAATATCTTTTCTTGGCTCCCACCATGCTATTTCAGAGAGATATTCCCACAAGCATTCACGGAGTCTGCAATGTTCCCGAAGAGCTTCAACCGCTATAAATAAATAAAATAAGGTTTGTGCTAAATCCCGTTAAAATAGTTGTTATGTATGTCTAGATGTCAACCACATCTCTCCCCGTGGGTGTCGTAAGAGGCGACTAAGGTTGAACACCGGAGGGATGAGCAGCAGCATCTTTCGCGTACTGCTGCCATCACACTGCGATCGCCAACCGCTGCCAGGCGTGGCGATTGCAGCATTTCCCCATGGATAAAATCGCTTGGGGAGGCCTTTATCAACGGTGGACGTCATTAGGCTGAGAGAGAGAGAGAGAGATTCTAGATGTGCTAACCGTGTATTAAATTTCGTCGCAATCCGTCCAGTACATTTTGTATGGGTTTTTCACATGTATCGGTTTTTACCTCGCCAAAAATTATTATTATTATATTCTGCATGAGCGGAGAGTAACAAACATGAGTAACACTTTTTAATCTTTCGGCATATATATTGGCATGAAATAGATGCATGAAATCGGGAATTATTACACTCTACTTTTGGGCAAATAGCAAAACAAAAATACTCTACCTACATAGAGACGCACAGTGTACAGCGTTGATGTCTTTGTATTGACAATACATATAACAAAAAAATCAATGGCCATTTTAATGCTCCCACACTGCTGGGGCACTTAAAGAAAAGAAAAATTGTTTATTTGACTGTCCACAAACAAAGAAAATCACTAATATCATCTTGTCTTGTGAGTAAGCGGCGGTGGCCGAGTAGTGGAGTGCCCGCCTGTGGCGGCAAAGGTCCCACGTTCGAATCTCTGCGCGTGCTGCATGAGTTTGTAGATCAATCTGACTCTACCTATGTTAGTTTTCATCGACCACCACTTGCTTCCGGTGGAAGAGGGAAAACGTCGTGAGGAAACCTGCACTCATGGTTGGGATGATTATCATATTATTAACTATTGTGTGAAATGGAGAAAGCAATGGCAAACCATTCCATTAAAATTGCCAAGAGAGTCGTTGTGTGTGTTTCCATTCCATATAATGACCACGCCCTATTTCTTTGGTCACTTTGAAATGCGAAATACGACTAAAGAGAGAGAGAGAGAGATTTATCGCCACTAGCTATTACTCGCGGCTTGAATTTTCCACGGGGAAATGTGCTTATTCCACTGGAAAAGCACAGAACATATCTTTATATGTTCTGTGGTGAAAAGTATCCTATGCCGTTCTCAGTACTCCCCTAACTACGTATGTGTTTGCGAAATTTCAGAAAGATTGGTTCAGTAGATAAAAGCGTGAAGAGGTAATGAACAAACAAATAAATAAACAAACTCACTTTCGCATTTATAATATTAGTTAGGGATTAGGATTTACTACAATGACAACGTTAGCAAAATCACACCTTATCATTCTTATCCGAAAGATCAAGACGAATTTCACAAACGTCACCTCCCAGTATCCCCGGCTGACACGAAATTTGGCGTTCGGCAACGTTTCGAACGGTATGCCAAAGTATACAACCTGTTTCCCCAATCTCCCACCACCCTCGCTCCTACTCCTTGATTCGTAGTGCCTACGCTGACGCCACAGCGGACGGACGTAGCGCGCGCGTGATAATTCTCTGCCAACACTAACTTACCCATTTTTTCAGTGAAAAAGTGATTTAATTACTATTGTATGTGTCTATGTGGATGGATTGCAGGTATTTGTTGTGTTGAAAGTTCTTTCGGATACCGTGTACTGCTGATATTTGACGAAGCGTCGTGCTTTTTTCTGTATATAAAACGAGAATTGATTATGTTTTGTAGAACGAGAATTGTGGTGTGTTGAATAGATTTTGGAGAGTTTGTAGCTTTCTTTCATGGTGTATTCTGGTGGTGGTGGCTTTTCAAACGGCGTTTATAGAGCTGGAAAGTCGAGAAAACAGTAGTATAAAGCGCAAACGCATAGCTAATAAAATCTGCAGGGCTTAATCACTGCATTGAGCGGCAAATTTAATATTTATAAAAAAAAAGCTCACGGTTGGCATTAGGTAATAGGCGTACGTATTCGAAAGAAGTGCCTAAATGTTCTAAACAGGTTGATGCACATTTTAGGAGTTATGGTACAATAATCTCACATACATACAAAACCCTAAAGAAAATTTGTCACTCAAACTACATAAGAACAATTTCAGCGTTAAAATACTTCAAAATTGTTGAAAATAAACGTTTGGACCAAAATAGTGCGCTGAAGCAACGTGGTCTATTCTATAGAAAAGTATTATATACCATATACTATCTTTCTTTTTAATTAAATATATGGAATGGATATACGTTTTAATCTACACGATAAATCAGTTTTAAGTTACCAAATGAAGATAATTTTTAAGACTTCAGTACAACAAGCTAATTATAAAAAAAAACACGACTGACAACTCACATAGCCTATGTCACTCGGAGAAAATGCAAGGAATCTAAAAATATCTCTCACATCAAAATCAGTTAATAAAGAAACTTACATATATACACATGAACTCTGGAAAAACATAACACTCCTTTTTTGGTCAGTCGTGTAACAGACTACAAAACGATTTTAAAAATAATAATTTATCATCCTCATATTTACCCGCGCAAAATGGCCTATATTATATAAGTTATAGTTTTTATAGACAAACTGAGCTTTTGCCCATCGAACTTCGTCCACGTGTAGGTAATGAACTGATCCCAACATATGCAGGTTCACATAAAACCTACGCCAGTTTTTAAGTTAGACCATCAGAAATACAACTTCAAAACCACATCAAATTTAATTCAGTAGTTTTTGCGAGATGTTTTTACATGTACATATTATAGACAATCATTCTAAAAAAATATTTCGATTGGACCTTTGAAATAGAAAAAATGTTTTTAAGACCTCTTACTTATTTATCTTCAATGTAAGTTTTATAGGCTTTATTATAAAGAAACGAATTAAAGGTTCTTTGTAGACAATATACCTAAGGAAAACATGTTAACCTCTACTTTTAAACAGTGGAATAACAAAAACGATTGCTCTAGAGGTCGCGTGGTGTAGCGTTGATGTCTTTTGTATAGAAATAATATATTTTGAGTCTGTCCTCAGAATCAATTAAGTATTTTTTGGTTACTTACTGAAAGCTTTACTATAAATCAGTTGCATTTTGATGTAAAAACATCTATTAACGTGGCTTGGCAGTAAAAATCGACTCTAAAGCCGTGATGGAAAATGGCGTGATGCGTCGTACCACGATGCTTATTTGTTTTACATCTGCCAGGTCGTCCCGTGAATGGCGTGAGAGCCAACTTTTTCAATATACATATACTACACTAGATAAGATTTGAATAACCTAAAAAATAAGTAGTCAAACTAAACATGATGAAACTAAATAATGACTAAAAAAAGTTTGTAAACTAAATAACTAATGTTTTGTATATTTGGCCGTAGAAATAAAGTATTGTCAAGTATATCAATACTTAATTTCTGAGTGCCAAATATAAAAACATCCAAATAGCCAAATATCATATATAAAATATCTACTTCTTTTCGCATCAAAATTCATGAAATAAACAATGTTGTTTTGAATTATGTTCAATTTAAAATCGTTTCCATATAAAAGCAAGGGTAAATAAATTACATAATTTACAATATTGTTTTGTCGATATCGTAAATTATGTAATTTATTTTATTTGTATCTAGCTTTCGCCCGCGGCTTCGCCCGCGTGGATTTCCCACGGGAACCGTGCCTTTTCCCGGGATGAAAGGTACTCTTTGTCCTTCTCCGTATTTCTAACTATGTGTATGCGAAATCTCAGGAAAATTGGTTCAGTAGATAAAGCGTGCCAAGAGGTAACAAACAAACACTTTCAGCATTTATGGCATATTAGTTAGGATTAATTTATTTATTTACATTTTTCTTTGGTTGAGATAAAAACCTAAAACTAATAATAATAAACTGATTAATTATCTAAAGCAATTATGAACTAAGTTAACCTAAAATAAAATTATAAACTAAATAAAACTAAGTTAGTTTATTTGTGTTCTTGTAAGTATGAGAACACAAACTAAATTACTAAATTACTATCAAAATAATAAATAATAAATTATTGAATACAAATCCAAACTAAATAGTTATTTGCTAAGCAGTAGAACTACATGGTAAATGAAAACAGCAATAGACAAAGCTCTGCAAGAAGCTTCAACCGAGCTTTCAGTTTAAAACCGATTCTTTTCATATTTACTAGAAATCCAGCGATTAAAACTTAATGTGACTATTTCCCTCATCGAAAGCTATAAAATGTACTTAATAGCTTTAAATTGAGCTTTTGAGTCTATTCCTGTTGGACCCTACTGAGGGAGATTGGGAAATAAGCGATCTCTAGTCAATATCAATCAATCAATATCATCAATACGTATAATAAAACTGTAACTGGTCTGGATATAAGAGATATCTAAGAAAAAAACATTATGAGATGTCTTTATAAGGCTTATAGAAGCCAAAACCATTTTTTAGAATTTTTGTCTGTCTTTGTACGCGCATCACAAAAAAACTACTGGACCAAATTTGATGCGGTTTTCACAGTTGTATTATTGAAGGTCTAACTTAAAATCTGGCGTAGGTTTCATCTTGATACGTCACTTAGAACCTGAGATATTAACAATACTAAATTACGCGGGACGAAGTTCGCGGACAAAAGTTAGTCAATACATACATATAATAATACTGTAAATGGTTTGTGTCTGTACATAGATATTTAAAAAAAAAATATGAGGGGTCTTCTTAGGGCCAAGAGAAGCCGAAACCATTTTTTTTAGAATTTTTGTCTCGCAAATCTACTGGACCAAATTTGATGCGGTTTTCACTTTTGTATTATAGAAGGTCTAACTTAAAATCTGGCGTAACAAGTTTCATCTTGATACGACGACGCTTAAGACCCGAGATAATTAAACATTAGTAGCCAGGCGAAGCCGCGGGCGAAAGCTAGTAATATATAAAATTCTTCCGTTACTGAGTGACTAACAGATAACGCACAGCCAAAACTACTGGGCGTAGGAAGCTGAAATTTGGCATGTAGGTTCCTTAGGGAGTGTAGGGGAGGACTAAGAGAGGATTTCTTGAAATTCCCACGGGAACAAAGTTCCGGGCCTTTGCTAGTTAATTATAAAGTCTTTCCGTCTGTGAAGCTATCATGACTAAACCACTGGACTGATTTTGATGAAATTTGTTGTGAATAAAGTTAAAGACCCGAGGTTAAACCTAAGGTACTTTTTTTGAAAGTTTATATGAAAAACATACAAGATAATTTTGTCACAGAAGGACTCTAGATAGAAAATATAAGTTCTTTACTAGTCAAACGTTTGCAAAATTATAAAATTTGATTAAGATGAATTAAGAAGTTTAGGGAAATAAGCTTAATTTTAGTTATTATTCCTAAGTAAAATAATAACAAGCGCTGGTCAAGTTAGACCAAGGCTATCACTTTTTACACGAAGGAAGAAAAAAGAGATAGATTCTTTGCATTCCTCCGAGTGACATAAGCTATGTGAGTAGTCAGTCGTGTTTTTATTTTTTAATAATTATTTTATTTTTTATTTTTAATAATTGTTTTCCGATAGCACACGTTCAGAGACAACAGGAATATACGCGCTTTTGGGCTTAGATTGGTATGCCTTATACGGGCAATGCTTTATAGTTTTAATATAGTTTGTAAGTACTTAAACACAGCCTTATATATTTTACGATCGCGCATTTAATGTATTTGTTAAAAGCGAATTTATAGGTAGCCCTTTGGTTGTTAAGGGTACAAAATACATAGTGCTAAATTATCTGAACAATTTTAGTCAAAACAACAGATTTTGATTGCTTCTAAATATAATTAGTTTCTGAGAGCTTCTTAGTTAATTTTCTTGTATGTGTGCGTTTGTTAAAAGTTCAATAACTTATATTACTTCTGTATGCCCTGGTCACATCGTGCTAAATTAGAATAAATATTTGTTGTATAGAGTTGAAATTTTATACATGGCTTCAGCACACGGCTTTAGTTGCGATGACAATGCATTATTATGATAAGCATGACCTGATGAAGCATCCAGGATTGGCTCTCAACGAGGGCATTCCTCTACGATTATCGAGAAAAAAATTAATGTCCGTGCAACATGATTTTTTTTCTTGCTTTTAATTCTAAAAATCAAATTGGTGCGAAAAATTATATGTTATTGAAAAACAAACTTATTGACAATGATTTAAAACGAATTCTAGTTTCCGAAATCAAAAACCTCATTCTCAACCTACATGATAACCTCAAATATTTTTTCCCGCCATTAGGTAGCGGCCATCTTTATCTTAATTTGAGGCTGATTAACGCTCGCCGCGGAAATTAGCAGAAATACCGTTAATCCAGAAGCGACCGGTCCAAAGCCGATTTAGAAATTTTGGTGATGAGGCCAATAGATAACTTTTGATGTACTGTATTAATTTTTGTTATTTATGCCTCTTTTGTAAATTAAATTCCGGATGGTTGCGGATATTAATTTTAATGGAATAGGTATTTTTTTATACGCACAATAATTGATCGTATTTTCTCATAAAAAAAAATTAAATACGACCGACGGCAGCGACAGTAACGGTCTTATTTTTTTCATTTAAGTTTTAGTTCTTATTTAAAACTTCAAATACCTTTTTTATCTTTAGTCTTTGTTAGTTATCAACAAATCGTTCAATTGCTTCCCATTAAAACAATATATAATTCAGAATTGAACAAGAATAATTTAAAAAACTGTTTAGAGCGTTAAAATTTATTTTGTTGCAACAAAACTCAAAATTAAACGATTGAGATGGTACAGATAACATTTGTTTCGCATTCAAATTTATTTGTTGACCAGGAAAATATTTTAATTAAATGTACGATGCAAAACTTAATATATTTTGACAAAATATATTGCCTGATCCCTCAGAGTGCATTTCTGTGTCCTAATATTTTTTGTATGTGTTGTATTTTGAGTGTTTGAATCGTTTATGGCATTTTTCTTCACTAGGTCGGTGTCATAATCGTATCAGAATGGTTTTATTTATACTGTACTTGCTTTTGCCCGCGGCTTCGCCTGCTTGTATTTCCCAAGGGAGTAGTGCTTTTTCCCGGAATGAAGAAACCCTATATCCGTCTAAGTACTTCTAACTATGTGTATGCAAAATTTTAGGAAGATTGGTTCAGTAGATAAAGCGTGAAAAGGTAACAAATAAACACACTCACTTTCGCATTTATAAAATTAGTTAGGATTAGGCCCGTGCCTCCGCTCCCGCGTGAATTTCAAGATAAAGTATCTTATGTGTTATTCCCGGGTATATTCTATCCGTGTGCCAAATTTCATCGAAAGCTATCCAGTAGTTTTTGCGTGAAAGAGCAAAAATCCGTCCATACTCACAATTTTTAGAAGAGAACTATATAGGCTTGAATATAATGATTTTTGGTTGGTCCATAGTGTAAAAGCCCCCTTCCTACTACAAGTGCTTCTTTGTCCTTAGCAGGTAAAAATAAAAAAAGGGCTCATCCGCAAAGATAAGAAAAACTGGGGTGCGGAGTGAGTGCTATTTTTATTTTATAAAGGATTTTTTTATATTACGAAATTAACATGCGCAGGGACCACCTCATGATAAATACAAGTAATCTAAGAGGCAAAGGGACGAAAAGCGACATTTAGGCACTTCTATTTTAAAATAAGTACATAGTATGGTTACTTACTTCGATGGCTCGACGACCCAAGAGGATCTTGGCCTCCGATACCAGAAGTTTCAAAGGAAAAATGGGAGGAGTGGACATATGTTAGTATAGAATAAGATAAAATAAAGTAGCTTTCCGCGTGTATATTTCCAGATGAACCACGCAATGGATTCAGTTTTTTTTTTGTTTTTTAAGGTTATTCCTGTTGTCTCCCACTTGGTGCTATCAGGATACAATTTGAACTTAAATCAAGTTGAGTAAAAAATATCTTTAAATAAAAATTCGTGGCTAGCGTAAAAGTGGTAAAATGAAGAGTTATGGGACACAAAATAATACACAACAATGCAATACATATAATATAGCAGGATATAGACAAAAAAATAAATGTATCGTATTAAAATATACGCACACAATCTTAGTAATTTATCTTTCGAGGTCCGATCACTCGGTTTGCGAGCTCACGAAATCGACATAACCCAACAATAAAGGTTTTAAAACCGTGTTTAAGACTCCTTCGAATACTCTTTGTCATGCATAATGGGTGGAGACGATTGCTCGTCAACATTGGGTGTTGCAAGATAGACTTCACTTTTACATGACTGAATATTTATCTAACTTAAAACTTTTATTTTAAGAGATGGATTGTGTTAAAGAAGGTATGAAGGTAATAAGAGTGGATATAAGTATTAATTAAAACTATAAAGATAGAAAAATGTGGAGAGGAAA
Source organism: Ephestia elutella (assembly GCA_018467065.1). Taxonomy (NCBI): domain Eukaryota; kingdom Metazoa; phylum Arthropoda; class Insecta; order Lepidoptera; family Pyralidae; genus Ephestia; species Ephestia elutella. The sequence continues at coordinate 16,496,077 of CM031575.1, read as the reverse complement.
TACTTGCGCCGATTCCTGATGATGGGAAAGGTAAGGCAGATGATGATGAAACTTAACTTTTATTGTTAGTTAGGACTTCTTTAATAATGTCATAACCAATAAACAAAATCGTGTAGAAATTGGTAGTGTGGTTTAGGATTTTAAACTTGATCAAAGAGCGGAGAGAGACTGTAATTTTGTAATTTGTAGTGATAAGTTTCTTTCGATGTTTCTTCTTAATTCTCAGCTGTGTGTTTCAATTCAAAATGCTTGTAGTGTGTAGCATGGACAACTATAATATTTATTATTAAGTCGTCAATAAAAGTGTCTATGATGGTATCGACATATACCTCATGCTGCTACATCTACTGCATGATTTAATGCTGTGAGGTCCTGTTTCCGCTTCGGCATAAACATTTGATTTTGCTTTTTGATTCGAGTTGCATTGTGATTTATTTCGAAATGTTTGATTCGAATAACTTCACGGAGAAGAAGATTAATATTGCTCCACGAAGCCCTGAGAATCTCCCCCAAACACATGTCTCGTGTGAACAAAAACGTGAACATATCTTGAATTTCTGAATTCCGTCGGGGTCCGCCATAATTCACTCGCCCATAAAAAGTTAAGACGCCACGACGACTCATGGACGTGGATCGTCAAGTAGTCCAAATTTGACCACGCATATAAATACGAGGGTGCCGAGTGTCACATGTATTCGTGTTATCATTGCTAACGAAGGCGCAAAAGATTTGAGTTTGGATCTGTAATCGTAAATCTTATCTGTGGAGACGGATTCAGCTATCTTTCATTAAAATCTGTTCAGCCACTTGAGAATTATAAGCTATATTTAACAAATAGTGTTTTGAAAGAGTGCGCCTAAGCTCATAGTCTATTTAAAATGGTTGCCTCACTAAAACTTAAATCTTATTTTATAAACTAAAGCTGGTATAACTAAATGATTAATTTATGGTCATAAGTTATTTGATTTATTGACTATCAAGGAGATATATGTCAAATAAGCCTCTCCTTGAATAACTTGTGAAACCTTGTAGATGAAGCAATTGTGAATTAATTTTTTTACACTTCTTTATGAACCGTGAAATCGCTCAGTCTTTCTTTTTGAGTGAGCCGAGGGCGCGCATAGTTCGCATCGGGCGCAAAATTTGGAATTTTTGATGTTGCCGCTCGACGCACGCGCACATTCAGTCGCTAATTCGGTTAGAAAACCAGTTTTTCACCACTCACTTCACAATTGGTATCAAAATTTCACAATTATAGAATTGTTTTGTTTTTAATTTTGCGCGCCGACCAAATTATAATTTGATATAATGCCTATATGAAATGCCTATTTAGTGAGTAACTTTGTCAGAATTGAAAAAGTAGATGTCCCGATGTTACGCAACTGCCCAAAATGGAGTGTCTCGAGTTAGAGTTAAAAGGTTCATTTATATGAATTATTTATTTTACCAAGACTCCTAAATGCCTTACTTACTCGATAATATGCGATGTACTATCTATTTCTAAAATTATGTTTTAAACCTTTAACTTGTATTAATTTAAGTAGAGTTGCTTCTTGCCAATATTCAATCGCTTCAATTGCTTAATAATAATACACATAAGAATATTTCTTTATCCACAAAGTCACAAAATTGCCAGCAAAAAAGGCATTTAAAAAGACATGTCCGTCCACATAAAGATAATTATCATAATCAGTAATTGTAATTCAAAAGTTAAACTTGAAAGATATATTTAAAAGTTGTATATAGATATTTCAGAACCAGAATTTTCGATACACGCGAAAGTACCTAACGAAATTCAATTCTAACATTTTTATAAATGATTCTAACTCAAAAATTGGCGTTTTAAAAACTTAGAAACCAGTTTTGACGGGCGTAATATGGTATTTACTGAGTTAATCTAGATTTAAAGAGAGGTGTATAATAAAATCGCATGTTTATTAGCGAGTTGCCAACCGGCGCGGAAAATATAGTATGAATAAATTGCAAAACATATTATGTTGTCGGCTACTTACATTTTGCAGTTGAATAAGTGTTATGTAATTTTATTATGAGTATGTGCGTTATGAATGGCCTGCGCGCGCGACTTAAATCTGTTTTTATTCCTATATTTTAATATATTTAGTAGCTGTAACATATTAAATTATAAAAATAATGGAGATATAATGAAAAACATTTTACTTAATATGTATAAGAAAAGGTATAAGATAAGTGATTAAAATTAGAAAACATAAATACTATACCTACTTAAATTAAATAGAGATTAAAGTAGTGACATAATTTAAAAATTGCTTATTCATAAAAAGTTAAAATGAGTACTAGTTAGTGGCCTAATTACAAAAACAGTTTAAAATCTTCAAATAAAAATTTCAACAATTTTTTCTTTGTTTGCAGGTGTGAGTGACAATGTGCGTGCGGTGAGAACGACTTGGGCGCCATGCTGCGCGTGATAGCTTGCGTGCTGCTCGCGGCGGCGCTCGGCGAGCATGTTCGAGAGTTCAGCGTGCGCGAGAACCTCCCCGCCGGCTCCTTCGTCGCACACCTCGGCGACGAACTGCCCGACGCAGCCCCACCCTACACCATCGTCCCCGTCCCAGGCAGCGCCGTCAACGACGACCTCAAAATAGACCCCCACACAGGAGAAATACGAACGCGAATACCACTAGACAGAGAAAACAAAGACCATTACGCGTTAGTTGCAATTCCTGCTAGTGGCGACAATATCAGAGTCGTTGTCAGAGTCACTGATGAAAACGACAACGCTCCTACATTCCCAACCCCTATCATGAACGTAGAATTCTCCGAAAATACTCCGAGAGATGTCAAACGTAAACTTAATCCTGCTAAAGATCAGGATTTGAGGCAATTTCAATACGCAAAAGTATAATATTGTATCTGGAAACACAGATAACGCGTTTAGATTATCTTCTCATAGAGAAAGAGATGGAGTATTATATTTGGATCTACAAATCAATGGATTCCTTGATAGGGAAACGACTGATCATTATGAGTTAGTTATTGAAGCATTAGATGGTGGTACTCCGCCGTTGAGAGGGACCATGACTGTAAATATTACTATATTAGATGTTAATGATAACCCACCGGTATTTGCTGAAAGTGTGTATTCCGCAACTATCCCAGAAAATGCAACAGTCGGGACGACAGTTCTGAAAGTATTTGCAACAGATGCTGACGCTGGAGAAAATGGACTGATAGAATATTCCATAAATAGGAGACAAAGTGACAAAGAGAAAATGTTTAAAATAGACCCTGATACTGGGAAATCACTGTCAATAAAGCTTTAGATTTTGAGACGAAGGAACTCCATGAATTAGTTGTGGTTGCCAGAGACAAAGGCGCGCAGCCTTTAGAAACGACAGCATTCGTCTCAATCAGAGTCACTGATGTCAATGATAACCAACCGACCATAGACGTGATATTCCTAAGCGATGATGCGACTCCGAAGATATCGGAATCTGCTCAGCTAGATGAATTCGTAGCCAGGATATCAGTTCACGATCCAGATTCTAAAACAGAATACGCGAATGTTAACGTAACATTGAGCGGGGGTGATGGCCACTTTGATTTGCGGACACACGATAACATCATCTACTTAGTAGTTGTCGCGTTGCCTTTAGATCGTGAGGCTAGATCTTCGTACACTTTGAACGTGGTTGCGACTGATAAGGGTTCTCCTCCATTGCACGCGTCCCGGATCATCAGTCTTCGGGTGACTGACGTGAACGATAACGCACCGGTTTTCGCGGAATCCGAATACAAAGCGAGTGTTCCCGAGGCCGCTCCGCCTGGGACACCTGTAGTTCAAGTTTTAGCTAGTGATGCAGATGAGGCTGAGAATTCTGAGATACGTTATAGTTTATTGCCGACTCCTCAATCAGATTGGTTTGCGATTGACGAGCGTTCGGGCTTGGTGACAACACGGGCCAGGGTTGATTGCGAGACGAATCCGATGCCACACTTGACAGTGGTGGCTAGGGACCGTGGCAACCCTCCTTTGTCGTCCACCGCCACGCTGGTAGTGACAGTGCTTGATGTGAACGACAACGAACCCATCTTCGACCAGTCCTTCTACAACGTCACCGTGTCCGAGAGCGAGGCCGTCGGCAGCTGCATTTTAAAGGTAAGTTTTGTATTATTTATACCTTCTTTCTTTTGTTTCTGGCGCGATTGATTGTACTATTTATTTTATAGACTGTTTAATATTTGACAAGCCACTGTACATTTTTTTAAATATTATTCCACAAACACTAAAACTATGTGCGTGTTTTAGGTATTACTAAATCTTGTTAATGAGATTTAATGACATTGACTTTACCAAAATCAACATTAAACTTATCTTCATCTTTCTCATTAATTCTCACAATTTAACATGAAGTATCACATTTATCATTCAAACTTATTTATAAATCAGCACATCCGAAATTAAATACCAATACGTTCTCAAAATCATCGGGTAAAACTAGTTTTGTAGTTGGGGGCAACACGCAGGGCCGTAAAAGCGGTTTGCTAACTAAAAATTAATTTAATAAATGTTCGTCTAATAATAAAATTACATGCATACATAGAATCACGTCTTTGTCCTTATCCACGGCCGGTAGACAGAGCCAAGAGTCGTCAGACTCGAAGGCCACGCTTAGCTGAATAGCGGGCTCCCTGATGGAATGGAGATTCAGGTATAGTGAGTATTGCTAGCCCATCGCCTATGAATGTGGGAATCCCCAGTTTAAACCCATTTCCCTTAATAAAATTGAACATATTATTTATTCGTAAATGATTATAACAGTTCAAAATGTCTCGATATCCATCAGGTTCTCAAAGAAGTAGAGAAACAGAACTGCCCTTGTAATTTATTATGATTCCATATTTTTTAAATCGCCTAAAGGCATCTGACATGACTGGATAACTGCCATTTAGCGACAGTAGCCGTATACAAGTGAACAGCTAGATAGTTTGCAGGTTTTCTCATGATGTTTTCTTTTTAAAGCCAAGTAGTAGTCGATCTGAGGAGCACGCGCAGTAGGACTACAAGAAAGTAGTAATTTTTCATTTAATTAATTTTACTCCAGAAATCAGAAATCCTTAATTAAAACTTTGCCTTCAAAGAAGGCTCTTTTCAAGTCGAAAACTAATTATATAATCAAAGTGTATTTATATCTCACGGCTACAAACTACTAGCATTTCGGAACGACCATTGCTGAGAAGAAATGCCGAAAGAAAACTTATGAAACGCCACATGCCAGAGGGGCTTTTTTATCTTTATACTTACATAGATTTATCTATAGACAAAAATACAATTTATGAAACAAATTCAATATTATATAATAAAACATGTTATGTTTGTAATCGAGTAACTACAATGAAATGGTTAAGAACAAAAAAAAATCGAATCAGAATCGAGCAGACCAGTTCCCCCTGTAGGATGTTCCTCCGCAGTCAGACCACGAAAGAGTTTTGAACTTCGCCTTTTCTAAGCAATTCGAGCGCCTAAGTCGCTTGGTAACTGGTTACAAAGCGAGGTAATTGATCAAAAGTTGCAAATTGCGAGTCACTTTCTCCGAATATACTGATTTATTGTGTGACTGACTCGGCGGATATCGGTTCGATAGCATTCCGAAATACATTTATAAACTTATTGACATAGATTTTGATATTAATGATACTTGTTAGTTGATGGGAATTATACCACAACTTAATTATTTTCTTATTAATTACAAATTTTAATTATTTATCAAATGTATTATACCTTTAAACCGCCAAAAAAATATCGAAATTACAGTGAAAATCGCATCAAAATCAATTGCGAAGTTTTAAAGATTCTATTTTGACTTTATCTTATACTATGTAAGTATTGATATTATAGAGTTTTAGGCAAAATTATTGTTATAATATTTTATTAGGTATATTTAGGTGTTATAAGAAAATGATGTGACAAAATATATGGGCATTGCATGGAAAATAGCTTTTTGTACCGAAGTAGGATTTATTGGAGAAAGCCATATATGTAGATGAGACAGGTTCCAGCCCGCGGGTTCTACCGGGTACATTTATTTATTGCGTGTCACTCGCGAACTATACTCGTACGGATACTAAATGTATTGGTTATATTGAGGTGACAATGGTTTGATTTTCACTTGAAATATCGGCGTAGATTAGCTGCGCCCTGTAACTTTGCTGTTGTGGGAATTTTAAAATAAAAAGTACTCTATATGTTATTGCAGGTTTTATTCTACTCGTGTACCAAATTTCAACGAAATCCGTCTTTTAGTTTTAGTGTGAAATACTACACTAAATTTCACGTTAATAATACCTTATTTATTTTATTGATTTATTTAACCTTTATTGCACAAATACAAAAATACTGACACAATAGGTGGGTTTAATGCAAAAGAATTATCTAACTTGCTTCCCATAGTGCGTTAGTACATAATATCTCGATGTTCCCATACAAATTGGTTGATCAGCTCTGATGGGACTTATTATGGAAAGTGAAAATTTTATGTTATTTACTATAAATTTCTTTCGGACGTAGTTGTATTCCAAGTACTGAGCATATTGTAAAAAATTGGTCAGTAGTTAAAAAATAACCCTGTATGTATATCATTTCAGTTTCTGTGGTGAGTATACATAGATAGCACTACAGATAATAAAATAATAGTACATATAGAACCATAGAGCCAGATTTTTCTTTTTTAATTTTACTTAGAGACACAGACAGCTGAAGAAGCGGGATGTCAGATATGGTTTTTGCCTATGTTGGTGAAGGACAGGTTATATCTTCTGTGAAGCTCATTTTAGTCAAGTTTGAAATTTTTGGTGTGTTTTGGTTCCATAGAAATTGTGAACATTCTGAAAAAAGAATTGTATTTGGAGCACACTATTTTGAAAATTTTTGGGCTTCATTTGTCAATTCAGTTTAGAGGTCTATTAAAGAATGATTTTTTCTATGTCCTATGACATTTCTATGTCCTATGTATTTGCAATGTTAGCAACAAATTCTTGGCTATCTAGGACAGCCTTAACATTTCTATCGCATATTTTAAGTCACTCATATTGATGACACTACTCTGCATGTTGGCATCAACCCAAAGTTTCTTGAGATTGGAACTCAAGAAACTTTAGCTTGAGGTTAAATTAAGCTTCCTTAGAAATGGCTCTAATTAGAAATAAATGCAATGAGTGGGTTTACTCGATTAAAAAAAAATCTTGTCAATTTAAAAAAAATAAAGTTAAGGATTGCTCTTGACCACAATCTTGCCCGAGGACAGACGCAGGTCAATTTCACTCGGAATTACGTTAATGTCTTTTTTTACGCAAACTTAAATGAAATTTGGTACATTGCTACTGTGTACTATTTAAGGTACTTACTTTAAAATCCTCGTAGATATTTAACCTAACTCAGCTTAGTTACTAAGTTCAAGTGAATGTGGCCTCAAGCCCAGGCATGTTTTGTTTATGACAAGGAAAGGCATTAGCTTTGCAAACCTGCGCCTGGGTCCTTTAGTCCTTTATGTGACATACCTATTAAATGTACTTGTTTACTATGTGCTCTGTACTTTATGATTTGTCTAGATCTAAATAATAATTAGTAAACTAACAAAGCACTTTTTTGTATTAATTTAGACTAAACTAACATTCCACTGGACTGATTAGGTATGAATATTTTACTTTAATTATTTCCCGAACATCTTCATAGCTGGCTCCGATACAGGAGGCTCTTTATATGTATAAATTTGTATAATAATTAATTTGTATAATATAATTTATTTACACCCACATGAACTCTCGGTTCAACCCGTAGGTTTGACTGTCAGACAATGCTTTTAGCATCAAGTCCACTTTTTGTACTGTACTTTTGTATGTGTGTACAATCAAGTTTAAATAAATAAATAAAAATAATTCAAATGGTTACAAACCTAATCCGGGTGCTAGCCACTAATATCTACAAATAATGTCATTATTATCGCATAAAAGAACATCTAAAATACCTGTTACAAAGGCATTGACATTGAAAAAGATGTTTTCTCAATTCGCGCCACGCGCCTACGCATCCAAGCGGTAACCATGGCGACGGTGACACGGAATCCAAGATGGCCGACGCGTTATCACGTTATTAAAGAGCCCTAAGTACCGCTACTGAAAGATAGCTGATACTATAGAATCGGACGCATTTCTTGCATGCGTTTTCTTGTTTTATGCATATGCATGCATGCTATTATGGAATACCGAGATAGTCGTTTTACGATCTATTTTACTGAATGATAAACGCGCGAACTGCTCTTTAATGTCTTATGGTTTTGCATGTGAATTTATTTCCATGAAGGGAAATGTCTACGATTTTTAGCATATAAACGTCTTTGTCCTTTACGAGGTAGATAGAGCCTCTGGCAGTTTGACACGGACTTGAATACAAGAAGCCGTCTATTCTCGCAAAAAATTTAACGCGAATGAAGTCGCACGTAACAATGGAGGTGGACTATATAGAACTGTGTAGTGCAATAGTCGTGTATTTGTGGGGGTAATTCACTATCAACGACTTCGTTCGAAAGTTAGTATTTGACTATATTAGGCTAAGAATTCGACAGTATGTACGGCCGACTTTGTTTTATGACGACAAGCGATTTTTAAGTTTCCTAACTGCGATTTCAGTGTTCAAAGTCAATTTTTTTTATTGAAACTTGGACTTCAAAGAAGGCTCTTTTTCACGTCGAAAACTAATTACTAATTAATAATATATTATGTCTCAAAGCTACAAACTACTAGCATTTCGGAACGACCACTGCTGAGAAGAAATGCCGAAAGAAACTCATGAAACAGTCTTGGTCGCCTAACATGCCAGGGCTATTTATTAACTTTATACATACACTAGATTGTTCTTATATTGTGAATAGTTCACAATATAAGAACAATCTAGTGTATCATAATATATTATTGGTAAATGGATAATAATTAGATAAGTGTTATTTTCTAGTAGACCCATAAGAGGAGGAACTAGTTATATATTTTTGATAGTACCTATCGATAGTATTATGACTTAAATATCGATATTTACACGTTGACTTCCAAAGCACCCATAAGGATCGGTGCAAGTATCGATGATCGATAGTCCTGTCGATATTTTCTGTAACGTAGGTCTTTACTTCATCGCGTTTGATTTTTTTATCACTGTTTTTATTATCTTTTTTTTATCTACTATCATCGCTGACTGTAAGACAGAGGCCTAAAATCGTGAGTGAGCACTGAATGAATTCAGGTGTCGAAAACTTTAGGCTAAGTGCACATTGAGTTTTGTCGAGTAGAAGTTGAAGACTGATTTTATTTTAAAACTAGCTTTGGCGGCTTCGTCCGCCTGAATTTCCCACGGGAACAGCGCTTTTCTTGGGGTGAAAGGTGGTAGCCTATGTCCTTCTTAGTACTTCTAACTATGTGTATGCGAAATTTCAGGAAGATTGGTTCAGTAGATAAAGCGTGAAGGGGTAACAAACAAACAAATAAATAAACAACCTCACTTTTGTATTTATAATATTAGTTAGGATACACTGTTAGCTATACGATGATATAACTTTTGATCTAGCTCATGAAACAATTAAGAACTTCGATCTTGCTGCGTTCGGGATTAACATTGTCAACGTCACAGGAAAAAGCTGGTTGCAGGCAGCTTTCAATATGTCTATATACAAACCTAAGGGGTAGGTCCCAATGTCTTCCTATAATCAAGATGGTTTTTTTTCACATTAATGTAATTATTGAAAGAATCGAGGTGTGTACAGGCCTTTATTCTAGCATTGTTCTTTCAAAGCATGTGAATTTAACGGGGTTAAGTTTTGCGACTAAACTGCAGATTTATCGACATAATGAGCTACTTTGTAAACAATAAATGGATAGAATTTATGGTAATTGACGAGTTAAAGCCCTATTTGTTGATTAAATATACGTTAAAATTGGGCGGATTTGATAATAAAATTGTTTATTTTCAGTATATTATGTTACGGCATACATCATGAAATAAAAAAAATACTATGCCAAACCCCCTCCATTTTTGAAGTCGATAAAAATTTTATGCCCAAAATATTCCATACTATTTTATGTATTTTTTTTCTTCCTTCAAATTAAAAAAAAAATAACTCAAGAATCTCGATACATTTTCGCATTGCGTTTAACTTACCTTAGCGTAACTATAACAGGTAGATACCTACATATCTGCAAGAAACAAGTACCATGTACTACACTGTTAAAGCTAAACCAATCAATACCGTGATTCCACTAGGTTCGACATGCAAAAAAACGGTTATTAAAGAAAGGGCCGGGGCCCGCGGCGCATTGCACCACAACACAACTTACTGTTTAATTTTCAATTTAGATCGCAATTTCCGATGCGTTCCCAAACTGGGCTGGATAGATTTATGCGCGCATTGCAGAATATATTAAAAGAAATTAAAGTGTAACTTACGGCCGGACGAGATAACTGTAATGAAATTGGGCGGTTTTTAACAAATTCGTTCGGAAGATAAGAATGGCTAATTGACGATCTTGTACTTGTTTTGGCTTGATTAACAAGGGACTTTGCAAATATGGAGAGCACAGAGTTGACTTAGTGTTCTCTTTTGGGAACAATTTATAGTGACTGTCGAAATAACAGTAATCGGAATTTATCATCATTACACTAATAAGTGTTTGTATAAGTTTGTGAGTTTGTTTGTAGGGCGTAATCTTGGGAACTACTGAACCGATTTTAAAAATTCACCAATAGAAAGCTACGTTATACCAGAGTGACATAGGCTACAATTTATGTATGAACCTCCCGAACGAAGCTGGGGCGGGGCGCTAGTGATTGAAATAAATAATAACGGACAAATCACACAGATTGCGTAAGCCCCAAACTAAGTTCTATTTGTAAGATAATATAAAGAGCTTATACGAATTTTGCTGCCGCTTGATGTAAATCGAGTCGAGTGATGTAAGGCGAAGGTCTGTAGCTCCTTAGTCTTCGCACACACTTAATCGATCGATTACGTGAATAAATAAACAAACAAGTTTGTATATTTATTTGTTTCTTTGATAACTCTTCACGCTTAATCTACTGAACCAATCTTCTTGAAATTTTGCATACACAAAGTTAGAAGTGCTGAGAAGGATATATAGTACTTTTATCCCGGGGAAAATCACTGTTCCCGTAGTAAGTTATATTATAGTACAAAATTATATTTTTTTATCACAATACAGGCTCAAAAAATACCTAACAGAAGATAAAACTGAAAATCATTAAAATACATAGAGTTCGCGTGTATTCCATTTCAATTGGTTATGCGATCGTGAAAAGAGAAAACAAAGACGCAATCAACGTAACTTATCATCCATTCCCATTTGCATACATTGTATATGTAATATGCGCTTTTTCTAGTGCGTGCTACAGGTAATGCAACTCTTACTAATGCTCTGTCATTACATGCCGAGTTGTCGTTGCCCGTCCGAGAAAAAAAGTAGCTGTCAATGTCAAATGTTCGCGCCATTATTTTCTTCTTTTTCAAGTGATTGTGGTTTGTTGACGGCCGGTTTTCTGCAATTTACTGATGAATAGTCGGCGTGTAGCACATAAATTCATTTTGTTAGATCATTAGAATTGCGTGACTAAAAACTATAAGGTAACTTGTCCTCGGGTGTTTAGCGGTGTTCAGTTTTCTTCGGATTTATTGAGGCGCAATTAGATAATTTCCTTTAATAGATATTTGATACTTATTTAAATCTTGGTTAGATATGAGGTCACATGTTTTGCAGCAGTTAAACATGTATTAATGAGCGTTTTCTAAAACATAGATAATTTTGATCTAGCTGGAGATCAAAATTATCTATGTTTTAGAAAACAAAACAATTATGGATATAGTTGAAAACCCGGGGTCAAACATAGACTACTTTTTTTTCAAAAATCAACCCCAAAAGGCCAAAAATTTTTGCAACAACTAGTATGTAAATATATTTCGGCTTCATTTGTCCTATAGACCCCTCATACATTTTTCTTGTATAAATATACACACGGTGGTGTATGTGTGTAATTTAAGTTTTATTACCTTATGTATAGATAAAATAAAAGTAATTGAGTAATGAATATCAAAAGCTTCAAGAAAAAGAATCGTATGATAGAAATAAATTTCCATCCATACTTATCTGAACAAGTTGTAGTAGTTTAATAATAAAATACTGGAATTATTCCCAGGGAATTATTTAACAAAAACGTATAACATTTATGACAGCCACATACTTACGACCAAAAAGGTATTAAAAGCATTCATGTAATGAATTTAAATTAGTGTTGAGCTGTCAGTGAGTAGATGATAACTTATGATAGATACCTAATAATTATTTTATTTTATTTTATGAAAATTTAAAATTAACTTAATTTTTAATTTTTTTTTTAAATTTTTTTTATGATTTTTTTTTATTTTTATTTTTATTTTTATTTTTATTTTATTTATTTATTTTTATTATTATGATACAATTCTTATAATAATTATTACCCCGTGATGCTATCGTAGAAAGTTTATGAGAATGGATGTTTGTCACTCATTCACGCAAAAACGAATGGACAGATTTCGATGAAATTTGGTACACGGTACATTTAATCCTGGAATATCCCATAGGGTACTTTTTATCCCAAAATACCAACGAGAGAGGAGCCCCTGCGCGTAGTTAGTTAAAATCGAAAATAATTAGATGAAAAAGACCTGGCATAATAAGTATAAATTCTTAAATTAAATAAATTATTATAAAAAATAAATTCTTTGAGAAACGGCATTTCTTCTCAGATGCAATTTTTTTATAGATGTACCACCTATGCTTACACGTTTCCGTCTCTACCACCGAGTGAATTTTGATGAAGCTTGGTATAAAATAAGAGTTAAAACCAGGAATAGACCAAATATTAAAGAGAGCAGAGCCCCGGGGCGTAGCTTTTTATAATATTAAGTTTATTACTGTATAAAGACGCCGAATTTGACATCTTCGAGCATAGCATTTCGAGCATTGAATTCATACACTCCTCTTTATAGTCGGTTTATTTATCAAGTAATAGGATCGTACAATCTAGATACTTTTTACTACTCCTCGAATGACTAATTAAAAATCTTTCGCTATTAATATGCGATATAATGACTCTTTTTATACCCATCCTTTATTAAGTATGGTTCTTGTATTTAAATGATATTTTATGTTAATGTTGTCGTGAGTAAAAGTTGGTAGGTAGATATTTTTTAATTGGATGTTTGGTGCAGGTTGGTCACGTCTTTATATATAACGGGGTAGACAAGCCAATGCTAAAAATCGTGAGAAGAAGGCTACGCTTAGCTGAATAGTGGGCTCATTGGTGGAATGAAGACTCAGATATAGTGACAGGTTGCTAGCCCGTCGCCTATGAGTGGAGGAATCCCCAGTTTTAAGCCCTTTTCCACGATTGACTTTACAATCTGCACGGGAAGAGAAGCAGCTGGCACATTCTATGTTTTTTCTTTGGGCTGCTCTGTATTCATCCTATGATGTCTCATCCCATTTCTTTACTCATCACAAACTAGTATGCCTTGCTTAGCCTATTACATTTTTTTTCTTCATTCAACCCAAATGCATACCTAACTTATCCCGAATACTCTACCAGCATAGAAATAAAATAATTGGTCAAGTGCGTGTTGGGCCACGCGCAATGTAGGGTTCCGAAGGTTACTTTCACTTTTATATAACTAATGAAAATAATCTAAGTAAATACCATCATATAGAATGAAAATTTTTCCTACGAATATTTTTCATACTAAAATCAATTTTGTAAGTTTATCGTCTATTACTAAATAACGCGTAAAGTCTACATAGCCGTGATAATTTTCCTTTTAAATTCATTATATTTGCTAGTTATTATAATTTGTTTCATATACCCAGTTAAATATTTCGCACACGGATCCCTAAATCAAAAAATGTTCTTCAAACACTCATAATATTTTTAAAAGACCTATCAAATGATACCCCACACGATGGTATAATCGAGAGAAAAAAAAATCATCCCCACTTAAGGTGTAGGGGAGGCCCCCTAAAAAAAAATATTTTTCCTAATTTTATTCTACAGTTCGCTCCGCGTAATAAATATGTATATCTCTACCAAATTACAGCTTTCTAGTACTAGTAGTCTCTGAGATTAGCCGCCGACAGACGGACGGACGGACGGATGGACAGACATGACGAAACTATAAGGGTTCCTTGTTTACTTCGGAACCCTAAAAACTAGAATATTTATAAAGTCTTTTTTAATAAATGATTGTTATGCTATAGAAGGAGCGGCAGTCCAATTGTTTTGTAGCAATTATATCATTTACTTAATGTTAAAACCATGTACTTTTACATTTATTGAAGTAGATACCTAACAACTTTTCAGTTATTACCAATAAATAATCTAAGTACCTATATTTATTTTATTACATGTGTGGCAAACACGTAAATGTCTGTACTTAATTATATGAGTGACAACGAATATAAAAAGTTTAGCACTGATGATAAAACTGTATAAGGAAATATCAAATTAAGAAGAAATATTTTAGGGGCAGATAGTCTGTGATATTTAACAAGTTTCAGCAATAAATGTGTATCGAAAAAAAATTAAATTTGTTCGTATTTTAACAGTGAATGCGCAATTTGTATAATTATATTACTTGGTGAAGCAAAAAGTTGGCAAAATGCGTATGCTGCTACGCAGATGATAGTCTTGAAAAAAAGTTTCGATTTGAATTTCAAAGTACACTAGTGATCGTGGCATGGCCAACTAGTTTTTATTTATATATCCACTTTTGTTTATTGGCCAGTTACTTACATGTGTTTTAATGATGGGAGTAATGATTCTTAAGGGCATTTTTGTATTTTAAACTCCTGTACAAGAACTTTTTCTTGAAGAATGTATTGGTACTTACACCTACCTATAAGTAATTTTAATAGCACTGCGTGCGATTGTTAAAATATGTATAGAAATCCAGGCAAAAAAATAACTTTTCTTTTTGTAATACATGATGTTATGTATTGAACATACACACATATTATCACGTTTTGGGCTGTTTTCCGTGGGAGACTATAGCATTAAGGTTAATAGAAAGCATTTTAGTCACTAAAGCTTCCTAAAAATTATTGCTAAATAACATCGGCCAATTGGGCGTCAAGCTCGTGCGCCGAGCGTTCCGTACACGTAAAACATATTTTACACAGTTCGCACTTTTATTTTTTCTGGTTTACAATTACATATTTACAGTTTCCAGATTTAATCCTAAGCCCTTGATTCTTACAAAATTTCATGATTCTAAGTCAATGTGAAGTACTCCATAGGTTTTGGTTTCCTTAGCTTCTGAAATCGCGTAATTTGCAACATTTAAGGTAATATCTCTTGATCGCAATAAGGGATGCTAGAACGGTTCTTTTTATACCTTTTGCGGTACAGAACCCTGAAAACAATATATGTACTTACTTTATGAATAGAAAATTGTTTTTTTTTATCCCTTTAAATATAGCCAAGCTGTGGAAGTTTTGGTCAATTTTAAATCACTATCTGGTCGAGAAATAAAATTTATTTTCTTCAATCTGGACTGTTTAGTATAATGTGGTATAATCGTATGGTCTGGTGGTCCGTAAGTCCGCCACGCTGGACTGACAGACGGTCTGACAAGGCAAAAAGACCGCAGCAGTTGCATTCCCACAGATGTACTTGTTTTTGCTTAGGCAGGGCTGTGCGAACGTAAGGATCGGCATGTAGCTCGGAATATAGACATTAATTTTTATCGTGTTGTGTGCAAATTGTTTGAATATATGTTTGAAATAGTTTTAATAGTGTCAATATTATGGTGTTTTACTGCTGTTGTAAATTCGCTGTTATTTCCTTGTTATTGATTTATCTGACTAAGTATTTATTACGTGGTCGAGGTCGGAGAGGAAGGCCAAGGAAAAGATGGCGCGACGACCTTGACGCTTTCCAGCCGGATTGGTCGAGCGTTGCTATGAACAGGGATAGGTAAACGCAAGTGGGGGAGACCTTTGCCCAGCAGTGAGACAACGTAGGTTAATAAAAAAAATTGATTAATAGTGCCCATGGCTTCTGTCGCTGCGTTGTTCACTACCAATCAGTCAGCATCCAATCAATATACCTTATAAAATTCTTCCGTTACTAAATGAGTGACTGATAGACAACGCACAGGCAAAATTACTGGGCGTAGGAAGCTGAAATTTGGCATGTGGGGTCCTTAGGGAGTGCTAGGGAGCACTATAAGAGAGAATTTCCCAAATTAGAACTAAGTCTTAAGCATATGCTTGTTATATATGTATACCTATAGATTTATTCATAGTCTCTTTTTATTCAAAAGCATTATTGGCGCCAACCATCATTACTCGATACACTTTTGTCCGAGCGATGCGTTCTTACTTCTTGCTGACATTCCCTGCGCGTCTATTATTAGTAGTACATACATTTTTCTCAGCTGAAGATCCAATCCGCTTGATACCCATCAGCGATGTGTGGCGGCCATCTTGAAAAAGTGGTTCTACTTTGTCTATGAGTATGAGGCATTGTTGAACTGTGAAATAGGTTGGTACATCGCTTTATATATCATGTTAATATTAAACTGTTGTATTTAATGATGAGCTTTAGTCATTATCATCATCATGATATCTACACATCATCTTGTCATGGGACATACATAATGTCAAATAAATCAAAATGATATGATTAGAATCGGTACAGCAGTTTTAACGTAAAAAAAGGAACATACATACAAATATTTTCTCATTTATAATATGGATAAACTAGTATTCCAGAACAGTATTCAAAACTAGTATGACTGGGTGTATGCATGTGAATTGTGTATTATTTTGATAATTATTGCAATGGACACAGTTCCTGTAAGGTTACATGTTAATTCTTATAATTACTAGCATTTTTATGTTGAACGTATACTATACTAGCTTTTGCCCGCAATTTCGTCCGCGTGGAATTCACTATTGGTAATATCTCAGGTTCTAAGCGACGTATTGACGATGATCTTTTTGGTAATTTTATGCAAAAAAGTTTAAAATAAATAAAACAAATAAACATCAAGCTGTGAAAACTGCATCAAGTTTTACTAACTAGTTTTTGAATGATGTGCGTTCAACAAAAAAAAAAAACAATCAAACAATAGTAATATAACAATACCCCTTACTTTTTTCATAAATATCTCCTATGTACGAACATAGATTAACATAGAACAGTTACAGTTTTATTATATTATATTCAGATGTATAAATAAATATACAAAGCCAACTGACCATAATTATTGTAAACTAGCTTTTGCCCGCGGCTTCGCCCGCTTCCCACGGGAGCAGTGCTTTTTCCTGGGATTAAAGGTATCCTATGTCCTTCTCCGTACTTCTAACTATGTGTATGCAAAATTTCAGGAAGATTGGTTCAGTAGATGAAGCGTGAAGACGTAACAAACAAACAAACTCACTTTCACATTTATAATATTAGTTAGGATCTACTTTGGAATGTGGGGAAAAAACAAATATTAAAGAAAACAAATAAGACGAATGTGCAATAAATTGTGCATATATATCCTTTTGAAGATGTAAGTGCTTAATATGACTCAGGTGTAGCAACTTTTTTTGATATATGTGCCATATACGCCTGTGGATTCAGCATTAAATAGTCCCATTATCATATCTTATGGCATGTAGTAATATTTCATATATATTTATATCTAATTGACCAATTATATTCGTCAACTGTCAGCTAGTTCTGTACCGACAAGCCACCGCCACCAGGAAAGAATCTTATGATCTTATTTACTCGTAGTAGTAGTCAATTCAGACGACTGAATTTTGTAGTTTACTTTTGAATTTTAAAGCAACAAAGTGATCTTATAAGGGTTCCTTATTAGTATTAGTATTTTTGCCTTTTGAGGCACGGAACCCTAAAAATTTAGCAAATGAGAAATATAATTGAGGCAAAAATTATATTTTCGCGTTGCACTTTATCGCACCACCATACTACTCTCTGTTTGGTCTAATGGTTGACTGGTAGAGAATGCCATATGGCGTTAAGTCCACCTTTTGTACGAGTGCATAATTTTTATAATTTGTGCAATAAAGTAATAAAAAAAAAAAAGGTGAAATTAAAGGCAAAATGACAAAAAATAAGATTAAGCGATTTGAGGCAAAAACTGTTTTTTATGCGACGTGCACCCATGATAGATAAAATAAACATAGAATACCTAAAACAATACTCGTAAATTTTGTTTGGGGTTACAACACGATTTTAGTGGTAGTTAAAATTTGCTCAGCTAAAACTGAGTTACGAATATGGCTTTTCTGAAATTTGATAGTAGACAGTTTAGGCAACAAAGTGCTACAAATGCTTTATTTCAAAATGCTAGAGCGTGCGCCACTTGCACGATTTATTGAGAATTGCTTATCCTTGCATTGTTAGTGCACTAATTTGGAAAGGATTTCGGTTTTACCTCCTTAGAGATGTTGATGTGTAATCAAGGTATACTTCCCATTACGTAAAATGGCCGCTGGTCGGGTGAAGAGGGGGTAAAACTTGCGCATGGGTACGACTGACGAACCAATCGCGCGCGCCGGACCAGACCCGCCCGACCCCCGCTCACCGCATCGCATAGACCGATTTATCGCCTACTGCGCAGCTTAACCGCCATCGGCCTTTTTACGTGACGGCAACTATACTAGAAACCATCCCATGGATGGACTTCTATATTGTGAATTAGTTACATTTTTATATATTTTTGCTCTGGTCAATACTCAATATTTTATTGCATCCATAAAGTTGACATGGTGACATAATTGGAAAGTATATTTATGGACCCTGTCGGGTGCAGCATCTTGGATAGAAGAGGTGGTACGATCCATCGTAAAGGGAAGGAAGAAATGGTTAAGTTTAAACAGTGGATCAGATAGGAATCAAAAAATAATAACTGAAAGTGGATCAATTTAGGCGATCAGATGGGAATAGAATAACCCGTGGCGTGGCAGTAAAATTGGTTTTACAATTAGTGTAAGTAAGCTAATGTGCCTTAGAGTGTACACTACTGTACAGTCAAGAATCATATAGGTATCTCATATTTCGTACAGCCTTGTATTAAAGATCATATTGCTTTGTACATTCTGGCTGCACTTATAACGCATGCCTGTACCTACACTGCGAAGTCATTCGAAAAATAGGTGCCCCGAATCGCTTTCTCTCTGGCGTGATATATTTCCGTCTAAACGACAGAGACAAGCTATACTAGGCCATTATCCGATTTCCTATATGGTTTAGAAACTGACTATCCATTCCATTGACTGATTGAGTCTAACCTCATCAGCCATCTGTCATTTCTTAGCAATCTTATGACCATAATGTCTTATTTTTTCGCGACAACGTATCGTCGTATCTGAACCTACAATATCATAGACAAAAAGTGTATAATCTACCCGCGTATGATATTACAGGTAAGGCAGGCTTGAGATGAATAACTTATGAAAACCAGCTTCTACTATTTTTTGTTGAGTTATGCTTGTGCAGGCTGAGACTAATATTTTTCATAAGTTTCATGGTTTGATCTGTTTTATAGGTGACATACTTTTGACCTTCTCTTGTAGGTTTAAAATTTCGGTATAAAAAGTACATTTGTTTTATTCCAAGTTTTACCTTTGTCTATCAATCCGTCCAATAGTTGAGGTGACATTGAGTATCATACATCCATCCGTCCAACCAAACTTTAAAAAAATGCATTATATACTAACTGCGCCCCAGAGCTTCGCTATCGTGAAAATTTCGAGATAAAATGTACCTTATGGGTTATTACAGGTTTCGTTCTACCTGTGTACCAAATTTCATCGCAATCCGTCCAGTAGTTTTTTTGTGAAAGAGTGACAAGCATCTCACAACATTAGTACAATATCCCGATGACAGTAGAAAGATTATCCAAATACATCCTTTAAATTCTTTTAGATACCGAATGTCAATGCTGTAACGGTCCCATCATCTCGGGAAACGCTAAAAAAAGGAAAATAATACGCGAGTCAGCAGGGAGTCTCCATTAACGAGTGACTCGGACGTTCACAGGTTACCAGAGCTTATTCGGTATGCTGCATAAGTGCAGTCAGGATCTACAAGGCAATATGATCTTTAGGGCATGGCAATAACATCTTTGAGGTATGAGTGCACTTATGATTCTTGACTGTACAGTCGGCCACACATTCACCAACTATTCATAGCAAATTCGCCTCTATTACACGCCATTTGTTCGTGCAGTTGTCTGTACAAAGGGCAATCTTTCATAACCTTCTATAGATCAATATAATCTTATTATTGTATTAGCTTTTGCAAGCGAATTTGTCCAAGAGTTTATTATTCATTCATTTATATGTTATTTCTTTTTTTACATTTACTAAGTAATATTATAAAAGCGAAAGTGAGATTGTTTGTTTGTTTGTTACCTCTTCACGCTATAACTACTGAACCAATCTTTCTGAAATTTTGCATACACATAGTTAGAAGTACGGAAAAGGACATAGGGTGCCTTTCATCCCGGGAAAAAGCACAGTTCCCGTGGGAACTTCACGCGGGCGAAGCCGCGGGCAAAAGCTAGTATAAAATATTACAAAAAACAAAAAACATTTAAAAATATAAAAAAAGGGGAACCCATCGGTAGCGGGGCAAAGACCCAAAGAGTTTATTAGTATTAATATCTCAGGTTCAGAGTGGAACAAGTGTTCAAAACATTTTGGCTTTTATGAGACCCTTCAAACATTTTTTTTTAATATCTGCTATGGAAAGACATAGATAAATTCTAGATTTATTATATGTAGTGATATGTAATATTGTATTGATTTCATTTGCATCGATCTACAATGTCAGAATCATCGCAAAAACTTGTTGCAGCATCGATATGAAATCGATTAAATTAAAATATCGAGAATCGCAATCAATTCGTATTAATTTCACAGTTGAGGCTTTCAAATTGGATATGGCTGCAAAGCAGTTGTAGTAAAAGCTGTATTTTATTTTGAAAATCAATTAGATTTGCTCATGAAAGAATTCTTGGTAACTTAATTTAACTTAAAAAACTTTGCATTTATTATTTGTAATATAAAAATATCTCTTAAATTGGTACAGTCTCCTTAGAAATATTGCACATTGGACTTTGGAAAGAGACATTCAGTTTGTATCATAAACTTAGAATATACGTACATTCTAAGTCTATGGTTTGTATACATAGCCTTATCTCTTTTGCACTCTTGTACAATGACTGACAGTGACAGACGTCACATGGGTGGTGTGCGACAGAGATACCGCTCTACAAAGAGAAGTATCTTTCCGTCTCTTTGCAAAGGTCGATGTGCCATATTTATAGCCGGGTATTGAACAACAGAATTACGACCAATTTTGATTTATTTTTATTTGATTGTTTATAAATAAAAGCGAAGGTGACTAACATATTCACGCAGAGCCTAAACCGCTAAAGGTAGAACTTGAATTTTGTAGCATTCAGTGAGTAGTAAAAAAAAGGTGAACAATTTCGAAAATTCCTCCTCTGTAGGGATGAAAAGCGACATTCACGCGAGCGATACCGCGGGCAAATGCTAATTCTTTATTTTCCGAGTTATTTACCCGTTAATATTCTACAATATATTCGTTTAACTAATTTGTACCTGCAACTGCACAGTGCAACAAGGATCAGCCACGTGAGTGAGGGCGCCACTTGCGTCTGAAATTAGAAATTTTAATAGCTTAGACATTAGTTCGCTTTTCTACCACGTGCCAAATAATCCTTGTCTTACCCTGCATGGACATTATGCAGCGGTAATAAAGGTCAATTTCCAATGAATTTAAGTAGTTTGATGTGCTGTTGATTGTACAACTCGATTTTTATGAAATCGTTTACCTTCTCGATATCAATAAAATGTAAATAACGGCGTATGGCCGACATTAACACAATTTGCGCATTCGATACGCCATTTTTTCCATTTTTTAATCAAGTATTTAACTGGTTATGTTCTTAAGTAAAATTAAAACTCAAAATAGACTCACTATCAAGTATGTATCAACTGTTTATGTTTTTAAGTAAAATTTAAACTCAAAATAGACATTGAAGTTTGTGATGTAATGATGGAACACGCAAAGGATATTAAAGGATTTATAATAGCTTATTTTTGAGTCAATTTTGAACAAATTCAATAAACGTAGCGACCATAACTGAACAGATTCTTATGAAATTCATACTAATATCATAAATGCTGCTTTTCCGGTGAAGGAAAACATCGTGAGAAAACCTGCACTCTGGTTGATGATTATCAGCTAGTGTGTGAAATGGAGAAGGCAATGGCAAACCACTCCATTAAAATTGCCATGAGAGTCGTTGTGTGTGTTTCATTCCATATAATGACCACGACCCTCAGTCATGAGGAAATACGACTAAAGAGAGATCATAAATGCTAAAGTCTATCCATTTTGATGAAAATTGTTGTTGATATATAGACTCGAGGTCAAACATATTTACTACTTACTTACTCAAAAACTCAACTACTTAGTACTACTTTTTCAAAAATTAACACTCAAGAGGTTTTAATGGGGGGTGAAAGTTTGTATCCTACTTCCTACTAATATTATGAATGCGAAAGTTTGGATGTGAGTTTATGAGGATGTTTGTTACTCAATCACGCAAAATCTACTAGACGGATTTCGATAAAATTTGGTGTACGGGTAGAAAAATATCGGGAATAGCACATAGGCTATTCTCACGGGAGCGAAGCCCGGGGCGCGGCTAGTATGAAATATGAACGATAATACAACGCAATTAGATCCAATTTCGTGCGATTTGTGTTCTTGAGTGATTCTTCTTACAGAAGATACTCTATGGCATGTAAAACCTGTATTGACATGTAGTATATTTTTATATTAAAATTCCAGAGAACTGGGTACGGGGGCAATAGTTAATTTATAATATGTAATTAAAATTTAATACCCTTTACCATTAAAAGGTTTGTAAGCGTCATAAAACGAATTGCAAATAAGTAATGTACGTACAAGCGACCTTTAAATGAAGTTCCTTTTACTAAATGCTTGGAGATTTCACGTTTAATTATTTCACTATAGAGTATACTAGCTTTTGCCCGCGGCTTCGCCCGCGTAAATTTTCCTACGGGAACCAGTGCATATACCGGAATAAAAGGTACTCTATGTACTTCTAACTATGTGTATGTGTAATTTTAGGAAAATTGGTTCAGTAAATAAAGCGTGAAGAGGTAACAAACAAACTCACTTTCGCATAGGAATCGATGGATTTTTGCGTATTTTAAGGTTCCGTACCTCCAAAGGCAAAAATGGAACCCTTATAAGATCACTTCGTTGTTCTGTCTGTCAAACTTTTTTCTTTGGAACGCTAAAAGGTATCAAGTTGAAATTAATATCGAATACACTCGAATCCACGGTCTCTATCAGCAAAAATAATATTCAAAATTATACGTCAACGCGATCAGGAGTTATTATCGTAAATGTTGCGATTTTTCGCGTGTTGTGCGATTTAAGACAGCACTCGGTGCGCGAATTTTACTCGCACTTGCCGGTTTTTTTTATAACATAGGCAAACGAGCAAGCGGGTCACCGTCTATTCTGTGAGCGGAACCCTAGAGAAATTTTCAACTATTGTTTAACCAAAGACATGTCTAGCCAAGATATGTTCTGTGCATAAAGCATGATATGCGATACAAATGCAATATTCTGCAGTGGAAGCTGACAGGCGTGAGCGATCCGGGAGCAACTTTAATATTACAAGATTTCGCTTGATCGCCGTTTAAATGTTAAGAGCAGATTATGTTTTGTTTTTTGATAGGTAGCTCGATTATTATGTACAGTTATTATTTACATACATACGTAGAACCACGTCTTTATTCCTTACGGGGTAGACAGAGCCAAGAGTTGTGAGACTCGATGGCCACGCTTAGCTGAATAGTGGGCTTTCTGATGGTGATTCAGATATAGTGACAGGTTGCTAGCCCATCGCCTGTGTTTGTAGGAATCCCCAGTTTAAAGCCCTTTCCCTCGATTGACTTCAAAATAATTTTTATTATTTCAAAATTAAAAATCTTTATTGAAACTTTCTCCTCCTTCACTTTTTCAAGTCGATAACTAATTATTTAATTATATTTTTTTTATATGTCTCAAAGCTCAAAACTACTAGTTTTTATGTGATTTAAATTACTTGAAAAATATTTAAGAATCAGTACCTATTCGGGTTAATCTAACAATGTTATATACCTACCAGTAAATATTTAGTTTTGCTAATATAATACGAAAATAACTACAAAATCATAAGTAAATGACAAAATAAGTTGGAAAATAAAGGAATTAATAAATGCATGTTTTTATTTTTATAGTACGAATTTAGGCATGAAATCCACCATAAGCTTTCGTGGTGGTCTTACCGCTACTGCCTTTATTAATAAAAGTTTTATTTCTATTTAACTATAAGACATCTTGAAGATAATTCCTTGGTATAATTACAGAGGCTTCCAATACCCGGGCTTTAGGAGTAAAAAGTCGAAAGCGCAAAAGGACAAAAGATCGCAAATTGTCAAAAGAGCAGAATGCCAAAACCTTACATGGTAAAAATCGCATAATAATAGCGCGCAGCGGAAACAGCTCAAATGTCATATGACGTTATTTTTTGTTACAGGTTTAATTTTTATTGTTTTCACTTTTGTTACAATGGTCATTTTAAATGAATTTCATCCCATAATCGCATAAATGAAAGTAGGCATTTTCTAGAAAGATATGGACCCGTGATCTACAAAAGGTTGACCAACTGCGTCATCGGGTCAGTTAATTCAGTTAATCAGTTGACTAAGCGCTTTTGACATTGTGAAGTTTTGACAATATGCTCTTTTGACTATATGAGTTCTTGACATCCACTGTTTTGACGATATGCGATATGTTATATCTGTGAGAACCTTTAAGTGGCTCCTTTGCTAACTATTCTATTTATACATTTATGACTAAAATTGTAGCTGTTGGTCTTTCAGAAAAAAAACAGTATCGTTTTGCGGTTTCGGCCTTATGCTCCTAAACCGCTTTTACACTTTATAGTCGTATCCGAGGTTGAATCAACTGTGAAATTAACTCTTAGGTTTAATGTCTGCAGGATCAACTATATATTATCTAATTACGGCAAGAATTAAATGCATAGTGAACAATTTTTCTTGGTTAATTCCTAGAATAATAAAATGGGCATTTTTGATACCTTCCAATTTATTGATCTACTTTAATCTGCCGATGATATTGTAACATTAATATAAATGCGAAAATATTATTGCTTTTTTTTTCAAGTCACACGGCTGGACGGATTTGAATGAAATTCGGTATACGAGTAGAAAAATACCGGGAGTAGAGCATAGGTCACTTTTTCTTAGTTGAAAAATACTAGTAGTTCGCCGCGAACTTAGACCTCGTGATTATTATTTTAAAAATATAAGAATGTAAATTTACTGAACCAATTTGAATTTTCAGTAAAATACGGGATTCTGTTAAAATAAAAATGTAACGCGCAACGCATTACATTATTCAGTTATTGCGCGGTTTTGAGGAGAACAGATTTTCCAACCTTCTTTCTTCATCTATTCTGAGCTGCAACAACTTCATTTTTTTATTTCAAGCGGATATAATCAAAACCTGGATCAAATATAATATCTGTAAACCGTTTTGATCTCGAAAGAGCTACCTACGTATGTACATCCGGCTGCCAACTCTTTTACGCCAATGTCCACGACTACTTTATCCAAAGTAGGTAAGTTATTTATAATCGAGTATACATCCCCGAACTTCATCTAAGGAGAATATAACTGTTTTTGAAAACATTACAGTAATTTTTCGTCACGTTTCAGGTTTCAGCTCAATATCACAGAAACTGTTTCAACAATTTTGATATCCTAATCCTAACTAATATGTATTATAAATGTGAAAGTGAGTTTGTTTGTTTGTTCGTTTATTTGTTTGTTTGTTGTTTGTTACCTCTTCACGCTTTATCTACTGAACCAATCTTCCTGGAATTTCGCATACACATAGTTAGAAGTACCTACGGAGAAAGACATAGGGTACCTTTCATCCCGGGAAAAGGCATGGTTCCCGTGGAAAATTTACGCGGGCAAAACCGCGGGCGAAAGCTAGTTCAATATAAATGAGAAATATAGCAATACTCATCTCATAATATGTTAAGTTTCATCTAAATCTCATTACCGGTTTCAAAATTATAGAGATATATTTATTTTCACTAAAATACCTACGTATAACGGCTAAATGAATCTACAACTACTTATTATTATAAATGCGAAAGTGAGTTTGTTTGTTTGTTACCTCTTCACGCTTTATCTACTGAACCTGGATCGTATTTAGGTGCAGCGGTCTCAGGTTTTCTAAGTGGCCCACCGTACCTTTCATCCCGGGAAAAAGCACTGTTCCCGTGGAAAATTCACGCGGGCGAAGCCGCGGGCAAAATACTTGCTACACGCATTCCACGAAATTAATTTAACGTTTTGATAAGTTATCGTGGAACATAAATACATGTACAAAAATGTCACTAGATGTCGCTGATACGAAAAAGAAACGATTAATGTTTTAACTCAATATCTCTATATTAAAAGATGCGCAAAGAACTTAAAAATTCTAGGAATACTTGCTACACGTATTCAAAAAAATTCAAAAAAAATTCAAAATTCAAAAATTCTTTATTCTTAAAACTTAATGCATAATACATAGGTTGCAGGGGCTCACCAATTAAGTTTTATAAAACCTGTGTCTGGTGAGTCCCGCTCTTTCGTAACATGACAATCATAGTAAAGAATAAAAACTAAATAAATGCATAACAAAAGTACAAGTAATTTAAAAAGTTTTAATCTTAATGATGTAGTGTATGTGAAGTGTAATTAGTGTCTAGCAAGTATCAGATATTGTGTATGTATTTACTTATTTATTATATTTATTTTAATGGAATAAGTAGTGCTTCTGTTTCGTCGTAAGTTAGCTTCTGTAACCAGGACGATAATTCTCGTTTACAGTCACGATAGGTTTTAGAATATATTTTTAATTTATTGTTTAAAATCCTATAAAGATATTCCGATAAGTTTATACTTTGTTTAGATGCAAATGTAGTTTTAAAAACTTTAAGATCTACAACGTTCATTCTTCTCTTTGTTAGAATACTTTTGTCAAAGTTGAGTGTTTTATGTCTCCTAAGAATTAAGTGTTGGATATATAATTGTCTGACAGTAAGAACACCTATTTCTGCATATAGCTTTTGAGTAGGGTATCGATATGGCTTAAAGTGCATAGTCTTTAACAGGGACCTCTGGGCTCGTTCAAGTTCTATGAGTTTCGATTTTGCCACGCAGCCCCAAATTGGAATGCAATAAATTAGGATTGATTGAATAAGAGATATATAAATAGTATGAAGAAGTTTAGAGTTCGCTACATGTCTAAGCTTTTTAAAAATATAAGAAAGTTTTCTTATCCTAGATGCAACCATATCGACGTGAGAATACCAATTCAAGTTTTGGTCTATGACAACCCCCAAGTACTTAGTAGATGTCACCTTTGCGACAACAGAGCAACTACAATTCTCAAGGGAACCCTGGCACGTGTGAATTTTCAAAGATAAATCTCGAGGAGGTTGAGTGTTGTTTCTAATAGAAAATGCAATAAGATTAGTTTTGTTGTGATTGAGTGTAAGCAAATTACATCTTAACCAATTTTGTGCAACTTTAAGTCCTCGCTCCGCTAGATCGTACACGTTCTTCCAAGAGTTTCCCGAGAAAACAATAGCCGTGTCATCCGCATAACAGAATACCTGACCTCCCTCAATATTTAAATCACATAAACTATTAATGTATATTAGGAAAAGGGTCGGGCCAAGCACGCTACCCTGAGGGACACCATAAGTTATAGATGTATCTCCACTAGTAAAGTCTCCCACCTTAACTCTTTGCCTACGCTCATTTAAGTAGTCCGACAAGAGCTTCAACGGAATGCCTCGAATTCCAATCTTTTCGAGCTTTTGCACAAGGGCTGAAACAGAGACCGTGTCAAAAGCATTTTTTAAATCAAGGAAAAGAGACAGGCACTTTTTACCAGAGTCGATTTGTGACACTACTAAGTTCGTTAGATCAGCAACTGCATCTTCGGTGCTTCTGCCAGACCTAAAACCATACTGACGTGGTGATAATAATTCAAATCTATTTAAAAACTTTATTAGTCTAGAATTAATCAATTTCTCCAATATTTTGGAGATAGCAGTAAGCACCGAGATAGGCCTATAGTTTGCAATATCGTCTCTGTTTCCACTCTTGTGCACTGGATGAATAATAGAACATTTTAAAGCTTGTGGAAAAATACCGAGTTTGAAGCACTGGTTAAACAAATGAGTAAGGATAGGCGTTAAGATACCACTACAAGATTTAAGGAATTTAGTACTAATGTTGTCCCAGCCAGGGGCACTTGTTGTTTTCAATCCCATCAGCACCTCATAAACCTCCTGGCAGTCCGTGTCAAGGAGTACGAACGTATGAGGTTGATGCTCTGCTCTAGGGTCACTAGTGTTCCCACTATTTGTAGAATTGATTTTCTCAGCAAGTTTGCTACCAACATTTGCAAAGTGGTTATTTATGTATTCAACAGACTCAGATGGAGTCAAAGATAAATTTAGTAGTTCTGTATTATTAGATTTAACTTTATTTAAATTAGTAAATGTTTTAATTGTATTCCATAAGGTTTTTGGATTTTTAGAGGCAATATTAAGTTGATTTCTTTCATAAGAACGCTTCAGTTTTTTTAGGAGATTATTAAGAAAATTGCGGTATCTACGATAAGTAACTTTTAAAATTGCATTATGTGGTTCGTTTCTAGTTTTTTGTTGTAACTTGTTTCTATTTCTAATACATTTAATTAAACCTTGTGTGATCCATGGCTTTACGTTTCTTTTACTTTTAGGAACAATTACTGTTTTGGTGTTATCAATTATAGATTCTGAGATATATTGTATAAGTTGATCTGTTATATCATTGGGGTCAGAGAGTAAAAGAAGTGAATTTAAATTTTTGTTTTCTAGAGATGATATTGCGTTAGGGAAATCAGTTATATTATTAAATTTAGTTTTTTTTAAATAGTTACTAGCAGTATGTAAAGCAATATATACCATATTGTGATCTGTGATAGTAGAGTCTAATACGTATACACTAACGCTTTTAATTTCAGTTTTTAATATTACATGATCCAAACAATTATTGTATCGTGTTGGGAAGTTATGTCCAGGCAAAAGACCATACACTGAAAGCATATTTAAGTATTTAGACCTATTAGCAATAGTTTCTGCTTGATCATTCGGATAACTAATCAAATTAATATTAATGTCCCCGGTAATAATTATATTTTTGAAATCACTTATTTGATCAAGATAATTACCAAGGGAATTAACAAAAGGTTCTGCTTTTTTAAAAGATGGCGATCTATATATTCCTAATATTATACAGTCACCAAAAGTAATCTGTAGACATGAAGCATCAGATATATTTATTTCTTTTACTGTTGAGATTAACTCCTTTCTAATATAAGTTACAACACCATCATTTTGATTTATGTATTTAGTAGAGTGATATGAAATATAACCGTCAAGCTGTGGTATAGGCTTGTCAATATTCAGTCTACATTCCGTTAAGATCAAAATATCCGCAGTTCTCTTGATTGTTGAAAGTACAGCTTGTAGGTCATCCATATTTGAGTAAACACTACGGATATTCTGAGCAATAATGGAACACTCGACTTGTCTGTTTTTATTATGATTATTTAACTCATCTGTTGAACAAATCGTAGAAAAAGCTACTTCAGTTTTGTCTAATTCTTTCGTAATAAAACGTGTATTATCCATTTTCAAATAATGACATACTACGGGACATTATCATGTAGGCATAACGAGAAATGACATTACAAGAAATATGTTTGATCGTAAAAATATGACTTATGTGTGATGTGTGAGTTAAGTGTGTGAGGTATTTTTGCAGTGATAATATAAGATAATAAGAGAATAACAATACATATAGAACGTTAGATTTAAAGTAAGCAGTTACAGAATCCAATAAGTACTTATAAACATTACAAGTAACAAGAATCGATAACCACACTACCATTCCTAATATCAACGAAATTAATTCAACGTTTTGATAATTATCACGGAACATGTACAAAAATGTCACTAGATGTCGCTGATACGAAAATGAACGATTCATGTTTAACTCAATATCTCTAAAACTGGTGAAACAATTTTGATATACAATATACATGAGAAAAATAGTGATACTATCTCGTGATTTGTAAAGTTTCATCCAAATCTGAATAACGGTTCAAAAGTTATAGAGCAATATTTTTTTTCATAAAAATGCGTATTTCTCTAAAACGGCTGAACCGATTTTGTTGCGCAACGAACTTAAAAATTCTATGGATAGTTGCTACACGTATCCATACTAATATTATAAATGCGAAAGTTTGGATGTGAGTTTGTGAGTTTGTGAGTTTGTGAATTTGTGAGTTTGTGAGTTTGTGAGTTTGTGAGTTTGTGAGGATGTTTGTTACTCAATCACGCAAAATCTACTGGACGGATTTCGATGAAATTTGGTACAGAGGTAGATAATGACCTGGAATAGCACATAGGCTACTTTTTATCCCGGGAAAAAGCACTGTTCCCGTGGGAAATTCACGCGGGCGAAGCCGCGGGCAAAAGCTAGTTATTAATATCATCGAAATTAATTCAACGGTTCGAGAGTTATCGCGGAACAAACATACATACATACATACATACATACATACATACATACATACATACAAACAATGTATTTTCGCCCCAACTTGAATTATAGCCCTCGCTCGCTTCGCTCGCTCGGTCAAATATATAAGTTGGGAAGTTCGTAAGATCAGATGCTAAAGCTCCCAGTTTTTATCTAAAATATTCACAGTTGACATTTGAAGTAATGCCGAATTGCGAATATTCGGCATTTGTACAAATGGCAAAATAAATTCTGCAATTTCACCTATAGTTTTGAATTATTTACAAAAGATTTGTCATTTAAAGGTCGGTATTGCTACAGCATAGTAAATAGTAAATCCATAATATTATGAATGTGAAATGTTAAGGATTTTCCGACACAGAAATGTAAGTAATATAATAGAACTAGGAATGGCTTTTGCTGTATTTTATATGACAATGAATGTCGCTCATATACAAGTCGCTATCGTTAAAATAAAGTGTACATAATAATATATAGCATGTATATACTATATACGCAATTGAAAATTCAAACTGGATTTGATTGAGTGTATGTGAGCGAGCGAACGAACTTATAGTCTATGGCAGCTTATAGAAAAATAAATTGTCTATGCCCCCTTCTTTATTATTTATGATTGCTGTGACTAAACAAATTATGACCTTTCAAATATATTTGAAGTAAAATTTTGATTTATATTTTCGATGAAAAAGGGTGCGCGTTGATGTCTTTTTTAGGTTAAAAATGTTTCACCCACTCACTTCTTCCATTCTACAAAACAATAAGCGATTTTAGACTATATTATGAAACTGCCAAGATTTAAATTTTAATGAGCAACAAAAGATTATGTTTAATTCCAGGCAAACATTAAAAACAGTGCTAATATAAAATGCAACAGAAGTTTTTCGACGAAACTCATTTCGTCCGACGTCTTCTTTTAATAAAGCCGGTTTGCTTTGGGTGCGAGAGGGACGGGTGAGGGGCGAAGGGGGAAGGGAAATTATAGGGCTGTCGGCGTTGTTTCGCCCGTAATGATGGATGGGAACGCTTGCTGGGGCGCGCTTAATGAGATTGTGGTAACCCTGACGTGCGTTCTATTTTCAATTTTTAATGCAACTATTTTCAAGATTATTAGTCGCCAGTGAGGAATTTAGGAGAGTTCAATTTCTTTTTAAAAGGAATTAAAGTTTTTATTCATAGTGGCCAGTTAGTAATAGAATTTTCAAATGTCAAAATTAACTTTTTGTTTTAATTTAAATATTTGTAGCAGTATTAAGTTGAATGATGATATATGCATGTAGGGTCAGTTCTTCAATTATTCCTTAGATAGACCTTTACTTTCCTCATAATATTTCTCGAAACCGATAAACTCTGAAAATCTATTCACAGCGCAAACGTTTTGCGTGAAATATTTTTCAGTTCGAAATGACGATGCAATCTTATTTTATATGGCTTTCCTAGGATACCTATAAAGTGCCCATTTTATAGAGTTACCATTAAACTATAGAGTGTGCATAAGTTCTTGTTGTATTAAAACGTAAGGTTTGTGTATGCAATAAGCGTATAATATTTTTAACTGAATGATTTTAATAACTTCGCTTCAGTTATTATTTTATTTGAAATATAGTTCCAAATGTCATAAAAATATATATATTATATAGTAAAGTTACATTTCGATATATTTTTACTGCTCAATAAATAGAAATATTTCAAAAATTAAATAATCAAATATAATGAAAATTAATAGATTTGTTTTTACTTTTCTATCATTTAAAAACTTTTCTTTTCGACTTCGTTTGCTCGTTTTGACTTTGAAGTCAATTTTCAAAAATCGTAAATATTTTCTTTAAAAAAATCTCATTTTTATTAAGCTGCGGTTGCGTGCGCTCTACACAAAGTCCTAACTCTAAGACCATCTAGATAGATCGTAAATAGAGAGGAAATAAGCAAATAATATTGATTTGGATAACTGCGCAGATTTATCGCGCAGTTTAACGTCATGTTTCGACAATTTCTATCGAGGTTTATGATTTTTATATGTTATATAATGCCTGTAATCCGTATTGGGTTCACACGGATGTAATATAAATATATTTTAAGTTGACAGCTGACAATATATTATCCTAACTAATATTATAAATGCGAAAGTGAGTTTGTTTGTTTGTTGGTTTGTTTGTTTGTTTGTTACCTCTTCATGCTTTATCTACTGAACCAATCTTCCTGAAAATTTGCATACACATAGCTGGAAGTACGGAGAAGGACATAGGGTACCTTTCATCCCGGGAAAAAGCACTGTTCCCGTGGGAAGAAAAATTCACGCGGGCGAAGCCGCGGGCAAAAGCTAGTTTTCTATATTATAATACTAGCTGACTATCGCTTTAGTAGGAGGAGGGGGAGGTAAACATAGAAGCAGTAGCAATAGGGTATATTTCCTTCCACCCAAAGGTTGGCTGGAAGAAATTGCATTTGCGATAAGCCCGCCTTTGCGCTCATTTATATATGTACTAGCTTTAGCCCGCGGCTTCACTCGCGTGTATTTCTCACGGGAACAGTGCTTTTTCCCGGGATGAAAGGTACCCTATGTCCTTCTGCGTACTTCCAGCTATGTGTATGCGAAATTTCAGGAAGATTGGTTCAGTAGACAAAGCGTGAAGAGGTAACAAACAAACAAACAAACTTACTTTCGCATTTATAATATTAGTTAGGATTTACTTTTGTTACTACATTGTATACTCTTTTCTGTAAATGGTGCAATAAAGTGGTGATTTATCTATCTATATTACACAAAGCTCGACTTAGTTTTTGACGTGAAAAAGTGCATTTGAAGGCCAAGTTACAGTGAGGTATTTTTACTTTAATACTTAATGCATCAAGTGCACACAAAAAAAGTATTTTTGACTTTGACTTTTTGTTCTGTTTTAATTAACGATACTGCGTGAAGGTGTATTATATAGTGTCATCTAGATAGTGTGCCTTGTATGTGGTCATTGAGTATATAATACAAAAGCATAGCTCTTAGCTTATCTCTAAGCTTGGAACGTATAGTATGGCCCGTAGACATAGAACAAAAACATCATTCTTTAATAGACATATAAACTTGATTGTCAAATGAAGGCTAAAAACGTTTATAATAGTGTGCTCCAAATTCAATTTTTTTTACAGACTGTTCACAAGTTAAATGGAACCAAAACACACCAAAAATGTCAAACTTGACAAAAATGAGCCTCACAGAAGATATTACCTGTCCTTCACCAACATAGGCAAAAACCATATCTGACATCCCGCTTTCTCAGCTGTCTGTGTCTCTAAATAAAATTATTAGCCTAAAGCTTTCTGAAAGCTTGTACTAAATTATTATATGTATTTTAATTTAAAAAAAGCCCAAAGCACTATAATACACAGACCACAGTTTCTTCAATAAATCTCAAAGCAACTAAATCCATATCACATTTTGTGTTTATCGAGTCGAGCGCACTCGTAGCTCTCGATTCTCGATACTTGATATCGAGTTAGTATTTCGCTCACTTTTATCATTAGA
This sequence comes from Ephestia elutella, assembly GCA_018467065.1. Classification (NCBI taxonomy): domain Eukaryota; kingdom Metazoa; phylum Arthropoda; class Insecta; order Lepidoptera; family Pyralidae; genus Ephestia; species Ephestia elutella. Next base: position 16,461,681 of record CM031575.1, on the reverse strand, counting down.
TACTAGATGTGCCTGCGTGTTTGCTCACGGAACTAAATTTAGTTGTTCTGCTATTCTTTTGTTATTTATATTCACTTTTGAGTATTGTTTTTGCGCTAACGCATATTATACTAAGCTATGAACGTCCATTGGTCAAACCTAACTTTAATTAGGCAAAAACAGTGCTTTCAATCAAAATTGCTAAAAGCTTGTTGACTTTAATTAAACTTAAACTTTTCTATCTAAATCTCCATTCAGACTATTCAGCTAAGCGTGGCCATCGAGTCTCACGACTCTTGGCCCTGTCTGTCTACCCCTTAAAAAAAGATTGAGATGTGGTACTGCATCAGGCCTACCATCAACTCTTAATGCGATCGAGTTTATGACTTATCCTATTTTTGAAAACGAATAGACTCTTTGTCGCCCATATTATGAGCAGAAATAGACGATTTTCTGACAGCTCAAATAAAAATAAACTAAATCGATGTAAAAAAATCTCAAAAGATGGCGTTTTATAAAAGCCGAGCCTAATAAAGGCTGTACCTATATTATGCGCGTTTTCTTGTCAGCCAGAGAAAAATATCACCTCATTGTTTGACAGTTGCACAAATCACAAAATAATATTTTTTAGACGTTTGTTTTATTTCAAAGAAATGCCAATACTGTGCAGTGCATTATTGCTTTCTGTATGGACTCGCTTTTTATTAAGCGACATCTATGAAGTCATCTGGAACTTTTCTTTTTTAAGTTCAGTTAAATCCAGTGTTTCTAGCTAAATGAAAACAGCGCCGCCATTTATTTAATACTCTTTAATGTCACACTGTAACAATACCACTGTTATTAAATATCAACTCGCCCACTATCTGCCTAATGTAGCTGCATTACGTTTTGACTGTTTGCGATAGTCATGTACTTTTCTATGTAAATCATGACTTCATGAGCCAAAGGCTGATAAAGTACTGTTTTGTTTATAACGGATTTCAATGGGAGTAACATTTGTTTTCTTAAATTGTAATTTCCTTGCATTATTAAATAAACAATTTTAGATTTATTTTTATTTTACCTTTGCATTCGAATTTCCGTTCGCTTAGCTTGCCTGGAAGAGATAGCACTTGCGATAAGGCCGCCTATTGTACGTATTTTACTTATTATAAGTCTCAATTTGTATCCTTTACGTGTTTTGGTCCAATAAAGCATTTTTACTTACTTACTTTACTTTAGCAGATTCCTTTCTTAGTTAGTTTTCAACAATTATGTTTTTCCAAGAACTGTTAAAACACCACAATTGAAAATACTACTCAAAACATGACTTAACGTTTGAAGAATGAGGGTTACCGTTTTTGCGGTCACTATATGGCGCTATTGTCAATACTGTCAGTTAAATTTGACAACAGTTGTCAATGTGTCAAATTCAAATGACATCGAAGTACAATCGGACAGATGTGTGGACATCACCTCTAGTGTTGACACCTGGTGGAGTATTGAAGCGCGTTAACCCCCTTGACATTCTTTGGACTTCTCAATCAATAAGTTGGTGGGAGAAAAGATCTCAAACCTCGATCTAACTGGTCAAACCTGATCTTCGTCTCTAATGGATGACGTCATTTTAATTTTATGATCCCCAATTTAAATACTCCAGGTCAATCGAAGCAATGCATATTCAAATTAATTAAAGGGAAACATTACTTATGTACTTATTCTTCGAAAGGAATTCAAAGCACAGCGCTTATAATTAAATTTCTTTTTTTTATTTGTCTTACATTACTTTAAACGCCTCAGTTGCACCGCTAGTGATGTCACTTGATAGGCCACTGGCCGCCTGTACTATCGATATCGAGTCGTTCCTAAATGCCAGTAATTTTGAAGCTTGAATAATTGTTGTGCCTGTGAACATCTAATTTCTGAATAAAAGTTTTTGAATTTTGATTTTGTTAACAGAATTATTCAATATTGATTTTGATGTTTTGTGTTTAGTAATTTTATATTACTAATTTTGAATATTTCCAATGATATCTATTAATCTATAAATGATTAATTCAAAAATAATCATTTTGTAAGTCAACACAACACATAAGACAATCTTTAGAAATAAATTTTACATGTGTTATACTAATACGAAGGACGAAGCATTGAAGTTTAATTATGATAGAACTTCACTTCAGGTAAGTTCGTTTAATCACTAATTTATTCATTAGTATGCTGATCAAAGTGGTTTTGTGTTAGTGCTAAAGAAAGTAGCTATTGCTCTTGGAATTACACGTTGCTTTATATTTGACTCAAGTTTTTGTTGTATTAGCACTTCGTTTTAATTTATTCCATTGAACTTTTCATATTTATCGACAGCAAATTCATCGATAGTGTCGCAACACCACCGTCGTAATCGATCGAATAAAAAGAATCCGCTAATTTCCTACCCGACTAAAATCGATTGCATGGCGAGTACTCGATTTTTTTCCGATTCGTTTTGTTTCATTATCTGTTGTGTGATTGTCGGTTGGGCCGAATCGATGTTAAATTTATGATTTAATTGCTGGTTCCCCAGTTTTGGGGTCGGTGAACTTTTAACATTGTATTTTTTAGTGGACTATTCGACCGTATAGCCAAACGTATCAAATTAGATTATGCACTGATCAACTTTTTGTCGTGGGAAAGCGATCATTAACTCTTTTGATTAGATGTTTTTATTAATTTAGAGAACAATTTGATTGGGTAAGCTAAAGTCTACCGTAATTTTCTTTGATTTAACTTAGTCATTAGTAAGATAGATAATATTTTTCGGTAATTGGTTACAGTCTAACCTTGTCTTGTTTTATGAATAAGTGTATTCGTAAAATAACTTCATAAGTTTAGTTTATTTCAGGCAAAATATAATTTTGTCCCTCTCTTTCCAACAACTGACATTGAAAAGTGAGACAAGACATTTTTTAAATGAAATATGCTTTATTACTACTACTAGTACTATTACTGAACTAGCCACAGCGATTATTCACCATCATAAGATAACCTTTGACATAACCACAGATTACACAATACTATATTTCATCGATATTTTCAGCCGTTCCCACAATTTTAAAACCTACATCAGAATCTGTATATACAATGCTCGTTTTAAAGTAATAATATAACTCATGAATATACTTAAGTTATTTCAAATAAAACAAAATGTCACCAAATTAAAATGACACGAAGTCTTGCAACACCGCAAACGACTTATTTCGGCTTGCAATCTCAAAGGTATATTGAAGCTAGCAACATTATATCTAATTCTTATTGACAGGCAAGAGCGAGTCTGTATTATCTTATTTGGGTCACTTTAGAGGTTATTGATCCCATAATCCTTTTATTTTTAAATCGTCGGCTGTTACATTTGCATATTATCAAAGAAATAATCTAGAAGGGTAGAGGCTTAGTGAAATATTTAGCGATGAAATGTTTAAGTGTGGTATTCGATAGATTTTTATCGATTATTCGAGTATTTCTGCCCTACTGTGCTGCCGTTTCTTAGGTACTAAAATAACTTTATTACTTTTAATGATAATACTGCGAACTTAAAAAGAGAGGCATATTGGTAAATTTTATTTTTAGGTATTCGGTCTATTCAACTTATTATTCTTATAGAGTGGGTTTATTTATTATTAAACTAAATACAACTGAACAGCGTATTCTGTTACAGTATAAAATATACTTACATTAAATTGTATTTATTTGCATTTTTGTCATACATGAGTCGACTTACATTCACCAGTCTCACAAAACAAACAATTCCCGACAAATGTTTTATTATAACTAATATTTTTGTTAGATTTTAATTATAACTAGATTTTGCTCTCGACAACGTGAATTCCGTTTTATTTATTTATTATTTATTTTATTTATTTGAAAAACTAGGACTTTGCAATCAAGAACAAAGTAACAACAATATTAGCAACACTGTAAGCCACACAGTAAGCCACTTAAAAGTTTTCACATCAAGATCCATATTTGTTATCTATAGTCGAACTAAATTACATGAGGCAAAACAAAGTACTTAATTTTCTAAAGAAAAAAAAATACAAAAGTTCTAAAAAAAAATGGTATGGATTCTAAAACAGTGAATAAAGTCGAAGACGCAGTCATGGTTCGATAATAATAATATGCAAATTTTATTAACATGAAAATGAAAAAAAAACAATGTTGTGCATCGAAATACAACTACTACGTATAGAAGCGAAGACGTGAACAAAATGTTTGTGACATCAGTTAATGTCTCGAGTCAGAAACTCCTTCAGTCACTCGCCAACGCTCATTACTATTGCATGCGATTTTGTGACTTGACAATAATTCGAAAATGACGTGTAGCGTTTTAAAAACTCAGTAAAAATCAATCGACTTTGCAGAAAAATATGATGGAATGATATACCATCTGTAAGTATCCAAAATATCAATGAAAACTAATTTTTATAATTATTTTATAAATTATTTTCTAATAGGTATTCAAAATATTCAATTGTTACTGCCATTTTCTATGAAAATCACAGATTAAGAAAACTGGATGGTACAGATTAGATAAGTAGGCACAAAAGCCTTGGTGAAGGTGAACTATATGAATTTTGACCAATATTTTTTCGCTTAGGGTTCTAAAGTAATCAAACGTCCGTCTGTTTGTGCGCGGCTTAGCTTAGAGACTATACTAGAAAACTGTAATTTTATATAGATACTTTATGGCGTGTAATAAAAATCGGTGCATTGTGCACACAAAGGTTCCGTAGACATTATTATCATACAACATGTCAGGAAAATACCTGTATATACCAACCTCTAGATTTTAAGTTAGACCTTTAACAATACAACAGTGAAAAACGCATCAAATTTGGTCCAGTAGTTTTTGCGTGATACGCGTACAAACATACAGACAAACAAAAATTCTAAAAAAAATGGTTTTGGCTTTTATTGGCCCTAGAAAGACCCCTCATAGTTTTTTTTTCTTAAATATCTCCTATGTACAGACACAGACCTATTACAGTTTTATTAGGTATATGTATAAATATTGATTGAATATATTGATATATGTATTGATATTGATGAGAGTAAAGAAACAAATAAATAAATAATTCACTTCCTTTTCTCTTCCAGTATTTCCATTCTGTACTATATGATCTTGGTTAATAATTGTGACAGCGCTGCATCGAACATATTTGAATACACGAAATTGGAACAAAAATTTTGTTTGGGGTAGCTCCTCTAGTGCGTTAGTACATAATATCTCGATGATGTTATGTAAAAAATTCTTACTGAAAAATTTACCAGTTTTTCACAGATTTCAACCCCTTAGCGGTGAAATTTCCAAAATTTATTTTTTAGTGCTCACTGACGCTATTTAAAGAACCTCTGTAAAATTTCAAGGTCAGTGGTATCGTCTCTGCGTTGATATTAATCAGTCAGAATTCAAATATATAGATTTTATTACAATGCTCATTTTTTTTAATCCGTGTCGTACTGAGCAGTGATCAATACGGCACAAGATTGTATGAATCTTATTATAGACGCACTAAAAACTGGTCGCCATCATACTAAGTTTTTTCCCAGTATCCATCCATTTGCAGTTCCATGTATATTTATGGGGGTTGAAACCGAGGTCTATTAGCGCCAATGTTCACGACATTATTGATGGTTGATTTTTTTTTCTTAATTTATGCGTATGAGTTTTTGTTTCTGGTCCTGGCCGGCTAGTATTCAATTTATTATACCTTCAGAGAGTTAAAACGTTGAATATCCATAGATAAATCTATCTATCTAGGTATATATATAAAAGAACAAGGGTAACTGATAAATCAACGCCCAGCCTAAACCATAAAAGCTATAAACTTGAAATTTGGACCGAAGTTTTATGTTAATACGTAGTGCTCAGATAAGAAAGGATTTTTCAAAATTAGACCCCTAAGGGGGTTAAAATTGAGGGCAAAGTTTGTATGAAAAAAAATTAAAATCTTCACTGATTTACTTGAAACTTGGCAAGAATACTTTTCAACAAAAATAACCAATGTCGTGTTTCAGGGTTTTTTGAAATTCAACCTCTAAAGGGATAAAAAGGGGGAAGTAAACTAATTTATCATCACAAAACCGAAACTATAAAAGCTATAAACGTGAAATTTGGTTAGTGTCTTCGTTATACTATATAGCCCACATAAGAAAGGGTTGTTCACAATTTCAACCCTTAAAGTCCAAAAAAAGGGCTGAATTTGCGTATCTAAAGACAAATCCTATTTGAAATTTCGCCAGCTACAAACAGTGCATGTCGGCCCTGTCGGTAGAGGTCGCGAATCGATTTTTTAAGTAGAGGGTTCGAATCCTGGTAAACATGACTTCTTTTTACTTACTTTTTTTTCGTTTTGTATTAGTTTTTTTTTTTAATTCTATATTGTTTTAAATATTTTAGTAAAGAAATGTTTCAAGAAAGTAGCTGGAAGTAGCTGGATCGAATCCTGCCACAAACAATAATTTTCTGTTTTCGTTTTTATTTGTTTTCTAGAATTATTTTCTTACTTTTTTTTTAATTTTGAAAAGAAACGAATAAATTCATTTGCAAATTTATTTCCGGTCATCTACTGATTGTGCCAAGAAAAATATATCCAATAGATGGCGTTGATAAAATGAGAATTTTAATTTAAACCACAGATTATATAATACTATCCTAATTTAAACGTAGTTCCTATGTAAATTTTTGCATATAATCATAAATCGTAATCCACTGAGTCTGCACGAAAAAGAGATGACCATTATGTATGTATTACCATCGATAAAATATTACAAAGTAGTATTACGTATTCGATAGCCATCCATACAATGTAAGCTAAATTATTTCTCATTTTTCCAATAGATGGCGCTGCGCCATTTCATTCTACTTCCCGCTTTTTAACAGAATAAAGGGGTCGTGGGTATATAATAAAACAGTAAAACTATTTTGTCTGTACATTTAGTATTTTTGATTGAATTTTTATGTCTGGTTTTCGGTCCGTCTCATCGTCTGTATGTATGTACGCGTTTCACGCAATAACTACTGGACGGATTTGAATTAAACTTTTTTTGTTGTACCTATATATGGCTATAATTGATTTTGAAAACTGGAACACCTGATGAAGAACCTTAACAGAACAGCTAAACTATAAGAAATATGGAAATGGTACCTCTGGAAAAGTTTATCAATCTGACGAGCATTTTCTGTTGACGTATAAAAATCGAAGATCAGGATCATCTGATGAAGGGACCAGCTACACTACGAGTATGTATAACATATATGGAAATGGCGCCTTAGCAAAAGTCGTTTAACCTGATGAGCATTTTCTGCTGACGTATAAAAATTTAAGTTTATGGAACATCTGATGAAGAACTCCAAGAGACCAGCTACTCTATAAAAAATGGAAATGGGGCCTTAGCAAAAGTCGTCCAACCTGATGAGCATTTCCTACTGACATATAAATAGACAGGACACGGAATAGGATAAAGAGGGACTCGGGGTGGGAGTGGTGGGAGTGGTGGTACACGGGAAATTATAGATAACTAGCAGACGAAGATCGTTTATTGAATTTTGATTCATTTTAACACCGCGACTGTACTACGAGTACCTAATATAATCCCGCGAGACACGGGATAACCAAATAGCTGAAATTTTGAGTACTGGAGTTTAGGTTACTACAGTTTGGAACACAAAAAGATTTTTCATCTAAGCGAAACTCACGCGGGCGAAGCCGCGGGCAACAGCTAGTAGGGTATATTACGCAAAGCATAGATGGCGGCATCAGTAAATAAACCATCCGTAACATAACTTGACGACTACTGCCATTTGGCGGTAGTCGTATACACAAGTAAACTGGGGGCCGATTCCACTAATTACATACGTAAATGTCGTGTTTCAATTATGTCTCAAGATCCAAGGAAATTGAAATAAAGTGACAAGATCTCTGTAAGACTTCTATGTTTTATTACGATTTCTTTGGCCTTTGAGACACAACTGAGGCACGACATCTACGTTTATAATTTGTAGAATCAAGAGCCTGGACAGTCTGCTAATGTGCAGGTTTCCCCATGATGTTTTCCTTCCCCGGTCGCAGGTAGTGGTCGCCTTACACGAGTCTGATTGATGCAAAATCAGGCGTATATCAGGTCACGAAAAAAAATAAATTCTCTAAGACCTTGACATTATACGACTATTAACCTTGACATTTTCCGACCTTGATATTTTCAGACTTTGACCTTGACATTTTCCGACTTTAAAATTTTCCGACTTTGACATTAAACGATGTATCGAAAAATAATAACTTTATGGTCGGGCGGCGGCGCCTGGGATTCGAACCTGTTCCAGTACATAGTTGACTGAACCACTAACGCTTCAACGTGCCAATTTGGCTTTACTTACTGAGATACCACAGCGACTCAAAGTATATCTCTAAGCTGTATGTATGTGTATATACAAATATATATATATCATCAACGAATAAAAATCTGTTAAAAATGATCACAGTAGTAAACAGATAGGGTTTCCAATATTAAATGCGGTCATTAATGCCTATTTAGGCCATATCCTCCAACTTATAGTGGCATTTTACGACCAAACGGTACCGGCTAGCCGCCAAGAGAAAACGAATTAATATGCAAAACAAATTAGATTGCCGCCCGAAAATATATTACTTATCTTTATTGCAAAGTGTTAGAGTTGAAAATCATGTTGAGTTTGTTTTTATAGTTGTAGTTGCACAACTTTCGCCGTTTGATTAATCGTTGTCTATGGACTGGATGCAGTAGGTATTAGAAAAATTACAAATAGCTTGTCTATGCTGTCTTTATTTGTTGTAGAGGCGAGTTGTCACTTACTTTAAAATCGGGTTTAAAAAAAAATATAGGATACAAAATTTTGTTTATACTAACCGCCTCCTATGCGTATGCGCATATGAAGAAGCGGCGCAACAAACTCTACCGCAACATTTAGTGCATATTTATTTTATTTTTGGCACACAAAACAGTTTTATAACATAACATGACATTGTATATATTACAACAAAGTTTCTATAACAAGTTGGGTAACCAAGAAGTTAGTGCGCACAGCAGCTTAGATCGACAAGAAACAACAAAATATTTCATCCTTATTACCCGACTGCCCATAAAAAGGAATGTTATGTTTTCAGGGTTCGTGTTGCGTACTTTAACTGTAACATTTATTTATAAACAGAAATATTGAGTGACTATTTGTGCAAAATGCGAATGTTAGGATATCTGAGGATGAGGCGATCATCACGCCTGAACCGCTTAGCGAATTTTGATGAAATTTGTCACACGTGTATAATATAACCTGGAATAGCACATAGGATACTTTTTATCCTTAAAGCACTACCCAAGGGTAATCAGAGGGGGTGAGGGGCGGTACGTAAGCTCCGACTTAAAGCAGACACAATAAGGTTACTTTTCGAATCCATACTAATATTATAAATGCGAAAGTTTGGATGTGAGTTTGTGAGTTTGTGAATTTGTGAGTTTGTGAGTTTGTGAGTTTGTGAGGATGTTTGTTACTCAATCACGCAAAATCTACTGGACGGATTTCGATGAAATTTGGTACAGAGGTAGATAATGACCTGGAATAGCACATAGGCTACTTTTTATCCCGGGAAAAAGCACTGTTCCCGTGGGAAATTCACGCGGGCGAAGCCGCGGGCAAAAGCTAGTTTTCTATAATTTGTGTTTTTGCTAGCGAGTTTTCGTTAGGCTCTTAGAATAAATTATTTTAGAGGTTTTCTTTTAATTATGATAATGCACTAAATATATTTTAAATAATAAGCCGGTATCGTTTTAAATAATTGTATTCTTTATTTAATAATTTTGAAAAATTGAATTACGGTGATTTTCAACGATAAAGGAAAAAAAAAACAGGATTATGTAATATCTTTTTATCTAGTCTTATTTATTTTATTTGTAATTTGATTTGTATAATTCTAGTTTAGTATTTTTCTCTTTGCGGGATATATTTCCTGCTTCAGTATCTACCTATGGTTCACAATTGACGTTTAAAGACAGTACATTTTCGGAAAATCCTGATTGGGTATGCCCGTAAATTCCTACAGGAGCGAAGCCACATGGCTCTGCTAGTTAAATTACATGTTGCAGCACAGCTTTTCCCCATCTCAGCTAATTACGCTACCATCATACAGTAACAGCCAGCTGGTCTAGGCGAGATTAGTCTCAATTGCATCTCAATTTGTTATTAACCGTAATATTAACTTAGAACTAGAACTGATGCTGTACAAATGAGTACATATCTGTTCCAGTCAGGAGAGTTGATTGACTTATTAGTACATATCATAAAGTCATAAATGAATGTTTGCGGCTTGTGGATGTACAATCAGATGCAGATAAATTTGACCCCATAAATTTGAAGTCAATCGTTTTTATTTAAATAGGCATAATAATAGCACTTTTAAATCGGCATATTCTTGTTTTATAGTTAGTTGACGTCATAAAATTACTTAAAGCTAAGGTTACCACCGCCTTCAAAGCGCAAGTGGAGAAGAGGCGACGCAACAAACTCAGTCAACATCCAATCATAAATGAATGCTTGCAGATTGTCAAAATTTCAAGTTTCTATGTTCAGCGGTTTTAGCTCTGCGCTCATGTCAAATAGTTAGTTAGCGACCTATTTTTATATAGTTTTGGAGAGTTGTAGAGACTCTCAAATAATATGAACTCTCAGGGTAAAGATATTTTATTGATAAAAGAATAAGTCCTAAAACAAAATATAAGAACGATTAGAAAAAGATACCTAACACATTGTACATCCTTTTACCCTCTTACCCTTTATGGGTCTTATAATATACTAGCTTTCGCCCGCGGCTTCGCTCGCGTTGATTTCCCACGGGAACATTGCTTTTTCCCGGGATGAAAGGTACCCTATGTCCTTCTCCGTACTTCCAGCTATGTGTATGCGAAATTTCAGGAAGATTGGTTCAGTAGATAAAGCGTGAAGAGGTAACAAACAAACAAACTCACTTTCGCATTTATAATACTAGCTTTTGCCCGCGGCTTCGCCCGCGTGAATTTCCCACGGGAACAGTGCTTTTTCCCGGGATAAAAAGTAGCCTATGTGCTATTCCAGGTCATTATCTACCTCTGTACCAAATTTCATCGAAATCCGTCCAGTAGATTTTGCGTGATTGAGTAACAAACATCCTCACAAACTCACAAATTCACAAACTCACATCCAAACATTCGCATTTATAATATTAGTATGGATTAGTTAGGATTTTAATATTTTTAAAACAGTAGATCTTTACAATAATTAGCGAATGAAACTGGGTCAAGAATGACATCCAAAAATGAAGATAGAATTTGAATCAATACAGTTTAAATTTGTGACAGATGAGAGGTATGAATGTGCCAGCGCACGCATAAATAGATCCAAAGAGGAGGTGGCCGCGTTACAGCTTCAAGCTAGCTTTTGTTCGAATTTCATAATAAAAAGTACTGATTTGCTATATTCCATTTTATTATACATAATTACATATGTATTCATCGACACTAACAAATATTGACATAAAATTTTTCCGTATTTATAATATTATCGAGTAAGATAAGATCATAACCTATAAGTTTCACAGTTTATTATAACTTTCATTGCTGCGAAATGATACTTGTCTATTAACCCACTTAACACCTATCCGAGGTACCTATAATACTTATCTAATTACTGATCAGACGTATATTAATATAGTTGTTTAAATAACTAATTGAAAGGAAGCAAGGAAATATTACCTTATACAGTATTTTGGAGTTAAATTATATCCATTTGTTTTTGATGTTTCTTTTTAGGGGTCTTATAAGAATGAAAGAATCTTCTGTAAATTTTTAAACGAAATACCTACTCAAAATTATATTTTGTGTGTTTTATTCTAGTTATCTGCTTATCGATGAATATATATATTGTTGAAACAGAACGCACTCATAGATATAGACAACATCTGTCACTGTCAAGTTTTTCCCGCCATTTTGTTTTCTCTCTTCTTATTTATCTCTTCCTACATTGTGCTACTGAGTTGTACTCCAATAAACTGAATTATTTATGTAATTACCAGTTTTTCATTATATATAAAACTCTTCCGTTACTGACAGACAACGCTCAGCCGAAGCTACAGGGTAAAGGAAACTGAAATTTGGCATGTTGGTTCCTAGGGGAGATTTTCCCGAAATTTCAACGGGAAAAGTCTCGGGCATAAGCTAGTTTTCTATACTTACTCGGACGTATGTTTCTTTGCGGTATTCCCTAGGTTGAAGATGTTTTAAAAGTTTTTTCATTAGAAAAAAAAATTGTTTGGGGCCGACCCTAAATGAAATGGGAAATGGCAAGAACTGATGATCATGACAAAAAAATGGTTTACAAAATTTTTATTAATAAATATTTTTATCTGTTACAGGTAAGCATCGTTTTGGTGTTGCTACAAACGGACCACAAAATGTAAGCCTTTGCTAACCTAACCACCTAATCTAAATTATGATCAAGACAAAATATAATTTACGATTGCAATCATTCAAATTCTATGACATAAAAGAAAGTAAAATTCTGATTTGGAATTTTCCAAATATTTTATTATCTCTACGGAACCACAAAATATAACACTTTCCCCGCATTTCTTATCTTCTGTTTTATTATACAGATGTTTCTTTATATAATTAGTATGCATAAAATTATTAATTATTTCCTCTACATGTAGGCCAACGGCAGGAACAGCGAAATATAACATTTTAGATAAATAAATCGTAAAAATTAATTAATTGAAACTTTGTACCAACTTAATGCTAAATTAGACATTAAAATTAAGTCAAATGAAAGTGTTGCATCGTTTCCGTACAATTAATTATTTTTAGGCGTCAATTTACACTCTTAATTTGCCAATAAAATATCAACCGCCCTTCAGAATCATAAAAAAGTGAAATTTTGGCTCTAAATACCTTTTATATTAGCTAATTAATGTGGGAGAATCTTCACTAGTGAAAATATTTATAGTAATTAAAATGTTAATTTTTGTTACGCTACATCAATAAAATACATTTTGTTACAATGTTGGAAAAGATTAGATATTCATAAAAAAATATATAAAATAGACCAAAAAATAAATAATTAATTTATCGATTATTATTTTGCTTAAATCCAAAAACCAGATTTATTCTTTGTTTGCCCAAATCAGTAATGAAGTTGTGTTTCGTCCTAAACCTCTCAAATTATTAGTTTCTAGATTTTTTAATAATTAATTGTTAAAAAGTTTCACCTTAAAAATAAGGGTCACTATAAAGTTAAATCACAAATAAAATAATTTAAATATATTTTGGGACAGCGAAGGAAGCACAATAATATTTTTTAGGACCACCCGAGAAAACGTTAGCCTGAAGAAGAGACCAGACCAATTTTTTTTGTTCTTAAAATATATATAGGGGCTGAAGGGTCAAAGTTTGTATGAAAAACACATAAGTTTTTGCCGCGGGCGAAGCCGCGGGCAACAGCTAGTGAACTATAAATTAAATATCTTGCAAGATGTCTGCTCATACCATGGACGTAGGAAAAAAGAACGGACGGAGTCTTGGCTTAATAAGGAGTGAAGCAAAGCAATGGCGGCGACTTACGATTGTGTGAGTTGACGGAGAGTTGCCATACGCGGAAAATTACCCAACAATTATCCATAATTACAAAAATATATTTCAATTACTAAGTATTTTTTTTTTTTTCATATTTTGGCATTTTGTCTGTAATATCAATTCATATTTATTGTAATTTTACATTTTAAAATCAAAATGCGAAAAAGGAAAAATAAAACAATCAGTAATTTTAATCATTTATTCGTAAATGTTGGCCTTAAAATCCCTTATTTTGGGTAAGCTTTTTATATATTTGTCGTTTGCTTTCACAAGATTTTGATATATTTTCTTGCTTAGATATTTACTAGATCTAGTGTAAAATACGCTAAAACGGCAACACTGGCCGTCTTACTTTGCTGTGGGTGTGTGCGTGCGCTCGTGTCGGTACAATACGCCGGCTTACTTTGATTGCATCACTATTAATGTTACTGAGGCGGTGTCCGTTCTTTTTTCCTACGTCCATGGCTCATACGCATTTCACACACAGATTAGATAAAGCAAGTACAACTGGACGTAGTAACATTAGTCCCACATTTTGGAGCTACGACCACCGACCACATTCCATCTCACACGAACCCAAACATTTTTTTTAGAAAGCTTATTATACTGTCTCTTGTAAACCATATTAGACTGTACCTCGTTGGTTTTAAGGTTGATTTTTTGTGAGCAGGTGCGTAAAGGTCTGTAATTAAGGGCCGTGTCGACTGGCCGACATGATATTGTTTTTTATAGTCGAATAGTGAATCTGAGAACGAAATAAAGAGTGAACAGAATTTAGTCTATTTTTTTAGATTGGTTCAACGAAGTCATATTTTTAAAGAAGCTTTTTCGATTATATTAGGTACAGAAATAGTAAACGTTAGTAAACGTTCTTTTATATTGTTTGAAAAAGTATATATGTAATTGTAATTGCGAGGATCACGTTATTAACCTTTTTGACGTTAGGGACCATAGTTTTTTTTGACCATGTTTGTTAAAACCATTGCGGGTTTTGCCCAGTTCCTGAAAAGACTTCTTCCTTCACACAATGGGGCAACATACAAATACTAATAGAATAATAATGTCACTGAATTGATTAGAAGTCAATTACAATTTGTCATTAACCACGTCGTTGTTTTTTTTTCGATATTAATTCTACTAAATTATAAACGTGAACGTTTGTGAAAATGTTGGAATGGACGTTTGAGTATTTGTTTTGTTGTTTACTCTTTCATGCAAAGTTTTTGCGGAACGCATTTCGGTGAAATTTCGTACACAGATAGAATTAAACCTGGAATATCATAGAGGGTACTTTTTATCCCGAAATTCTCACGGGAGCAGAGCCCCGGGGCGCAGCTAGTAATTGATAAAGTTAATATTCTTGAACGTGAATTAAGACGTGTTCGGCCACTTCTATGTCACAAAAGGCCTTATACTGTGCTTTATACAGGGTAACTAAGTCAAGAATATTAGGAGTTACACTTTTGCAAATGCTTTATTTTCTGATTTAGTAGATTAAGGCGTTGGTTCGATACATTGTGGACGGCATTGACGGCATTATGCCGGCCAGCGATGATTTGTCAGGAAGAAACGATTTCTGGAAGATTCATTGGATGGGAAAACGTTTGGACGGGTCCAGATTGGCCATAAAATAATGCTTTACTAATTATTTTTACCGTAACTAGGTTTTGCATGCAATTTGTTTCTTCTTCTGGCGAGTCGGAATGGCTATTAAAATCAATTTGGACCAATATTTGGCCACGCTGATCGCCCTGTCGTTGGACTCGTTTAAGTCCTCCATTGTGCAGGAAGTTAGGCATTTGAGACATAGTTTGAACATCGCCGTAGTCACACTGGTTATTGCTAGAGAAGCCCCACTTAGCTCGGTTTTCATTGCATCTTCCAACACCAGCCCGGAGTCTATTTAAGGTCTTCCAGACTGCCCAGGGGAGATCGTTGAATTCGGGGTAACATAACGTAAGATAGGTATATGTTGTTAGGTGACTTCTTTGGAGAAAATGCAGCAGTGGAGTTTGTTACTCCGCCTCTTCTCCACTTGCGCTTTGGAGGCGGTAACCTTAGCTTTAAGTAATTTTATGACGTCAACTTACTAAAAAACAAGAATATGACGATTTAAAAGTGCTATTTTTTAGACTATTTAAATAAAATAATTTTCATTCATTCATTCTTAAGGGTTCATTTCCAAAGTTTTTTTTTAACTTGAGTTAAGCCCCAACTGGCGTTCATTAATCTTTCGGTCGAGCGCGAGTCGTTCGGTTCCGTTTATTTTCTTGTAGTCAACTCGCTTCCTTACTTACGCTATATGAAGAACATCTCTAAATATCAAGTTTTTTTTTTACACAACTGACCAAAAAAGGATTGTTATGTTTTCAGGGTTCATGTATGTAAGTTCTTTATTCCACCATAAGTCCTGAACGGCTTAACAGATTTTGATGTGAGAGGTATTTTTGATTCCTTGCATTCCTCCGAGTGACATAGGCTATGAGTTGTCAGCATGGAAGTAATAAGTACCTTTGTACAACGTACTTACTACTTCTATGGTTGTCAGTCATGTTTTTTATTTTTTAATAATTGTTACACTGTGTAGTAGTGTGTGTAGAAAATCCATTGTCACATGATTTTGACTTATAGCTGGAATTGACACCTACAAAATTATTATTGTCTAGCGACCCGGCTTCGCACGAGAGGTACCTACACACATAAATTGTAGCCTATGTCACTCAGGCATAATGTAGCTTTCTATCAGTGAAAGAATTTTTGAAATTGGTTCAGTAGTTTCGAAGATTACCTGACAAACAAATTCACAAACACTTCCTTTTTAAAATATTAGTATGATTGCTATACAATACAAAACCGACGACCGTTGCGAGGTGATTTCACAAGTAGCAACTAAGATATAAGTTTACACATGTTAATATCCGGACGGCTATGTTTAAATCTGACCAGCAATTTAAATTCATTTTATACCATCATTATTTTATAGCATATAATTACATAGGCTAATTGCGCGTCGTGATGTGGATGTATCGACATATTTCTTAATTTTATCGATTAGTTATTGATGATTGCGGCCGAAGATCGTTTGAAGTTTGCGCCACGGGCGAATCGGAACGGATATATAGTGGTTATGACGATTATTGAAATATTTAGATTTAAGCTTATAAATAAAGATTTTAATACGGAACTGAATTTTACTGGTAGGTTGTAGTATACTACTATCTACCGGTAAGGTTTTCCAATAATATAATGAAACGTATATAATCGAAAAAGCTCCTTCAAAAAGGACTTTATTGAACTAATCAGTGATACGAGTATCGTTGTTTTAATTTTTTTTTAACATATATATTTTTTTATATCTAATTCTACTTTTATTATTTAAAAAATCAAATTTTTGCTATTTCGACTCGAAATTATGATGATGATTATCATCATCATAATCTCGAGTCGAAATAGCAAAAAAATGATTTGATTTGAGATTATGATGATTATGATGATTATCATCATCATAATCTCGAGTCGAAATAGCAAAAATTTGATTTTTTAAATAATAAAAGTAGAATTCTAGTTGAACAAATCTAAAAATATATAAACTCTCAATAATGACAGCGATGACCAACTTTTTTCATCTGTGCAACAAAACTGCGGCACGAAGAAACTTGAAATTTTCAAGAGAGGTTCTTTGTATACCAGAACTTTGGAAATTCAGCCTCTAAGGGAGAGAGATGCAAGATGGCGAATCCAAAAGCAAAAGCTAGTATATATTATCCATACTAATATTATAAATGCGAAAGTTTGGATGTGAGTTTGTGAGTTTGTGAATTTGTGAGTTTGTGAGTCTGTGAGTTTGTGAGGATGTTTGTTACTCAATCACGCAAAATCTACTGGACGGATTTCGATGAAATTTGGTACAGAGGTAGATAATGACCTGGAATAGCACATAGGCTACTTTTTATCCCGGAAAAAATGGTTCCCGTGAAGATTTTTCATCTAAGCGAAACTCACGCGGGCGAAGCCGCGGGCAACAGCTAGTAATATTATAAACTAGCTTTTGCCCGCGGCTTCGCCCGCGTGAATTTCCCACGGGAACAGTGCTTTTTCCCGGGATAAAAAGTAGCCTATGTGCTATTCCAGGTCATTATCTACCTCTGTACCAAATTTCATCGAAATCCGTCCGGTAGATTTTGCGTGATTGAGTAACAAACATCCTCACAAACTCACAAATTCACAAACTCACAAACTCACAAACTCACATCCAAACATTCGCATTTATAATATTAGTATGGATGCGAAAGTTTGCATGTGAGTTTGTGAGGGTGTTTGTTACTCAATCACGCAAAATCTACTGGACGGATTTTGATGAAATTTGGTATACTGCTACAAAAATACCGGGAATAGCACACAGGGTACTTTTTATCCCGAAATTCCCACGGGAGCGAAGCCCCGGGGCGCAGCTAGTTTTGTATAATAGTAAATTATACGGACACGAAGTCGCGAACATTAGCTAGTCACCTAATAAAAATTCAACGATTATTTTTTCTACCAAGTCGTACGAGGTGATTACATAAGTCATAATATTATTCAAACTCCCGATGTCGATATAAACTAACAGGACTGCGTAAATCATTCACTCGATTCGACAGAATCGATTGTAATTTATCGATACTCGATGCCAGAATCGAAGTCAATCAGATTCGTTTGTAGCTGTTGAAATAATTACGCCTTTTTAATATGTCCGCCCACCAAATAAAGTGACAATGCTGTTGATAACAGTAGGAATAGATTACACAGGAATATAATTCTAAATAACTAGCTTTCGCCCGCGGCTTCGCCCGCGCGAATTTCTCAATCAACAGTGCTTTTTTCCAGGGTGAATGGTAGCCTATGTCCTTCTCAGTACTTCTAACTATGTGTATGCGAAATTTCAGGAATATTGGTTCGGTAGATAAAGCGTGAAAAGATTACAAACAAACAGATAAATATTGGCAAAGAATAGCCTATGTCCTTCTCAGTACTTCTAACTATGTGTATGCGAAATTTCAGGAATATTGGTTCGGTAGATAAAGCGTGAAAAGATTACAAACAAACAGATAAATATTGGCAAAGAAAAAATACACTACCAAAAGTGAGCACTAAGAAATTAACTCCCCAAATTTAACGTAAACGAAGTTGCGGGCAAAAGCTTTTCATATAATATACATATTTAAAATTAATATAGACTAAAAATGGGTTATCTATACACTAGTTATCGGTGGTGGCCGAGTGGTAGCCTGCGTGGCTGCAAATGTCCCAGGTTCGAATCCTGCCCGGACTACATGAGTTTTTATACTAATATGGTTCATGCACCTACGTTAGTTTTCATCGACCACCACCTGCTTCCGGTGAAGGAAAATATCGTGTGGAAACCTGCACTCTGCTCTGGTTGAAATTATCAACTAGTGTGTGAAATGGAGAAGGCAATGGCAAACCACTCCATTAAAATGCCAAGAGAGTTGTGTGTGTTTCATTCCATCCACGACCCTCAATCATGAGGAAATATGACTAAAGAGCGTAGTACATTATATCTCGATGCTAAAGAGAGAGAGAGTTAGTGCTACTGACGAGTAGGTCAAGTCAATGGTACAATATGTCATTTAAATTTGACATATTGACATTGACAGCGTTGTACCATCTGACAGATGTCTGTCTTTACTCGTAGGTGCTGACATCTGGTGGAATATTTGAACGCGATATCATTCACATCTGTAAGCCGATGAAACTAATTTTACGTTTCGCGCGTGACCAATCATGTCTTATTGCTTTAAAAAGCTTTGCCAACAAAATTAGTCCAAGAATTTCACTTACTCTGCGCCTTTCTTTTTGTTGCTATTAGCGCACTAATGGTTATTAAAATCGTGATGTTTTTAGCCTAAATTAGAGTGGTTATGATCTTGAGATATGTTATGCACGTGTATGAGAGTGAATGAAAGTTTGGTCTTGTATTTTTGACTAAAAAAAAACTAATTGGAATACTTACCAGCTGAATACTATGGGTGGACCGACGACCTGGTGAAGGTCGCGGGTTGCGCATGGATGCGGGCAGCGCACGACCGCTCGGCTGAGATAGAAATACTATTATATAATCTGTGCCAGGAAAGAGTAGAGTATGTTTAAATAAATGGAGAGCATGCTATCCTCTCAAAAATATACTTGTACTTTTTTATTTATTTAACCTATCTGAATATTCAAAGCCTATCTCGTCCCACTGCTGGGAAAAGGTCTCCCCCGTATTCTTATACTTACCTACTTTTAATGTTCCTTTTACTGCAAATAAATAATGCATTTTCTTAAAAAAAAATAAGTAAAAAAAACTTGTACGTTATATCTCTCTCAGCCGAAAGACGTCCACTGCTGGACAAAGGCCTCCCCCAAGGATTTCCACAACGACCGGTCCTGCGCTGCCCGCATCCATGCGCATCCCGCGACCTTCACCAGGTCGTCGGTCCACCGAGTGGGAGGCCTGCCAACACTACGTTTTGGAAATTTGTTTTTAATTAGTTTTTATAGGTATTGCGAATTTTGTACCTTATGCAAGAAAGAAAGTCCTCTTTATCCAATTTGCTATGAAGTAGTTGTTTAGAATTGCTAATGTATTCACTACTATAGCGAAAGATTCATCTGACATCGCAGCTATAACTTTCTACATTATAACAATTGACTTCAATTCATCCATAAGCTCCATAACCGCTTATGCAGCACGAAATCTCAAATTATAATCCCAACAAAACGCATAACTTTGAACTTTAATACCAAACAATAAAGGTCACAAATATATTCATCGCAAAACAATTCTAAAGGATTTAAATTGGCGATAAATACCATAATCCGAACAATTTCAATGTACCGCGATTGTGTCACCATATTTGCAAACAAACGAATTATCCGATTCGATCGATACTTTAATATCGACTCTTTATCGAATGCCAATGGACTTTTATCATTGTGTTGAATGAAAGAAAGAAGAAGGTTGTAAACCTTTCCTTATAATGTGAAAGAAAGATTGAAGATGTGTGATTGATTATTTGTTACGCTTTCACGGCTAAACGACTGGGCTGTTTTCGATGAAATTTGGTGTCGATATACGACGAATTGACTGTTATGATGAAACTACTAAAACCTACGAAACATCCGGTCCATTCTCACAAACTACGTTTAATTGATAGAATAGCAGGATGTGTTTTTTCAAAGTCTGGAAACGTCATTACCTACGCATAGGACAACTTGACAAGCAGTCGACTGTACATAGAAAAGGGATAAATCATTCTCGCAATACATACAAATCACCTGAGGCAAATATCTATAAAATAATATTAGTTATTAAGGCTCGCAAATACCGAATCATAAAATAAAGCCTCGACAAACATTATCTCTGATCTCGGATATTTGTATGACAAATATGTGCTTTACTTTATTCGGGTTATTCCCAAACTACTCCATTCTTTTGTTCTAAAAAGATAAAAATCTCATACATGTGTTCCCAAGTTACTCCACGAAATTATTATTATTTAAAAATACTTATTATTTTCTTCCCATTCTACTCCATAGATATTTTGATTTATTCTCAATGTACTCCGCAGATTATTTGATATCAGTTCTCAAACTACTCCATCAAAATAATTATAAAATATTTCATTATGTCAGTCACAAAATCGTTCAAACAACACTGTTCTGATTAAATTTTTGAATAAGCTTCTAAATTAAAGAGAAAAAAGTTGAAAGCAAGTTTGAATTGAAAATGTGTGCATGTTAGCTTGTTATAATGGCTGTATGACCGAATATGGTCACAACCTATCCGCTAAGACGGAAAATGGATGTTTCTTTTATGTAAATATTTTAAGTTTTTTTCAAAAATATAATTTTCTCAGTTACTTCTTGAGTTTCTCTCAAGCTAACTACTGGCCAAATTTTTACAATATGCTCTGTACTTGGAATACAACTCCTAAAGAAATTTATAGTAAAAGAATAACATAAAATTTCAACTTTCCATACTAAGTCCCACCAGCTGATCGACCAATTTGTATGGGAAGCAAATATATTTTTTTAATTTTTTGACATAGATTTTTTTGGAAACCTGCTCAATTTGATCAACCAAATCTGCTGCGAAAATGTAGCCAATGGTTTCAAAATAACCCGGTATAAATGTTGATTATTGAATTGTAAAGTCTTTTATTTAAAATTTTCTTTATACATAGAAATATTGTTGCAAAGCTTTTGAGCCTGACTGTACTATACGTCAGCTGCACTTTTTATTCTAATTAATGCTTTTTGATATTAAAATCGCGTGGAGTACTTTGAGAACATTTTAATATTACCGCGGAGTAGAATGAAACTTAATTTAAAATATTATTTTTTTCATGGAGTAGTTTGGGGACATTTTTTGGAGTACTTTGGGAATAACCCCTTTATTCGTGTACTACATTGTGTGAAGCTTAATTTACTTGTTCACTAGTAATGCTCCGGAGCTCCGCTTTTGTGGGAATTTTGGGAAAAACTACCCGATGTGCTAACCCCGGAATTTTTTCAAAATTTGTCTAGTAAATTTGGCATGATTGAGTAACAAAATACTTACATTTAAACTTTTACATTAAAGAAGAAAGTATGAAATGTGTATGTCATCCGGGATAAGGTAATATTTTATGCTAAATTGACGTCTAAATAGATAAGACGATAATAAAAAAAATGCATAGGATTTTTTGCTATAATATTTGCTTCTAAAGTAAAGAGTTTTTACTTTTTTTGGATTTTTATGCACCTGAGATGCAGTAGGTTCTTCTTCTTCTTCTTAGCGTGTCGACTAAAGTACTCTTATTATAAAGAAATTAGATATGGTAAAAAAATTCCTCGCGTCAGGACTTGAACCCGCGACGTCTTAAAACTGCCTTGCTGTTCCAACTGAGCTATCGCAATTACATACATATATACATAGAATCACGTCTTTATCCCTTACGGGATAGACAGAGCCAAGAGTCGTGAGACTCGAAGGCCACGCTTAGCTGAATAGTGGGCTCTCTGATGGAATGGAAATTCAGGTATAGTGACAGGTTGCTAGCCCATCGCCTATGAGTAGAGGAATCCCCAGTTTAAAGCCCTTTCCCTCGATTGACTTTTACAATCTGCGCGGGAAGAGAAGCAGCTGGCACATTCTATGTTTTTTTCTTCGCTCCCAGACCAGCATGGAAGCAATTCGCAATTCAATCCTGCAAAAGCTTTTCAAATCCTGAAAGAGCTTTTCCTCATACATGAAGTGATAATATGATAATGTTATTACATTATATAGGTTAATATACTTATTGACCTAGGAATCAAACCCACGGCCATCTCGAACAATTGCGCGCACGTACTAACGGTGAATCATGTACTACTGATCAGATCGACCTTGTTCAGCCCACGGCAAATTAGTGATATATCTAGAACCTTTACATAATTCACGTTCCTTGGGAACTACAAACAGATGCGTGGATTTATGGGTTACCAGCTTTTGCCCGCGGCTTCGCCCGCGTGAAGTTCCTACGGGAACAGATTTTTCTCGGGATGAAAGGTACGGTATTTCCTTCTCAGTACTTCCAACTATGTGTGTGCGAAATTTCTGGAAGATTGGTTCAGCAGATAAAGCGTGAAGAGGTAACAAACAAACAAATAACAGGTGCATACTTAGATGCTACTTAGACCTGCAGAGCTAATCAAATGGATGCTCTGAAAGGAATAACTCTACCACAGATAAATAATTCTATACTAATACCTCTACCTAGTCCCATGTGAACCTCTGTCACTCGTCAAAAGGCCCCTAAATTTAAAAGTCAATTATAAAACCATTCAAAACCGAAGCTCCTACTAATGTCAATTACCGCATACAATCGATAGTAAATACGCCACAGTGTAATAAATCTGGTTAATCAACGCGACGGCAGACTGAATGGCTCACGATACTGTGGCAAATATGTGCGACAACCTGCGATGGTGGACACCAGTCGTGTTTGAGGAACCCGCGGGAAAAAAAATCACTATACTATTGGGGGCAGGCAGGTATAGTTTTATATAGTAGATAGAGTTTAACTAGGAAGAAATAAGGTCTACTTATAAAGGAACCCTGCATGGGAACCATATACGAAATTTTTGGATTACATTAAAATATGTTTCTAGATTTTGCCCTTGGCTTCGCCCGCGTGAATTTAGTTTTTCAACCATTTAATATTATGAATAGAATGTTAATCCTTTCTTAGTGCTCCCTTGCGCTAAGAACTTTTGCAAATTTTAAGTTTCTCCGTTCAGCCGTTTCCTACATTGGCATTTCAGTCAGTGAGAGCCTAATCCTAACTTATATTATAAATGCGAAAGTAAGTTTGTTTGTTGGTTTGTTTGTTACCTCTTCACGCTTTATCTACTGAACCAATCTTCCTGAAATTTTGCATACACATAGCTGGAAGTACGGAGAAGGATATAGGGTACCTTTCATCCCGGGAAAAAGCACTGTTCCCGTGGGAAATTCACGCAGGCGAAGCCGCGGCCAACAGCTAGTTTAGTATAAATATATTAATTTATGAGCATACCTCAGACTTTCAGTCGGTGGTCTATACGTTTACTAAGTTCCAACGACAAATGCGTTTTCAATAAGATTGTTAATACATTCTAAAAGCATTCTAATACAATGCACATCGAGGGCGATGCACGCACAATAATGATTACGTGTCGAGCGACGCCGCGGGCGTAGACCAGTGCTTGTAAGGCTGCATACACATTAACACAACAAGCTAATTATTAAAAATAAAAAACACGACTGACGAGTTTTTACTCAAAAAGTACATACAAACATAAAAGTTATATACATTTTTGAAATCCCTTCAATTTGATACCCCACTCGATAAGATTGATCAAATTTTATTTTTTGAGTCTGCTATTTATCGCATATATAATCCGCCATTTTGTTTTTATGGTGACGTCATATAGCCTATGTCACTCGGAGGAATGCAAGGTATCTAAGAATACCTCTCACATCAAAATCGGTTAAGCCGTTCAGGACTTATGGTGGAATAAAGAAACTTACATACATACATACATACATACATACTTACATTTATTTTCAACAAAATTCAACAAATAACAAAAAAAGTACTGTGAAGATTGTTTACGTAATAGGACAAGTAAGAAATAACGGAGTTTACATATTTGGTGACATTGCGTATTTGTGACGACGACGTACCTACATTGCGTAGTTTTGCCTCGTGTCAATGAATTGCTTACATTGAAATCAAGCATTGTATGCCGATTCTCCGCAAAAACTCAAAAACCAAGCGGTTATTATTACATTGTTAACTCTTTCTTCTGTCCATCCTTTGAGAAGTCTTTAAACTGGAATTTATGGCCTAATTTTGACAGGCGGATGTAAAAAAATTAACTGTTTGTTTTGAATGGTTAAAAGTGGGCCAGTATGTGAAGAAAAGATGCCAGGTTTTAGCTTGACATGCACATACAGATAAACAGAAAAAAAATCTAAAGTAAAATAGTTTGGTCGTCTTTGGCCCTATAAAGACTCCTCACCTCATACATTTTAATCGTTAACATCCCCTAAGTTTAGACATATGCATACATACATACAGTAGTTACAGTTTTATTATATACTAGCCAGTGTCCGCGAACTTCGTCGTTATTTAATATTGTTAATATCTCACAGGTTTTAAGCGACATGTCAGGATGAACCTACACCAGATTTTAAGTTAGACCTTCAACAATACACCTGTGTAAATCGCATCAAATTTCGTCCAGTGGTTTTGCGTGATGCGCGCACAAACATACATACATAAAGACAGACAGAAACAAATTAAAAAAAAATCGTTTTAGCTTCTCTCTCTTTAGTCGTATTTCCTCATGACTGAGGGTCGTGGCCATTATATGGAATGAAACACACACAACGACTCTCAATTAATTGGCAATTGAAATGGAATGGTTTGCCATTGCCTTCTCCATTTCACTAGCTGATAATCATCAACCAGAGTGCAGGTTTCCTCACGATGTTTTCCTTCACCAGAAGCAAGTGGTGGTCGATGAAGACTACCATGAGTCAGATTGGTATACAAACTCATGTAGCCCGGGCAGGATTCGAATCTGGGATTTTGCATCCATAGGCGGGCGCCCTACTACTTGGCCACCACACCGCTTCAAAAGGCTTCGCTTCGCTTTTAGCTTCTATTGGCCACCTAAATAAATATCTCTTATGTACAGACAGAGAGTCACAGTTTTATTAAATGGATTGATGATACCTGGGATCCACATACTTTAAAGTTCAATGTACACCAAGCCTAACCCCGCCTCCCGGCGCTGCCCGCGATGACAGCCGCGAGATACCGTGAAATCGTAAATACTTTGTTTGTCTTTTTGTCTGTCTGTCGGCTGTTTTGTTTGCTCGCCTTTCCTATTGTTTTGCGAATGTCCGATGTTGTTCTAGTGGAGAACAAGCTTCCGGATGTAATGAGGTTTGTAGTGCACTTTCCTTAAATTTGAAGTTAAGTTTTGATTGTAGTAAGGCTCCTTGTCCTAACAAAAATCGATTTTACCACGATTTGAGACATAACAGGGGGAAACATTCTGTTCTCGACGTGTTTCTATATCAAGGTTAAAGCATATTTACAATCATGCCAAGTTTCATGCTTTCTTTCGGATAGGACCATATATCACGTTAAGGACCCTAACTATTGACAAATGAATAGATATCATGGTAAATGATTAAAAAATAACTATGAAAACTTAAACTATAGATACGTAACTAAAATTAGACATTACATACAGTTTATTTAATGTTTAATAAATTAATAGTAAAAAAACATTTTTTAAAAAGCTTTTATTGTTACTCTCAACAAACCCTTTCATTTGATACCTAGAAATGCATTCAAATAACTGTTCCGCCATCTTGGATGATCCGCCATATTAGATTTAGAATGACGTCACATACCATATCATGCATTGTCATCCAAACTAAACGTGTGTACAAAATTTCAGCTCAATCGGTTGAAGATATCTATTTCAAAATTGAGTTCTAAGATTCCACCCGTGTTCCACTCCAACGAACATACTTACATACATTGCAAGTTAAATAAAAGCTTTTAAAAATGGCAATGTTTTTTTATCTTATTTTTATTTTGTGGACTTTTTACAATACTTATCCGAAATGACTTAAAATGCATACCTACTTCATTGTATAGGTGACTGTACGTGCATTAAGTCCAGCTATTCCCATCTCTGAGTTAGAGACATTACGATGGTTTAATATCTCATAACTCTGCATTTGTGGATCGTAGGTGCAAGCAAGCCTTGATTTTGAACTCCTTTTGTACTTTCGTTTTATTTTGAATTCCGTTTTGTCTATTTTAAGATAGAAGCAGACAAATACCTATATATATGTTTTTCTGTGTTGGTTTTTGTTTGAAAGTTATAATACTATACTAGCATAGGCCCGGGATTTTGTTCCTGTGGGAGTTTTGGTTCAGCTTCCTACGTCTAGTAGTTATGACTGCGCGTTGTCTGTCAGACACTCAGTGAGTCAATAACGGAAGAATTTGAATCATTTTGATTTCGTTGAAAGGTACTGCTTTCGGTGAAGGTAAACATCGCGAGGAAACCTCCGTCTAAGCTCGTAATGTCAACTTCTTAAAATGACAATCGGACGCTAAATGACCACTCTTATAATTGGACAACTTAGAATGTCAACTATTTGCGAAATGACAAAGTCAAAGTCAATTTTTTTTATTGAAACTTGGCCTTCAAAGAAGGCTCTTTTTCACGTCGAAAACTAATTATTTAATCATAATATTATTATGCCTCAAAGCTACAAACTACTAGCATTTCGGAACGCCTACTGCTGAGAAAACAACTCTTCGTATCCTATTATGTTGTTACATCGCGAACGCGGAAGCTGATTCGGGCAGCCGTTGTATTTCGTTGTATGTTTAAATCTTGTCGAATTCAAATTAAGCCCCCTTGATGACAATTAATTGATGTAAAGATTAACACGGCATTCAACATTACTGGACCAACGTACCTTACCTTTCTCATTTACAGAAACCATAGTAAATTCAGAGGAGATGTGGTAAATCTGGTCTAGTATTTCTAATGGAAAACCTGGGCTGTGTGACAGGCGAGCGCGGAAAGACACATTTTTTTTAGCTATGCTTTGGTAGTATTATGAAAAAAGTAGTTGTGCAAATGACAATTTACACACTTTATTTGCTTTATGGCACTGTTTACCATTTAGCTTTAGCTTTGGAGGCGGTAGTAACCTTAGCTTTAAGTAGTTTTCTGACGTCAACTGGCTAATCTAGCTTATTAAGTACATGACGATTTAAAAGTGCTATTTTTAAACCTATATAAAATAAAACAAATTTCATTTTAATTTCTTTCTCTATTCGTCGATGATAAATAAGAGTATCTATAGCTAGATTTCCTCACATTGTTTTTATTCACCTGGCTCTTTTTTTCTAGGGGTCTTTTGCATGAGTAAGATTTTTCTAGCAATTTACGACGCACGACTTGGATTTGAACTTGGATTTCGGCAAGCATATCGCCGCCACAGCTCAGCCACCACCACGTTTTTTAGATAATATAAAATAAAAAACAAAATTTCTGGAGACCGATTCTACTAATGAGCGATTTTTCTGACAGATAAATTAAGAAAAAAAAAACAGTATAAAAAAAGTCTCAACAGATGGCGTTTTATTGAAAGCCGAGTCGTAATAATGACTGTACCTATATTGTGCGCTTTTTATTGTCAGCCAGAGGCAGAAAAAAAATCACATAACAGTTTGACAGTTGCACAAATCACAATATTGATACTTTTTAGATGTTTTTTTATTTTTGCTTTTTCAATGGTCTTCCTTTTACTAAGCGCCACCTATGAATTCATCTGGAACTATTTTTCTTTTTAATTTGGGTCTCGGAAAATCCCTCATTTCTTGCATTTTTGCTTTTTGTATGGACTCGCCTTATACTAAGCGCCTTCTATGAAGTCATTTGGAACTATTTTTTTTTATTTGGGTCTCGGAAAATCCCCCTTTAGTAGAATCATAGCCATGATCGCTGTCTCCTCTACACTATGACCTGAGTGCAACAGCCGCGATCCAATCACATCTACTCCGCACCGAGTGTGGCGCGGCCGTAATTTATTTTAATTAACGACTCTGCATGTGGGCGCCTGATTGAAGAGGGAAAAAAGGGAGTAAGAGGAAGTTTAACGAGCTAGAGATCTTGCGGTTTTTATCTAATCTCCAGTGATATTTGATTGGTGGGCTTGAAGGTTCAAATTCGCATGAAATAATGCTACGTTTGCATGCTCTTAATCTTAGACAAATCTCAACGTACAGTCAATTTTCTGTTGTATAGCTATTAAGCCTGGGTAACATATAGGCTATAATTGATTTTGAAAACTGGAGCACCTGATAAAGAACCATAACAGAACAGCTAAACTATAAGAAATATGGAAATGGTACCTTTGCAAAAGTTTATCAATCTGACAAGCATTTTCTGTTGGCGTATAAAAATCGAAGATCAGGATCATCTTATGAAGAACTCCAAGAGACCAGCTACACTGTTACATATATGAAAATGGCGCCTTAGCAAAAGTCGTTCAACCTGATGAGCATTTTCTGCTGATGTATAAAAAAAAACGATCTAGAACATCTGATGAAAAACTCCATGAGACTAGCTACTCTATAAAATAAATGGAAATGGCGCCTTAGCAAAAGTCGTTCAACCTGACGAGCATTTTCTACTGATGTATAAAAATTGAAGATCTGGAACATCTGTTTAATTTTTGAGAAAAATAAATAAACGTTCACTGGCATTTTAGTGCGCGTTAGAGCGATAGATATTTCCATATAAATGACAGCAAATGGCACTTCTGTTTGATGGCCTTATAATTCTAAATACTGTGATATACTTGGTACAATATGGTAAAATATAAATGACAGTATCTCTAATATCAGTAACAGAATTCAACAGTATCGATCTCCAAACAGATAAATATGTTAATATGTTGCAAAACTATACTTCTCTTAATCGTAGTCCTGAGCTTGAAAGCACAGATAACAAAAGCTATCTCGATCGAGAGCTTTTCAAAGCTATTGACATCATAATTCCATTATTATGCAGCGTTTAAACTGACAATATGTAATTTGCTATTTCAAACCTTATCTTAAAGGATCAGGTGTTATTATCGATTGGATACGGATAAGTGCTAATTTGGTAGTTCAAATATTTGCCAGCTGTTTGGGCGGTTAGGGTGACAACGATTTTGGAATATTGCGGCTTGACGGAACAAATACAGACTTTGTACAAATGCTGTAGTTATGTATTTGACAAACAGCAAATGCCTCGTTCACTGGATTGGAAATATCTTTTAGCGACCAAAATTATTTAGACTCTTTTCTTATTTATTAATTCAATAGGTACACAGTCACTGTACAGAAAAAAACGCCGAGTAATTTTATAGTGAACAGACTTCTTCCTTAGCAACAAATATTTACATTTACAGCCTATTAAATTTAAGGCTTCAAGCACTTAATTTACTAAAAAATTCAGAAAAATATCTATACTAATATTATAAATGCGAAAGTTTGGATGTGAGTTTGTGAGTTTGTGAGGATGTTTGTTACTCAATCACGCAAAATCTACTGGACGGATTTCGATGGAATTTGGTACAGAGGTAGATAATGACCTGGAATAGCACATAGGCTATATATATAGCTTGGCTTAGCTGGCTATAGCATAGCTTTTTATCCCGGGAAAAAGCACTGTTCCCGTGAGAAATTCACGCGGGCGAAGCCGCGGGCAAAAGCTAGTAGGTCATAAATTATCCAAACCAATGCAAGGCGGATAGCTATAGTACGTTCAGTGCAGAGGAATCACCGAGAAATAAAAAGAAACCCACGTTTTCATACCGCAATTCGAGTTGACACCTGCCAATTGGCAAGAAAGTATTGCTAAATAATTTTGATATTTTATTATTTTTCGAATATACGAGCATTTCTTATTTTTTGCAGATTCACATGCAATACAATGTGATGACTTTATTATATTGTTGATAATGATGTTATTTTGTTTTTTCTGTCTTTTTGCCCCGTAATATGTAAAGCAATAAATGATGATGTTGTAGGTTTTGCCCAGAAATGTCGCTGGGAAAAGCCTTCTCTCCTTTTTGTACGACTGACCAAAAAAGAGTGTTATGTTTTCAGGGTTCACGTATGTAAGTTCTTTATTCTACCATAAGTCCTGAATGGCCATATTTTGATGTGAGAGGTATTTTTAGATTCCTTGCATTTCTCCAAGCGACTTATGCTATGTTGAAAAATAAAAAACACGACTGACAACTTAGTTGTTTTTTTATTTTTTAATTATTAGCTTGTTATAGATATCTGTCCACTTAAAAAAAATTAGTTGAATTATATCGCTATGACATCTCTTCATAGATACATTTACCAAAATATATCAAAATCCGTCCAGTAGATTAAGCGTGATTGAGTAACAAACATCCAAATATCCCCACACACGCATCCAAACTTATCGCATTTTTACACGACTGACCAAAAAAGGAGTGTTATGTTTTCAGGGTTCATGTATGTGTAAGTATGTATGTATGTAAGTTTCTTTATTCCACCATAAGTCCTGAACGGCTTAATAGATTTCGATATGAGAGGTATTTTTAGATTCCTTGCATTTCTCCGAGTGTGTTCATAGGCTATGTGAGTTGTCAGTCGTGTTTTTTATTTTTTAATAAATAGCTTATTGATATTAGTCAATTTAAATTTGGTGGACGAAAACTTTTGGGACGAAATACGGAGCTAGTCCAAAAACCGCGGAAGCCATTGACACTATATCCGTTCGGGAGCCGTGGGCGTGTTGCCCAGCCGTGGCATTAAGATAAGCCTAGTAAACATGCCCCATTTCATGGCGGTTATAGCTGAGAACAAAGGGCGGGTCCACACTGGAGTATAGAAATTTACAAATTACTTGTAAGCTGTATCACGAAAGAAAACCAATCCATACTAATATTATAAATGCGAAACTTTGGATGTGAGTCTGTGAATTTGTGAGTTTGTGAAGATGTTTGTTACTCAATCACGAAAAATCCACTAGACTGATTTCAATGAAATTTGGTACATGGGTAGGAAAATTTGACGTGAAAAGTTGCCTTTTTCACTTCAAAATAAATTACAGAATTGTATTGTATTATAAATCTCAAAGCTACAAACTGCTAGGTGCAGTCATACCTCAAAGATTTAATTGCCTTGTCTTAAAGATCATATTCTGACTACCTCCACGGGAAAAAGGCGTGATTATGTATGTATGTACTTATGAAGCTTATCGTAAGTCGCACATGTCGCAGCGATTCGAACCTTGATTACAACCACCGCGCACCGCTTCAAATAACATATTCAGGTGAAACATATAAAGGTATAATACATTTAAGTTTAAAATTGTAGCTGTTGGTCTTCCTAAAAAATAAAATAAAAAATAACAGAATTACAGAAGTGTAACTCAAACATGAACACATCCCAATGATTACAGGCAGAAATTGCCAGTCTGACAGGGCGTGTTCCGTCACTGCGTATCCCGTATTTCAGAGATTGGATCGGATAGAGCGCGAACAGGTAGGTTTTAATAACAGTGTTGCAACTAACGAGTTTTTGTGTCCTCCCTGGCACTCGATAGCTGATAGTTATTCTTTATGGGTTTGCGGAAGATTGGAGAATCTTGTACTACATAGAGGCCACCCTTATTGATTTAACTCTACTAAATAATTCGTGCCAATCCACGGGAAAAGGTACCTTATGGTCATTGGCGCTTAAGTCGTTCAGAAAACAAATCATACGGGTTTACTTAGCTTTTAATAAGCACAATGTCGTAAATTTTCACTTTTAACATATAAGGAAAGGGAGAAAAAGAGATACTTGGAAAGAATAGGGTTTTGTGTTCAACACTTATCTGTATCAGTCGGTATTTACAGTCGGGGAAAAATTGAACGCTGCGCTGACTGATTGTATAGCACGATGAGTATGTGAACGCAGAGACGAAACCGCTGAACGTGAGAATATATATCAAATTAACTTCAATACCTAAGCAATATAAGAAAGATATATCAAAGACTAACATAGTCTCTTGAATAGAGGTTAATGTATAATATTTTATGCGAATCTAATATTTATGTAAATATAATGTACTCTTTTGATTATTAATATCTTAATTATGCACTCAGCTTCTTACAAAAACTACTATTTAATAATTTATTTGGTTAGTACTAGAGACACCACACACACACACACACACTACATACACACACACACTCTACATACACAGTACACACACTCTACATACACATACACACACTGGGGATTCGCACACACCGCTTCTGAATATTTAAATGGATCTGAAAATATGTAGAAAATAAACGTAAATAGTTAAAAAGGAATGAGTTCAATTATGGCTACGTTTCCCAGCGACCAACCTCTTTTGACTTGTCCAATCCGATTTATGTTACTATTGATGGTGAATCGATGGGATGTTCTGGGTCTCTCGGAGACACATACCTAACCCCCACCCCTTTCCCCTACCCTCTTCTGACTGTATGCAAACGTCATTATGTAAAACTAAAAAATAAACTTTTTTATATGGCAGCGAAGGAATTCAGAAATAAGGAAATATCTATAGGTACGTACATACATATAATTAAACTGTATGTCTGGACAAGAAATTTAAGAAAAAGGAGTCTTTATAGAACCAATAGAAGACAAAGAGATTTTTTTAGAAGCAATCTGTCCGACTGCCTGTTTGTACGGGCATAGCGTAAAAACTACTAAATTAAATTCAATGCGATTTTGCATTGTATATATTGCTAAAGGTCTAACTTGATAATCTTGGTCTAGGTTTTTACTTAATATCCCGCCTCTCTTAGACTCTGAGATAAGTTCTGCGCGGACGAACTCGCGAGCAAAAGCAAATAACATAGACCATAGCGTTATTTTAACTTTGACTTGACGAATATTATTATTGAATAATGTTAAACCATGAGCAACAAAATCTCTAATGAGTTTATTACTCTGATAAATATTTAAAAAATTCAGAAGTATCAAACACTGAAGTCATACAAACGATAGAAGCTACACGAAATTACTTCCTTCAAAGCCTCGACATTAACAAATTGAACTTATCCATATTAACGTATATAATTCAAAGGAATTCGTAGTCGAATCAAGCTTTTAATAAATAAGGAGGATACAAAAGTGTAACTCCAGAATTTTAACTGGCAGTAAAAGTAAACTGTTTTTTTTTTCGCTGTAACTAGTGGTTAAATTGATACGAGTGTGTATGGGCCAATAATTTATAATCAAATCAAATCATTTATTTCGTCAACATAGGTTTACATAGGTGTTATACAATTAAGTAAGTTCCTCTAAGTCCCGCCATAAGGCATACAAAATTTAAAAAGTCATTAATTTACAACGTCACCACTTCAGATACAATTTTTTCTATCAACTTTTTTCTTTGGACGGCATGTCAAATCGTTGCTAATGCATAAAGCTAAACTGCATAGAGCGATACGAGTAGTATCGTTCTATGCAGTATATAATTAATCGTATTTAAGTCATCTGTATCGGGAATCGAATTTATTTATTTTTATCTTAGTTCTAGTTTTATTTTTTAATTTTAGTTACTATTTCTGTATTATATTGAATTGAAATTACTGATCTGCAGCTATAAATTTCAACGACGTACTACTACCGCCTTGAATAAAATAATGAGTGTCAGTTCTGTACTTATATATTTTTCACTGTAACTAAGAATGAATCACAAGCTAGCTAAGTGTAAAATAATAGCTGAGTTTTGGGCGAGCCTCAGAAAAGAAATGTAATCATTAATCACAACTCCTTATACTGTACAATGGAAGGCAAATTATACGTAATATGGTGGGTTAATCTGTGGACTAAGGCGTTTACATCGTGTGACTGGGGTCAAAGTATACATACATACATAGAATCACGTCTTTATCCCTTACGGGGCAGACAGAGCCAAGAGTCGTGAGACTCGAAGGCCACGTTTAGCTAAATAGTGGGCTCTCTGATGAAATTGAGATTCAGGTATAGTGACAGGTTGCTAGTCCTTTCCCTCGATTGACTTTTACAATCTGCGCGGAAAGAAAAGCAGCTGGTACAGTCTATGTTTTTTCTTTGTTCCCAGACCAGCACGGAAGAATGGGTCAAAGTATAAACCACTGATATTGTAAATGTGTATTGTAAATGTGTCTGAGGATTTGTGAACGTTTGTTACTTAACCACGTAAAATATACTGGACGGAAATCGATAAAATTTGGTGCACGGATAGAATATAATCTGGATCAGCACACAAGATATTTTTTATCACGAAATCCTACCCTAACTAATTAAATGCAAAAGTGTGAAACTTATATTATAAATGCGAAAGTGAGTTTGTTAGTTACCTATTCACGCTTTATCTACTGAACTAATCTGTCTGAAATTTTGCATGCACATAGTTAGAAGTACTGAGAAGGACATTGGGTACCGTTTATCCCGAGAAAAGCACTGTTCCCGTGGGAAATTCACGCGGGCAAAGCAGCGGGCAAAATATAGTTTTTTTTAATAAAGTTACAATTGTCTCGCTTTGTTGTTTAAAGACTGTTACTGTCGAAGTTAGACGATGCAACTAAGCCTTGAGATAAGAAATTAGTTCTCTCGTAACTGGTTTCTTAAATGGTTCCTTTACTCCTCGTAAAGGAACCGTTTATGAAACCGATGAGAAGATGAACATTTTGAATCTCTTTTCATTTGGACCATACCCTACTAAATTTTGTTGGCTTCAACATCATTTCATCATTATGGTGTAAAGACTACGAATAATAACACTAGTTTATTTTGTTCACAGGTATGCGAGATTCCTGGTTTCCGACAATTTCTAGTGGAATTTGGGGGTTGTTCCCAAAGTACTCCATTCTGGTATGTGAGAAAAAACTATTTCTTTACTTTTCGTCAATAAATTATTTTTAAAACTGATTTACTGTTACTCATTGGCTCACTCACTAACAGTGTCACGTCTTTATCCCTTACGGCGTAGACAGAGTCATGAATCGTGCAACTTAAGGGCCACGTTTAGCTGGATATTTAGGTTTTTGTTGGAATTTAAATTCAGATTTGGCGACAGGTTGCCAGCACTTTGCCTTAAAGCAGAATTCCTAATTTAAAGCCCTTTCTCTTCATTGACTTTTACAATCTGCGCGTTAACTGACAATGACAGTTAAGTATGTAGGGAAAGGTACGTTGAGTAATTTGGTCCAGCTGTATTTGAAGTAGTTAAACCCTACCAATTCGCTTTGTATGGTCATGGCCTATCCTTCTTATCATTCCACTAGCATGAACCTGGGACTTTGTTCCCATGGGAATTTTGGGAAATCCTCTCTTAGAGCTCTCTTACACTCCCTAAGAAACCTATATGTAATTTTAGCTTCCTACGCCCAGTAGTTTTGTCTGTGGGTTGTCTATCAGACAATCAGTAAAGAATTTTTTTTATAAATACTAGCCGCGCCCCGGGGCTTTGCTCCCGTGGAAATTTCTGGATAAAAAGTACCCTTTGTGTTATTCCCGGTATTTTTCTATCCGTATACCAAATTTCATCGAAATCCGTCTGGTAGATTTTGCTTGATTGAGTAACAAACATCCTCACAAATTCACAGACTCACATCCAAAATTTCGCATTTATAATATTAGCAGGATTAGAGGATTGATGACGTAGCTTTTGCCCTAGCAGTGGGACATTAAAATAGCTGATCATATTTTAAGCAACTGCTCTGATATTTTAATTACCACTTCTATCTATCGAAGCTTGTATATCATTGATATCTGCAGCAGGGTACAATTATCTCCTTAGTGACACTCATCACTCTAGACTTTCTTGCTTCGACGACGACGGGCCAACAATTAGTTTTACGATCTAACTACCTGTGTGTATCGCGGAGACTGGGTCAACAAGTGGTATCATTTACTGCATGCGATATTTCTAAGGCCACCCGCAGACTTATATATATGTGTCGACTAGAAATGTAAAAAATAATTTTGATTTATCTTTTTTAGAATTACAATTTTGTTTAAAAAAGACTTTGGTTAGGTAACTAATTTAAAGTTATTTAGATTGATCTTCGGGTGAAAGTGCCACTAAAATAGAATAATTTATATACTATACACACACCTGTATATAGATATTTAATATGTTGTATATAATTTTATTATTGTTATAGATGCAGAGCTAAATTAATATATTTAATTGTAAATATACATTTTTGCATTAAATGACACAAAATGTGGTATTAGTTTTTTTGAAAAGGCATTTGACACGATTACCGCCATCTAGCGGCAGTAGTCAACCAAAATAATAGGTAGGATGACACAGAATGTGTGCAGTATGTATGTTAAATTCTTTAACCTTAGTAGGTCGACAAACAAGCCGATAACTAAGTATAGGTTTGTCAGGCAGACCATATCTTCCCAACCCAATGAATAAACTGCCTTATGAAACAGCGCAATTTCCCTACTTATTATAAAGTCTAGTATCTGGTCGACGTCAATTGGTTTTTTACTGCAAAAGGAAGCTGGCTTGAAAGAAAGTCGCCTAGATTGATAGTTATTGAATATTAGGTATTAAAGCCCTTATCAGGCTTTGGTTTATTAGGTTCTAAATACCACCTTATGTGGTTTGTTAGGTGTGGAATAATGTTAATATTTTATTATGTTTGTAGCAATGACATTCTAATTAGAATGTCATTGGTTTGTAGTTTAAAATCTGCTGGAGGGATTTCAATGATTGCGAAGATCAAATCTTGGCCGCGGCCCAAAGAAAAAAGGACCTTCAACTTTCGAAAAAAATATGGAACTGACTGCGAAAACATATTCTCAGATAAAAAAACAATCGGCCCTTTGAATGATTAGTTTTTATGGCAACCAATATTAGATCAAATAATATCTGAACCGTTTTTTTTTAACAAGGCCGCTGACCAGATTCGAGCCGGACGAGATAATACCCAACTTAAAATTTAGTATGAACGCTATCACGTAAAGTTGTACCAAAATGCACAATCCAGAATCCAAAAAATCACAACTGAAAATTAGTTTATTGCCCTCCGGGTACTGCCACTGAGGTGCGACCATTTTGTATTGCTATAGCACACACTTATTTCTTTTAATTTGTTGTATGAAATAAAATAAATAAGAATAGGTTCGACATTGGAGCCTTCAAAAGAGCCTATCGCTTTTTCAAAAAGTCGGCAACGCATCAGTGACCTTCTTAGGGTCGTTGGTGTCTATGGACTGCGGTGATTGCTTACCATCAGGCAACCCGCATGCTCGTTGGCCTACTATTCATTAAAAAAAAATGTCTAGGTATGTGTTTTGTAGCTGCAAATAAAGTTTTTTATCTATCTATCTAAATTGCAAGTTACTCGTAACTAGTATGCACCATAGAGCTAGCAAAAAAAAATAAATTGTTTTTTCTATGTCTATGGTATGCACCGAACGCGTGAAAACTACACATACCTCTTAAGACCACACACAGCTTAAAGAATTCCAATGAATCTGATGAATCACCCATTTCCCGGTGGAAACCAGAAGCAAACAATGCGAACGGCAACACATCAAAGTAGTTTCCCTCCGCGCAATCCTAAAGTGAAACTTAATAACTGGTCCGTAGACTACGAAGAGTGGAGGTGACAACGTGGTTGGTTTTATCCGACTGTTTAAAGCATTTTTACAATGCTTTTCAAAATCAATTTTTTTTTATTGAAACTTGGCCTTCAAAGAACGCTCTTTTTAACGTCAAAAACTAATTCTATAATCATAGTACATTATGTCTCAAAGCTACAAACTACGAGCATTTCGAAACGATCACTGCTGAGAAGAAATGGCGAAAGAAATTCATGAAACAGTCTTGGTCGCCTAACATGCTAGAGGGGCTATTTTAAATCTTTTTTTATTTTTTATTTTATTTTTCATCTGCCTCGGTCGTCTGTAATCCAATCTTGAAATTAAGGTACACCCAGGATTCGTTTCAAACGAGGGACACCACAACGATTAACTGCACGGATATAATTTTTAGGTCAAGATTGACGACAATAGAAGCTGTAACAATTTTTTTTTTTGTACACAAAATTTACTTGTTTTTTAAGCTTCAATGGAGACATAGTTTTATACAGTGCTACTTATAAAATTAAGCTGGAGAATTTGTTTGAACGCGCCAATCTCTAAAACTACCGGTACGATTTGAAAAATTCTTTCTCTGTATGATATGAGGGAAGGTTATAAACTACGAGTACATGCTATTTCCAAAATACCTTGGGAGTGAAGCGCTAGCTAATACAATAGCTAGTACATAACAATATAGCAAGACGTAACATAGCAATAATTGTCGTTTAATAAATTTAAAACGCACATAAAAATCCATAATTGGTTAATGAAAAAAATATAATATGTAGCACATGTCTGTTGATAGAAAATATTAGTGTCATAAGCAATATGCCTTCTCTACACGATCAATAATATGCAGGTTCACTTACACGTAATAGATAGAAACTGCACTTAGCACGAGACCACATACCAAATGCAGTCTCGACTTGACACAGTAAGCCTTCTGTCAGCGCCATAATTGAAAGAAAAACAAGAAGAGAAAATGAAAAAGTGGATCTAATAACTTTATAGAACGAAGCTTCCTAGAATATAGGTAGATTCTAGCAAACTCAGAGCTCGCGATATGTTTTCGACAGAATAAATCGATCATTTCAAAAAATTCTAAACCGATTTTGATTATACATACATGTATACATATTATCACGCCTTTTTCCCGTGGGGGTAGGCAGAGACTAGCGATTTCCACCTGCAACGATCTTTACAGATCTCTCTCGCTTCCTCTACACTCATCACTCTCTTCATACATGCTCCCGGTTATTTTGATTATAATTTTATAAGCGTGTGATTACATGGTTTACGTATTTGCCAAGTTTTATGAGTAATAATGCATTATTTAATAACTAAAATGCTATTGAACTGATTTGGATGCCACGTAAACGAAAACAGAAATTTCCTCTCTATTCTATACATTTTATAATATTGGCCTCTTTTTTCTGTAAAGAATACACATTCCTGAGCGTAGGGTGTCGACATTACAAAAAGCCGCACATTTACAAAGCACCTCTATGGAGCTTGACGAATGTGTCGAAAGCTTTTCTAATAACAGCTATTTTGTCCATCTAACGTCCTTTACAATAATTTTGAGTTCTGGGTTTATGATTTTACCCGACCCCCAAAAAATTGTGTTATGTTTCTAGGGTCCATCATTTTCATTCCTATATTTATACGACTACTGCCGCTAGATAACGGTAGTCGTCAAGTCCTGTCAAATTAGACAAATTGAGAAAATCTGACACCAATGTTATCTAACACACTAGATAAGAAAAAAAGAAAGGTCGTGTATTGTGAGCTCTCGATTATAAGATACTTGAGTCGAATTTTCAAAAGTATTTTTTTACAATAATATCCTCAACTCATCCTATCTCTGTCTAGACATACGTAGTGAGAGCGTGACAAAACTATAATTGCGGACAATTACTTTCTAAAAATCAGACGACGATTTAAAAGTTTTCTTTCACAGCATCGCTTATACAATAGAAACACCAAAATAAGTTACCCAGGCACAACAATTTCAAATAATTCTCTCCAAATCTCTACAAAAATAACAAATGTTCATATAATCATCTAAAACTTAGGGTCATTACGCCCGAAGCCCTCCCAAAATTACTAGACGGCCATCCGTCAGACCACAGCCTTTGCCTTGACGATCTTATAATAATACCATCTATATTATAACTAGTGAAGAAAAAACACAAAAAACTATACTATTTCGACCCTACGCCTCATCGTACTTTTATTATAACCTTACTATTAATCTACAATCGAATTTCAACCCTGTCAATGCAGTTTTAGAGTTTAAAATGGGTTGTGAAGTTGGATAGTAGGCTGTGCTAGTAATCTGTGGGTTCCATCAATTATGTTGGCTGAAGTTAATTACTTTTATAGAGCAGGCTTTTTTTAATACTAGTCAGGGTTCCGTCTACGGGCGATTGTTTCTCGGAAATCTGTTATGCACGTTACCAATTTTTGAAGGGTTTTGGATTTTTTTTATTGGGATTTAACGGGTTTAGGAAGTGAAGAATATGTTTTGGATGAATGATGATATTGAACGAAAAGATATTAAATTGTTTGGTCTGGCTTTTTCTTTAGGGAATTTTGGGAATTTGTATTCAGTTAGTAAAATATTAGGTTCAAATATCAACTTATGGACTAATATTTTATGGTTTAATAGTTTGGCTGCGTAATAAATAATGCCAAGGCAAAGCTAAGGTTCGCGTAGTCTAAAATTCACTTACTCTTAGGCTAAGGTGCATCTCATATAAAAACTTTTTAAATTCTGACTTATATTTTGTTATTCGAAATGTAAAATGTTCCAATATAGAAAGTGCGTATTAAAAAATAATAATAAGATACTTTTATTTT
This sequence comes from Ephestia elutella, assembly GCA_018467065.1. Taxonomy (NCBI): domain Eukaryota; kingdom Metazoa; phylum Arthropoda; class Insecta; order Lepidoptera; family Pyralidae; genus Ephestia; species Ephestia elutella. The sequence goes on along the minus strand of CM031575.1, from coordinate 16,420,435 downwards.
TTTTAAGTACCTACCTAAGTACATTTTAACTTTGTTTTAATTTGCAGCTGCCATATTTTATTTCCAGTTCTTTCCCAAAACTAAATCGGTTTCCTATTTAACATTACAAAGTAACAGTCAATTAAAGTTCTCGTACTGTTTATATTCAGAATAGAAAATCAATTACATTCCTGATGTCCTCCAAAGGAAATATCTCGTTTGAGTTACTTGTAATGCTTAATAAGACGACTTACATGACCACTTTTTGTTCTATTATAGGTGCTTGTATTTACATGCACCTTTTTTACATTTTAAAGCGGTTTAATGAACTCTATCTCATTAAGAGGTTTTAGTAACGGAAATAAATAGTTTTATTACTTAATATTACAATGGTGATTTAAGTTTTTAGCTATTAAAAATGTCTTATATAGTAGAGGAGATTTAATTTCTTGATATTTGAGATTTTATTGTGTTACCTTTAATAAAAATATATTTAGTTCATTTATTTATTTATTTATTTATTTTTGTACACAACAAATACATACAAAGGAAACATAAAACATAGGAAAACTAAGTACAAAGGTTCTACTTATTTCTATTTTCATCTTCCGCTAAACCAAATTTTCTTAATGTAAGTTTTTTTTTCCAACTTTTTTCCAACTTTTTTTACAAATTTTCCAACTTCGAGAAAGAGGTCAACCGTCGAATCCAACTCGGCTGGGCAGCGTTCGGGAAGCTTCGCGATATCTTCTCGTCCAAAATACCTCAGTGTCTCAAGACTAAGGTCTTTGACCAGTGTGTGTTGCCAGTAATGACATACGGAACAGAGACGTGGTCGCTTACTATGGGCCTCATAAGAAGGCTCAAGGTCACCCAAAGGGCGATGGAGCGCGCTATGCTCGGAGTTTCCCTGCGTGATCGAATCAAAAATGAGGAGATCCGTAGGAGAACTAAAGTAACCGATATAGCCCGCAGAATCGCCAAACTTAAGTGGCAGTGGGCGGGGCACATAGCTCGCAGAACAGATAGCCGTTGGGGCAGAAAAGTTCTCGAGTGGCGACCACGAACCGGAAAACGTAGTGTTGGCAGGCCTCCCACTCGGTGGACCGACGACCTGGTGAAGGTCGCGGGTTGCGCATGGATGCGGGCAGCGCAGGACCGGTTGTTGTGGAAATCCTTGGGGGAGGCCTTTGTCCAGCAGTGGACGTCTTTCGGCTGAGAGAAGAAGAAGAAGTTTTTTTTTATTTTATTAAATATGGGTTTTCTCTTGACCACAATCTTGCCCGAGGACAGAGATGAGGTCTACGATGAAGCGAGCTTACCCAGAAGCAGCCTACCAGTTTGTTACAATAACCAATATTTTTAAATACCAAGGACAGACAGGAGAAAGATTTTGACAAATTTATAAATTAAACCATGTCACTGTTTACAAGCTTTTATTTAACTTGCATTGCATGCATTTTCTAAATTAAAACTACTTCTTGTCCCACATAATTGAAATTATAGCAATGCATAATTATGACAATCATGACCTGGTGGTACACCCAGAATGGGTTTCCATCCAACGATAACTCTTTAACTAACTGCACAGAAATAAAAATTTTGTCACGCTTTTTTTAAAAACTCACGATATAGTTTACAACTGCATATACTTTTTCCCAGCCCTAGAAATCCATTCCCAGTCATTAGTTGATTATTATTTACTCATAAAATTAATAAATATTTACTCATATTTTTCTTGCTGGCAACATCGACACTTTATTACTTTACAATGTATAATATGCTGCTTCTCTGACCAGTGGACCATTAACGCTAATAAAATGTATACATAGTGAGCTATATATAAGCTTTATGGCGGTTTTTGCAAGCTCTAAGTTTGTTTTTCTGTAATGGCAGCTTTTATAGCACTTGTTTATGACTTACGAACTGATTGTTAAGAATTTGTACATATTTTTTATCACAGAGTTGATATGCAAATGATAACAATATCTGTTATATACGAAAAGTCGACTGTCAGACAATTAGAATTAAGTAAGTACTCACAGCTTTTTAAAATGTATGTTTATAAGTTATTTAGTAGTTTATAAGTCACAAACACAAAAACACCTTTCCCTCGATTAACTTTTACAATCTGCGCGGGAAGAGAAGCAGCACTCATAGGCGATGAGCTAGCAACCTGTCACTTTTTCTGAATCTCCATTCCATCAGAAAGTCCACTATTCAGCTAAGCGTGGCCTTCGAGTCTCACGATTCTAGCTCTGTCTACCCCGTAAGGGATAAAGACGTGATTCTATTCTATGTATGTTTTTGTGATTTATACATAATGCCAAATCAATAACTTTGGCTCCAATAAATATATATTTAATATGAGCTGCGCTACAGGACTCCGCTTCCTTGAATCTTTTTGGATAAATGTACTCTGTGTACTACTTAGGCGACCAAGACTGTTTCAAGAGTTTCTTTCGGCATTTCTTCTCAGTAGTGGTCGTTCCGAAATGCTAGTAGTTTGTAGCTTTGAGTCATAATATACTATGATTATATAATTAGTTTTTGACGTAAATAGGAGCCTTCTTTGAAGGCCAAGTTTTAATAAAGAATTTCTGATTTCCAGGTTAAATTCTACCAAATTTCATTGAAATCCGTTCAGTAGATTTTGCATGGGATCGTAGGATTAAATGGGAGAAAATCATTCATTCAATCACTCACTCAAATCACTTATTCATTCAACGACTGCGTGTTAGGTTACCCTATTATGGACATCTGTGCGGTGTGAATAGCGTCAAATTTACAACGAATTCGGAAAGGTCATTGTAATGCTGTCTGTACATGCTCAACTGCCCAATACTACAGGCAAAACCGGGAGCGAGTTATGAGTTTATGACATACAATGTACCATAATCTCACGGAGACATGATCTCCACAGTAGTTCGCTAAAGAATGGCCTATTAATATTCTCTCACACTATCGCCATGGGAAGTCAGCGTTACGGTATATATGCAGAAAATATTGCGTTCCAAATTTTTTTCTGTTACTTTCTACAATTTTTTCTATTAACTTTTTTTCAAGCGAGATAGGCTGTGACTTATATGCGGTATGTTGTATTACTGGGCAGGCAGGCATTTCGGCCTAAGGCCGCCGTGGCCAAAACACTGCTGAAGTACTAGTACTACCGACTTTTCGTCCCATCTCAGAAGAAATTTCTTCCCATTAGTAATCTCGCCCGAAGACGAGCAAAAAATAGAAACTAGCAAATTCGACACAACATTAAAAAAAAGGTTTTTGATATAAGCTTGAGTATATCCATGGGTTTTGATGGTTGTAACTGTGGTTGCAACCCAGGGCTTTCCTCCCATTAATAGACCTATGTGCTATTACGAGTTTTACTCTACCCATAAACCCAATATCATCTAAATCAGCGGTTCCCAAACTTATTTTGTCTACTGCCCACTTTGAGAATAAATATTTTTTCAGCGCCCCCATTTTTTCACCTTTTTAAAAACCACTATAACTTCAAATTAAATTAATTAATTATTGTGACCTTATCTCATTCGACGCTCAATCGTACTCAACAAGTCCGAACAAGTATTCAATGAACCAGCAAACTGATACAGGAATGCACAATTCGGGTTATTTAACAAAAACTTGTTAAAACATGATAGATATCTACGAGTACTAATAACTATTAAAATGCGAAAGTGTGTCTGTTGCCTTTTTATTTGTTTGTTTGTGTCTACTTTCATTACGAAACGGAGCGACCGATTGACATGATTTTATTTTTTTCTATATTCAATAAAATAGGACAGATATATGAACTACGCGGAGAAAAATATAGAACCGAGTTTGAGCAATCTTTTAATTCATATTAGTTGATGTTCACAAGTTGTTGTTGAGAGTCGAGAGCTCTTGCAGTCGTTGTTTAAGAGGCCTCCTAGCTAAATAAAGCTCCTAGCAAAAAAAAAAAAAATCATTTTCTTTCTGGGTCTCTTACCGCCCCCCTTGAGACCTGCAGCGCCCACAAGGGGGCGTTATCGCCCACTTTGGGAACCTCTGATCTAAATCCTAACTTGTTTGTTTATTTGTTGCTTCATCTACTGAACCAATCTTCCTGAAATTTTGCATATACATAGTTAGAAGTACGGAAAAGGACATAGGGTACCTTTCACCTCGGGAAAAAGCACTGTTCCCGTGGGAAATTTACGCGGGCGAAGCCGCGGGCAAAAGCTAGTTAGGAAATAAAACATTTTATTTGATAATCAGAGACGGTTATCTTTTCAAGTCGAAATTCCTACAGGAGAGAAGATCAGGGGAGCAACTAGTCTTATATATAATTTGCTGGATTAAGTTATAGAGTCTCACATAAATTCAACTCGAATTTCTAAATACCGAGTGAAATTTAATTTACTGGTGAAAGTACTCGTGGAAAGCCTAACTTATTGGCTGTTTTGCTAAAAGTGGTTAAGCAGGAACACTTATTGAAATACGCTGTAACTTACAAGTTAAATGTCGTACGTAGGAAGAAGTTACTTTTGCCTTGAACTAGCTAACTTAGACTCGAGCACTTATATAAAAGTTTGTTTGTTTGTTACAAGTATCTTTATTGTACTAAGGGCACATAAGTTTCACAAAAACGTACAAAAACATACCTAATTGTTTCACTTTGAAACAAAATATGATGATATTAACGTATGCCATGTTCCATAATACATATCTACGTCTTTATATATATAGAAATTAAAATGTTTAGTTTGAACCAGAATTTTTGTCAACGTTAATCAAACATTCGCCAAGTTTCGTTTGGTCCAAAGAGCCTTAATTGTAATCATTTATTTTCTCCACAATCTAAAAAACATATTAAATTTACCCACACGAAAAATTCTAGAGTCGTGCCAAATATGCTTTCTCCGCCTTCGTGCCAAGAAAATTGTATTTTGAGATGAACTAAGCATATAGCCAAACGAAGAATAATATTAGATAGATTTATAGATATAAAGCAAGTCAAAGAAATGATTTGCTTTCTCAGATTTTGTAACATTCCTTCAATTCCTTCAACGCTACTTCAAAGCTGACCATGGCATTACAGATGTAGGCTGTAATAGACAGGCATCCGCCTACCTGCGTAACGTAATGTACGGTAATAACACCAATTATTTTGGGGTGGACCCTCGGACAGGTAAGCCAGTTGTCTGGCGACAGTGGTTCTCAAACCTTGTGAAAAGAAATTGGCGGAGAGTCAGGAGTTGTATAGTGCCGACATAGACAAACTTAAATCCAGCATCTGTAAACTTGAAGGGCGATGCTCTGAGCTCATGAAAACAATTGATTCATGCCTAAACGAAGTCTCCGAACATGTGGTGGCTATGGAGTCACTGATTGAAGATAAAAGGTACATAGAAGAGAAACTAAACTCTGCAACCAAGTTATGTACCTGTGGGGTGATTAACAAACCCGTTATCAGTGACTCCCTACCAACTCTCTCTCCATGTGACGGTGACTTGCATACATCCTCAACCACCCAGTTTGACTGTGCCGGTGCTGATAACTCGCATAGTACTTTGATATTTTCTGACAGTGTAGGTCGCAATATGGGTTACTTGTTCAGCCAGCACCTAGAGAACATCACAAACTATTGCCTACCTGATGCAACCTACACCCAAATAATAGACAGTATCAAAACTACTAATATAAACAGCAACTCAACTATTGTATTACTTATTGGAAACTGTAATAAATTGTTAAAAAAGGATATTATTCGCGGTTTAGAATCTCTGAATGATTTGAATGTATATAAAGTAATAATATGTGCTTTCCCATATCTCAGTTGCCAGCCTCCAACAAAAAATAAAAGCATTCACTATTTTAATACATTAATTCATACTATGACATGTAGTCATCATAATAGTAAATTAGTCTTTTTTGATACTAATAGTTTTATTGGTGAATGTTCACTGACTAAAGATAATATATATCTTTCCAAGTTTTCTAGACGTAAAGTTGCTACTTTGGTAGCTTATACTATAAATTTTTGGACGAGTTTACATTGTAAACAAAAAATTAGTCATAAGACAACATCTACAGAAGTGCCAAATGCCTGTAATGGTAATTCTGTAGACATGCCCATTAATTTAAACTGCATGTTAAGACAAAGGGAAAGCCACATGAACTAACCTTAGTTCACCAAAATCTAGAAGGGCTTCCCGGCAAGGAATTAATTATTGAATTATTTTTAGAAGAATATAATGTAGATATTTTATGTTTGACTGAACATTGGATTTTAGAGGGTGAGACAGTGGTCAGTCCAAACAATTATAATACTGTTAGCTGCTATAAGAGAGGGTCTACGAGTAGAGGCGGATCTGCAATATATATCAAAAATGGTCTACGCAGCAAGGAGCGTCATGACATAGTAAGACTCTCTCTTGAGCGGTGTGTTGAGGTATCCTGTGTCGAGCTTGATGGCCATATCATTATCTGTGTATACAGTCCACCCAGTAGTGTTTTCAAAGATTTCTTAGCAGTAATGGATGAAGTTCTTAGAGTAGCTTCAAATAGTAACAAAAAGTTAATTGTTTGTGGTGACTTTAATGTTGATTTATTAGTTTATTCTACTGTAAGCACCCAGTTTCAAAATCTTTTCAAGAGCTACAATCTAGATAATGTATTTTTAGAGCCTACTCGCACCACTGCCACATCTGCTACATGTATTGATAATGTCTTTAGTGAACAGGACCCACAAAATAAATCAGTTTTCAGAAAATTACCATCAGACCATTGCGGCCAATTAGTTACATTTAATATAATACCTAGCTTGAGTGAGGAAAAATCATGTGTAGACCAATCACTGCTCAAAAAATTAATAAATTCAAAAATACGTTGGAAAATAAAATGTGCTCGGTGACATACACTGGTAGTGATCCAAATGCCCACTATAACAACTTATTTAGTACTGTTTCTGATGCTTTTTCCAAAACATTTACATTGAAGCAACGTAAGTTTAATAATAAATTACAATTTAACGAATGGGCTACTACAGGTATATATATAAGTAGACAAAAATTATTTGACTTGTATGCCCAGAAACAATATAGATTTGATAGTACTTTTGTTGATTATGTTAGAAATTATTCAAAAACTTTTAAAAGAGCTTGCAGACAGGCTAAGGCTAATTGTATTAAAAGGAAGATCAGTAACGCTCCTAATAAGATGAAAGAAACCTGGAGCATTATAAATAAAGAGACAGGCAAATTTAAATTGAAAGAAAATATTAAGGAAATTAAACATAATGACAAAAAAATTACTTCTACACAAGAAATAGTAAATGTTTTTGAAAATTACTTTACAAACATACCTTTAGAATTAACCTCTAGTATAAATTCATGCCCTCAAAATGCCGAATCCCAACTTAAAAGTAATGTCACCACTTGCACCTCTAAATTTAAATTCTCGCATATTGACCCTAGTGATATAATTAAAACTTTTAAAGAACTAAACATTAAAAAGTCTGAGGATCACTGGGGTATGTCTGTTAGCATAATTTTCCATATAATAAATATCATAGCTGTCGACTTAGCTTATATTTTTAATGAATGTGTTGACCAAGGCATTTTTCCAAATTTAATGAAACTTAGCAAATTAATTCCACTGTTTAAAAAAGGTGAAAAATCAGAGCCTGGCAACTATAGGCCTATATCTATTTTGCCAGTCTTGAGTAAAGTATTTGAAAAGATTATGCTTAGTCAAATGCAACAGTACTTTAATATCCACAATCTATTTCACGGCCAACAATTTGGATTTACTAGTGGTAAATGCACAACTGATGCGGGAGTGGCTTTGATTACTCATATCTTCAATGCATGGGAAGATTCACAGGATGCAATTGGAGCGTTTTGTGATTTATCTAAGGCGTTTGATTGTGTTGACCATGAGACTCTCTTGCTCAAGCTCTCTCAGTACGGTTTTGACACTAAATCAATAGAACTAATAAAATCTTATTTAAGTGATAGGCTGCAGACTGTAGACCTAAATAACGTAAAATCTAAAGGATCAAAAGTTATGATTGGCGTACCTCAAGGTTCAATTTTAGGACCTTTCCTTTTTTTAGTCTATGTCAACGACCTGCCTTATATGGTTGAGAAGCAGGCTGGTATAGTGTTGTTTGCTGATGACACGTCTTTAATTTTTAAGACTGACCGCCATAGCGAAAATGTGGATGCTGTGAACAGCACTTTGTCTGCCATATCAGACTGGTTTTCTGCTAATAACCTGATGCTTAATGCAAGTAAAACCCATTGCATTAAATTTACGCTTCCTAATGTTAGGCAGGCCCATGTTGATATCAATATAAATAGTAATAAGTTAGAGTTCATTGAAAGTACCACATTTTTAGGAATAACATTAGATTCTAAATTACAATGGGGTGCTCACATTTCTAAATTGTCTAAAAAACTGAGCTCCGCGGCTTATGCTGTAAGAAGAATCAGACAACTGACGGATGTGGCAACTGCTAGGTTGGTTTATTTTAGTTATTTCCATAGCCTAATGTCGTATGGCCTATTACTTTGGGAAGCAGCAGCCGATATACAAACAATTTTTATACTTCAAAAAAGAGCGATTCGTTTTATTTACAGATTAAGAAAAAGAGATTCACTCAGAGATTTCTTCAAAGATATAGATATTTTAACCTTACCATCCCAATATATTTTTGATAACATTATGCATGTTAGGAAAAATATTTCGTCTTTCAAAAAGTTTGTGATGTCACAGATATATCCCTGAGAAACAAACATAACTTGTACGTTCCAGGGCACAGACTGGCTAGGGTTAGGAAATCATTTGTGGGAAACTGTATACGCTATTATAATAAAATACCAAAATCTGTCCTTGATATGCCTGACAATAAATTTAAACATTATATTAAGGAGACACTTTGTAAGAAGGCATATTATACGACGGATGATTATGTAAATGACAAAAATGCGTGGCCCGAGCCTGGTACAGTGACCTCCTAAGACTGTCATATTACTCTCTAGGTACTTTGTGTACTTTTACCTTTTTCAATGACATTTTATTTTATTAATTTATAATTTTTATTAATTTATAAATTTGACATTTAATATATATACTCAATGTATATTCGTCCACATATACAGTTATTTAATTGTAAGACATATGTTGTAAAGTGACGTCTTTGGAGAAAATGCAGCAGTGGAGTTTGTTGCGCCGCCTCTTCTCCACTTGCGCTTTGGAGGCGGTGGTAAACTTAGCTTTAAGTAATTTTATGACGTCAACTAACTAAAAAATAAGAAAGTGACGATTTATAAGTGCTATTTTTAAGCCAATATAAATAAAAATATTTGACTTTGACTTTGACTTTGTTATTTTCGTGTGTTTTCGTGGTGATGACTTTTTGTCATTTTGGATTGTAAAAATATTAGGTTATCTTTAGCAACATATAAAGCTATGTTTTATAGTTTTTAATGAAGTTATATATATATAATATTTAAGACTTATGAGTCTTAATAGGTTTTATATAAAAGTATGTTAGGTTATGACCTAACATACTTTTATATAACTATATGTACATAACTAATATGACACAACATAATAAAAAAAGCTGTAAAGGAACCTAGGTAATATATTTTTGAGTAAAACTAAAAATAAATTAAAAAGTAACATTTAAAAAAAATGATAACACATAAAAGTACTTGGTTAATAAATAAATTTGTTTGTCTCAAAACAGTAGTCTAGAACCCGATACAGTCCAGATCATTAAAGTCACAATTCGATTGCTCTCTGCGAGCTAATATGATCACTATAACGGAAATTTTATGCGCTTCGATGTAGGCAACGAAAGGTCGAACCAGTAATTATGTATATGTTTACTTTAATGACGCTACAAAGTTCGTTAATATATAGCTTTTGGCTTCGAGAATTAAAGTTTGTATATTTCGATATGTGACATTCCACGCGTTTCACAGATACGCAATTTTGAGTTTTTGCATTTTTGATTTCATGATTTTGCTAGCTCTTCTGTTTTTAAAACTTCTTGATAAATCGAAATAGTTATGTGACTTTGACATTTTCCGACTTCCACTATTTCCTACTTGGACATTTGGCTATGTATCGATAATTACATATTATATCATATTGCTAGTCCTACATGTGAAAATTTTGATGTCTGTGTGGATGTTTGATTTCCAATAACGCGAAATCTACTGGGTTTCTATAAAATTACACTTAGGGTAGTGTAAAATAAAATCGGAAATAGCACATGCAGTACTTTCTATGCCAAAATTCGCAATTTTTTCCACTAACCTGAATAAGTTTAAAGTTACGTAGTGATCTTAAAATATTACCTATTAATTGATAAAGAACCCAAGTGGGTTCAAGTTAATACCACTCTCTTTTGTTAATTGGTGAATCTTATAAACAAATGTTTTAATGAACTATAAATAAATATGTTATGTTTAGTGCCAAACGATGTATGTCATTTATTTCTATAATACTCTAAATGTTTATCACGTTTTTAATTTAATCAGATTGCTTAAAACAGGTCTCTTAAAATCTTAATCTTTTCTTAATTACCTTAAGATACATATCAGATTTTTCACTTGGAATGATTTCTTATTAATTGCCATTTGAATCAGTTGTAACAGTGTCTAAAATTTGATTGTATTTGACATCAAAATGTTTTTTTTATAAATTTGATTTTGATAATTGTAAGTTTAGTTTATTTTCTATTTAAAGCAAATCTTGTCTTTGTATTTTAATGGATGTATAATACATACAAATTCAAATTCAAATTTCTTTATTTGCATAAAATGTAGGTAAGTTACAAAAGTGTTGTTAAGAATAATATTGTGCCCAATACATTTTACCTTGGTAAGGTGTGCAAATTTACATAATATAGTCATAAATTTATAAACTCTTTACATAATGCCAGAAGTAAAAAATAAAATCAATTTTTAATCAGTAGGTAAATAATATCAATAATAAATAAGTCAAAGATGTGGAAAAAATGTCAAATTACAATTTGTCAAATATACATTCAATATTAATTCAATTTATCGATTTGAAATTTAACAAACAATTTTATCATTTAAGAATTCGTCAATGGAATAATAACATTTTTCTATTAAAATTTTTTGAAGGTATGTTTTAAATTTTTTTGTACTCATTTCTTTTAAATTATCAGGTAGTTTATTGAACAGTTTTGGTCCCAATACGTATATAGTCCTGCTATACAATACAAGATTAGAATTATTTTGTGGATATATTTGGACTTTGTTTCGTGTCGCTCTTGGTCTATTATTAACGATATGCTTAAAGTTATTTATATTTTTCTTTACATACATGCAAGCTTCAAAAATATACATGGAATACAGTGTCAATATGCCTAATTTCTTAAAATACGGTACACAACTGTCTGTTTGTGTGGCACCAAACATGGCTCGGATACATTTTTTTTGCGTTCTAAACAGTGAAATTATATGTATATTTGCAGCATTCCCCCAGTATAATATACCATATCTCAAATTAGAAGCAACATACGCATGATATGCACAGACAGCTGTTTTTTGCGAGACTGTTCTTGTGATATTTTTAAGCACATAAACATATCTGCTTATTTTAGAGACTAATTTTTCAATATGTGGTTTCCATTGAAGGTGACAATCAAGAGTGATTCCCAAAAACTTAGTCTCTTTGACAAACTGAATTTGTTGGTTATTAAATTGTATTTTAATGTCCTTTGGTTTTGCCTGTTGGACATGAAATTGCATACATTTTGTCTTGTCTATATTAACTACTAAATTATTTGATTGTAACCAATTTATTGTTTTATTAAGAGCGTTATTGCAGTCCATTTCATAGTCACATTCATCTCTTTCTGTAATCAGTATAGAAGAGTCATCCGCAAACAGGACCATTTTATAGGGAATATTTTTGGGGAGGTCATTAATATATAAAAGAAAAAGTAATGGACCCAATATGCTACCTTGAGGGACACCACTCCTTACTGTTCTTGATTCAGATTTTGCTAATAATTCATTATTTTCCTTGTCTATATAAGTAATGTGGGTTTGTTGTTGGCGATTTATCAAATAGGATTTTATTAGATCTAGGGCTACTCCTCTTATACCATATGCGTATAACTTATTAAGTAATATGTCATGACAAACATAGTCAAACGCTTTCGTCATGTCCATAAATAATGTTGTTATTGGACGTCTATTATTTATGCAATCTGTTATCGTGTACAGCAAATCATCTATGGCATTATTTGTAGATTTATTTTTTGAAACCCTTGCTGTTCTTTACAAATTATTCCGAATTTATCCAAAAAACTGTACAAATTATTATATATAACTCGCTCAAATATTTTAGAAAAAATTGTAATCAATGCAATTGGACTAAAATTTTCACAGTTCTCTTTACTGCCTTTTTTATGCACCGGTTTAATAATTGTTGTTTTTAATTTATCAGGGTATACTCCCTTAGATAGGCATAAATTTATAATATAGCTAAGAGGAGTGGCTAATTCGTCACTACAAAATTTCACAATGCTGGTACATATTTCGTCAAATCCTACACTATTGGTATTTTTTAAGTCTTTTATAATTTTTTTTATGTCGTTAGGGTTGGTCGGTTTCAAAAACATTGAATTGTTATTAAATGGAATTTTATTGTCAATGCTATTATTTGTCATATTTTCTGCTAAATCTATGTATGTGTCGTTAAATGCATTTGCTATATCATGAGGATTTGTCAACGTTTTATTTTTGTGAACTATTTTCTCTATGTTTTCCTTCGGCGATTTATATTTTGTTTTATTTATCATTTGCCATGAGGCTTTTGTTACATTTTTCGAGTTTTTTATAAATCTATGATTGCGAAGTTTTTGTGCACTAATTATGACTTTTTTAAAGGTTTTTTTATACGTTACGTAGAGGTGTTTATTTTTAGTTTGATTACTTTGCCAATATAGTTTTCTTTTTGTAGCACTTGATTTCTTTATTCCCGGGGTCATCCATTTGTTTTTCTGTTGATAGTTTACTCGCTTACGTATTACCGGAAAACAGAGATCATAAAATAGCTTGAATGTCTCATGAAATGTTTCGTAGGCTATATTAGGGTCATCAATTGAATAAATTTCCTGTAAAGTTAAACTTTGCAAACACTTCTTAAATTTTTCCATGTTCTCGAGGCAATAATCTCGTGTAGAAGTATACCAATATTTTCGAGCATAGCTTTTCTTTACAGGATATTTAAATATAAGTGCTGAATGATCAGAGATACCTAAATCTATAATTTCGCCCTTACATCCATGGCAATTATGTGCAACATTATCAGGACATGTTCCACTGGTTGGTCTGGTAACATCTTTAAATTGTAGAACAAAATTATGTGTTTTTAATAAATTCATAAATTTTTGACTGTTAATACTACTAATTAAAACGTTTACGTTAAAGTCCCCACAAATTATCTTCTTTTTGTTTTGTATGTTACTTAGTCTATTTAATAATATTTCAAGTTGATTAAAAAATAATGTAAGATTGTTATATTTTGGTATTCGATATATACATACAATTATTAAATTATAAGGCAAAATTTCTACACCACAACATTCAAAAGCATAATTGATTGACAAATTGTTGATATCTGGTAATTCTTTACACTCAATATCCTTACGCACTAAAATGCATGATCCACCACGACTTTTATTGGTACGTGAGAAATAAGTTGATAATTTATAATTATTAAGATGTAAATTGATTTCATGTCCCTTTTTCATTAAATGTTCAGTAACACATATTACTTCGATACTGCCATGTTTAGAGGATAAGTATTTCAAATTATCTTCAAATTCATCAATTTTATTAATTAGACCACATATATTTTGCACCAATATTATAAGCTCATGCTGGTTACAAAACTGTTTAGTATTCACGAAAAAAATCTGTATCCGACTCATTATCCATGTTATTAATCTTAATGTCATTAATTATCTTTACAATGTCATCGAATATTATCTTAAAGGCTACATTATTAATATTTCCATTTTTTATATTAAACATCTTGTTACTATACGATAAATTCCTATTACTATCTAATATAAATGCGTATTCATTTGCCAAATTATCCAAATATATTAAATTATTAAATATTTCTATTCTTTTATTATATAATGTACAATAATTACTATATTTATATGTTGGCAAACAAATAATTACATTAGTATTTTGTACTAAAAGAATTTTTTCTCTAATGTAATCAACTAGTAAAGCATAATTACAGGTTATTTTAAAATCTTCCTCTCCTACAAACAAAATACAGTAATCATTATATGTAAATTCTTTAAGTTTTTTTTCTATGCCATTCATCATTTCATGTATGCCGCTACCTGGTGTTATATAATGACATATTTTCGAATTATAAAATATCCCTTCAGATTCTTCTAAGACCTTATTTTTGGAATTGGTGCTGATAATGCAAATATTATTCAATTTATTATTATTAGCGGGTAAATCTTTCTTTTTTCTGTGGGTGATATTGCTAAATGATGATTCTTTCAAATTCTTCTGACTTGTTTCTACAATTCTATCTTCATTTTCATTTTCATTTATTGTTTTATCCTTATTTCTTTTTTTAGACAACTGTTTAGTTTCTGTTGTATTTTTTGGTGTCGACTCATTAAATGTTTGTAATATTCTTATTTTTTTATCTTTATCTGATATTTGTGTTTTTAATGTTATAATTATTGATTTCTGTTTTTCTAATTCTTTTTCTGCTTTTTGTAGTCTTATTTTAAGTTCAGTCAAACTTAATTCATTATATTCTGTCAGGCAATCTATATCCTCTTCTTCCGAATGTATTGACAGTGACTGGAATGAGTTATCAACCGAAATATTTATGACTTGAGAGGCATTAGCTAAGTGTAAGTCATCTTGGTGAGCACTAGTAGTTGCTATCGGGGACTTATAATTAACTACTGTTTCGTTTTTCAGACATTTGTCACACTTCCAATTCGATCTATGTTCCGCAGTAAGAGTATTGTAGAATCTCGATTCAGAAACATTAGTGCAACTTAAATGATAATCTCCATTACACTTTTTACATGTCAATATTTGCTTGTCTTTTATTGTTGTCTTACATTTAGTACATTCCCTTGCCATTTCTTTTATTATTTCAAATTTAATTAAATAAATCAATAAATCGATGTCAGTGCAAATCGATATGTGTCGATATGACACTATGTATTTTATTCTGTTGCCTATGAATTCTTTGTAAATGTCAATGTCAATATGTCAAATGTCAATAGCAATCAGATGTTTGGTTGAGTTGTGTGTGGGCGGAGACTCAAGCAAGATGTTATGCCGTGTTATTGTTCTTATTGGTTAATATTTTTTGAAAAGTAGTTGTAAAATTCGAATTTTACAGTTATTCTGTCTCAACAAGATATTTATTTGGCTTCTTATGGTGTTATAGTGGCAATTTGTTAAAAGAATATATTGTCATACCATGGAACAAGTTGAGGAAGTTATGTTCAACATTCTTCTTGCACTATACAGGTTAGATATTATTTTTTATCCTTAATATTCACTAGGAACTCGAACGATACACCTTATCTATTTGACAACCGGAACCGGAACCTTTACAATGAAAAGCAAAATGACTTTTCTCCATAATATTCAAATACACATTTAAAACCATATTCTATTCCAAAATTGTATCTATTGCTGCAAGTAACTGATGTTGCCAATTAAAAACTGAATCGTAGATGAATAAATAATTAGATTTAGGCAAAGATAATCGGCAAATTTATTAGAATGGCTAAAATCAAGGCTCTGAGTTATTATCGAATTAAATTTTATGGGCGTGCGAAGTTTCAACAGGCCTGCAATGTGTTTGACTTTATTTGATGTTCTATAATATTTGCTTTATTTATTTATTATTTTTTATACACAACAAATAAATTGAAACCATTAAACATAGTTAAACTAAGTACAAAGGTACTAATTATTACATACTTACTTAGGTTATTTTATACAGCGTGTCATTACAGGCTTAAACTAATTCAACATCGCAAAAAAAACATAAAAAAATTATAAATTTGGTGCAGATAATATGCAATACTCAAATTTTATTAAGAAACTAAACCTTCGCATTTTAAGAGATTCAGGAAAGCCTATGAACTCAAGAATGTGGCTATCGTACACATGATAAAAAAAAATAACACCTTAATAAATAAATAAATACCATGTTAACAGAATGGGTCCCTCTCCTGTCATGCCAAGTTACACACATTTTTTCAGTCATATAAAAAAAAACTGTAAGTACTGGTCAATAACTAAACAAACAAATAATAACCATACTATGATTGTGAATATTGTGATCGAGAGAGATTTTTCTAAGAATGTTACTGATCTATTGTTTTTTTCTTGCAGGTAAAAATATCTAAGTTTCGGTTTGAGAGCCACTGACCGGCAGGTACGTCAACCGGCGCCAGACAAATATTTTTTTTCACAAAATCCCTATTATTTGACAGTCCCATTGTCGGGATGTGGCAATTTCAATTCAATGGCACCACACTGTAATAGATAGTCAGCTTTGTAATTCATGGTCATATCTATCAATTTCTTGATAAATAATAATTCTGCGATTTTATATCTAAATCTCTATATGCTATCTTCTTCTTCTGCGGCTCATTTCGTCCACTGCAGGACATAAGCCTCCTCCAATGCACGCCAAGCTTCGCGATCTTTCGCAATCCTTCTCCACAATGGGCCTCCAATTTTGGCGATGTCATCGCTCCAGCGGGCAGCTGGTTTGCCCTGCTTTCTTCGCCCCATCCACGGCCGCCAGTCCAGTATATGCTATATCCCTTAAGAAACACCGACCTGCGCTCAAGAATTCGGATTGTCGACGTAGGCGTCAAGTCAGCCAAGCTAAAATGGAACTGGGCTATGTTTGCCGCATGCCGCCAAATAGATACCCTATGGGTACCAGAGGGACGTAGGGGTAGACCGCGAATGAGATGGCGAGATGATATCGATAGTTATCTGCGGGAGTGGAAGCGGGCTTCACTCAACAGAGAATTGGAGGAGGAAGGGGAGGCCTTTGCCCAGCAGTGGGACACATCAACTAGAAAAAAAGTATCCTATAAACAAAAATATTTTTTTCAAATGAGTGGTAGTTTCAAAGATTATTACATTCAAACGAACACACTCTTGAGATTTATAGATACACTAGCAGCAAAAAAGTATATCTTACTAGCCGCGCCCCAGGGCTTCGCTTCCGTGGGAATTTAGGGCGTCGGAAAAGTGCCCTATGTGCTATTCCCGATATTTTTCTACCCGTACCTATGAAGAATTTGCGTGATTGAGTAAAAAACATCCTCACAAACTCACATCCAAACTTTCGCATTTATAATATTAGTAGGATTAGTAGGATGTGTTTTTCATACAAACGTGGACCCCCCATTTCAACTCCTTGGGGGTTGACCTTTGATGAAAAAATAGCCTATGTTTGACCCTGGGCACAGAATTAATATTAGTACTACATACAGAAAGGAAACTCCCTGCCCCTCCCGCAATATGGCACCCCCCCGCTCCTTCCGCACTTCTCCCCCGTTCTTGTGTAGACGTGGGACGTTCGACTATGAAAACGCACACATTGACGTGTTCACGGATTAACAGTTGCATTTGTAGTAGTAGTAGGCATATTTGACGCGCCGTCCGTTTCTATGAAGCGCCCGCCCTGTGCCCTGGGTCTTAAACTATATATTAAACATAAAAGTGGGTCCAGCGGTTTAGCCATAAAAGCGTGACGACAGACTTTCGCATTCGAAACAAACCAACAAACATATATATAAACAAACTCACTTTCGCATTTATAATATTAGTTAGGATCAGGATAGGGATTAAACAACAAAATGGGTCCAGCGGTTTAGCCGTGAAAGCATGACAGACAGACTTTCGCATTCAAAATATTAGTATGGATGGATACTTGCTGTGTTATGCGGCTTCGCTCCGCTCCCGTGGGAAATTAGAGATTCCGGATAGCCTTCCTCAAAACTGTGGATATTATACACAGAAATTCACATACATCCAAACACATCCCTGATCAAGTAAATGAGATGCGATCTAGCCCGGAGCTTAGAAAGCTCGCTTTCACCGCAAACTTATGATCCCACTGATAAGCTTTTGGTCTTTACGAGCGACTCCTGTAAGCTTGCGGGTATCTTTAATTAAAACTGTCTACTGTGGTGATTGTGGTCATTCGAATGAACTATATTTGTTATACGAAAATTTGTGGGATTGTTTGTTACTTTTATCATCATATCACTGGAGAAGAGGGAGACCGAAAAAGAGGTGGATGGACTGGTGAGGGACGATATGAGGGCGTTGGGAGTGAATGTTGATATGACAAGGAATATAACGTTATGGAGAGATTGGACATATTATGCCGACCCCAGATGATGGGACAAGGTAAGGTATATCATGATGAAAGAAGTGATTCTATGATTAATTTTAGTTTTCATCTTTTTATCGAGTAGGTATGTCTTCTTAAGAGAAATCTTATACTAATGTTATTTCCTAAAGAAGTCGGACCCACTCGTCTTCAAATGTGAATTTTAGTACATTGGTATTTTTCCCCCTGCTCCTACTATCTTTCAAATATTTCTGAAATCTTGTTGATTTTTTCTTTGATAAATTAATTACTATTAATTTCATGCGTACTCTTTTTTATTGGGTAGACTACAAAATTACGATTTTCGATTACGATTTATTTTAGGGTGCTCCCACACTGGCAGTTATAAAATGTTACATAACATCTGTTGTCTCTGTTACACTTACGTTACAAGTTGATGAAAAAAAAGGGACAGCAAATGTTATATAACATTTTATAACTGTTAGTTTGGGAGTACCATTATGAAATTTCGAAATTACGATTTGTTGCAGTTTGGATTCCGATTTTCTAAAATACCTATCATTAGCGAGGTTTATTAGATGTCCGCTAGATGGCGAGACGGAGCTACCACTTTAAGTTCCTAGCCCTAAGGGTCTAAACCAAACTGGAAACCGTTTTAACTAAGTTTCTTTCAACTGGAATTCGAAATTACGACCTCTAGTTTATCCAATGAATAAGCTGAGGCATTTAATCTCAGTATTGGAGTCTCTATTATGTCTGATTACACACTTCTTTTAAATAAATAAGTTTATATTTGTTGCGTGAATATAATAAAGTCTCATAAACATCTATTGAACACTTGTGAACAAAATAATGACACATTTTATTTGTTCTATAATTCTATCAGGAAATGTCAAAGTTCCCACGGGACACAAACTGCGGGGCAAAGCTTACATAAATACATGGAATCACGTCTTTATCCCTTACGGGGCAGACAGAGCCAAGAGTCGTGAGACTCGAAGGCCACGCTTAGCTGAATAGTGGGCTCTCTGATGGAATGGAGATAAAAAAGCTAAGTAGTAGTTTAAAGCTAGTAATTTTTATATAATTTTCCGGTTGTTAAGAAAGGCATATTATTTTCATATAAGTGAATGTCCTCAACCCTACAGCAGCCTACATTCTAGCAAAATATCACATACCTACACCGTTGCATCCGATATCATCTTGAAGGTTTTTACAAGATGTACCAATGAGCTTCAATTTAATGGAGTTAGCTTTGTAAACATTTTGACCGATATGTACTAATACTAAATAGTTTCCTCAGCGTAAACAACTTTAAAATATTTCGTATTTACAATGTCATAAAAGTATGATAGATAATAAGTCGAAGAATAAGTAATTTTTGTACGTGTACTCGTCTGCCATATTCAGGCCTTTTAATTAACTATATTACATTAATTTAGGAAATTTGTTCAAGTAGAGAGAGAAGGTACTGCAAGAAACTCCATTTCTTTCTTACTATACATCTTAAACGAAGGAATTTCGGGATGAAAGTACCCAATGTGCTATTCCCGATAATTTTCCACTCGTGTACCAAATTTCATCAAAATCGCCCAGTAAATTTTGCGTGATTGAATAGCAAACATACTCACAAACTCACATTTAAACTATTGCATTTAGAGTATAAGTAGGACGATTTTCGCATTTATAATATCAGCAGGATGATTTTATGTGTATGGACTCCATTTCCTTCTTACTCCGTGTACATAGTACACGGCTTTAATGATGTTACGTAGTATCCTAACTGTAAAACTGATGTTTATCGACTAAGCTCGGCTCCTGAGTCCTCGGAATTTATTATGATACTCTAAGATGTTGCGAATAATTACTTGGCATTAGATGCTGATATGGCTATAAGTAGGAATAGTACTTACGATACTTACGATTGTTCATAGTGAAGAAAACAATTAGAACTGAAAAAAATGTTGTACTTAAATTCGACAACCTCTGTGGCCTAATGGTTATCACGCCAGACTGCCACTTTGGAGGTCCCGGATTCGATCCCCGGTCGGATCAATATGGAAAATGACCTTTCTAGATTTATTTGGGTCTTGGATGTTTATATAGATGTACTAGCTTTTGTCCGCGGCTTCGCCAGCGTGAATTTATTATGGGAACAGTGTTTTTTTCCCGGGATGAAAGGTACACTATTATGTCCTTCTCAATACTTCGAACTATGTGTATGCGAAATTTCATTGCTTCAGTAGATAAAGCGTGAAGAGGTAACAAAGAAACAAACAAACTTTCTTAGGATTTGTTGTAGAATATAGTATTTTTGTGTGGATCCCATAACACAAGTCTCTAACTTATTTTGGGGCTGACTCAATCTGTGTGATTTTTCCGTATAATTATATTAATTTAATTTTACTTAAATAACAACTAAAAAAAGCCATATCCTATTTTATCTGGGATAACGATGGTAATAGTTATCTTTTTTCATAAAAACTGTGGTAAATGAACTGGAAGAACTTTTTATAGCTGCGCGAATGACTTTAACACGTTAAAATTTTATTCTAAGCTTTTGTTAGTTTGGGTCCGCGGATCCGTACACTTGTGAACAAAATAATGTCACGTTCTATTTGTTGTTATATATTTTTTCAATAATTTTTTGAGCTCGTATATGATTCTTAAGCATATTTAATCTTTCTTTCTGAAATTGGAGGCTGATTAATTGATACAATTGATATTATCAGTGAAGAGAAGTACGTAGAAACTCTGAATTTTGCTGTGATTTGTGATTTTTTTTATTTCAAGCAAACGTATAAACTAGAATAATCAAATGAAATCTTTTAAGCCTAAATTTATAGTGAGACTAATGAACACTAATTGAATTATGATAACTTTGAATTATCTTCATGACTTGCTTTCACCATAAATTCCTTTATAGTACCGAAAGTATTTAAAGTTCTAGTTAAAAAAAACTATGCAAAAACAAAACACATTAAGAACATAATAAAATGTACGTTAATATGCAAAAGACACGCAATCAACTTAATTTAATTCGCTCTGAGGTGGTCTCAATTGCAATTTCTAAAAACAAAATAGTTCCATTTTCTCTCGTACAATAATACAAAATGCTTGTAATTTAACAATGAGAGTCATTCTTATGAGAAGTTGTTTCATATGCGTTGTTTGACAGACATAATCTTTACTTTCATCGCAGTTGGAACTGATGGGATGAAATTAATTTTGACTGCGTTTAGTTTTTATATTTTCGCAAAAAGCACGTTGGTGTATATTCTACGTTAATTGTTTGTAGTTTCAAAAGTACATATATTATATGTAATTTCAGTGATTATTTTTGTAAATAATTTACATTTTGGCCCCTACAACCTACAACTAAATAAAATGGGTAATAAAAAATTCCGAATTTCAATAATTCATGATAATTCATACAAATATTTGCGTAATAACTAATTTTAAAACATTTATTACAGACTTAACCCGATATAACGTAATGAATCTAAGAAAAGTCATTTTCACCTCGTTAAAAAAGGATACCTCACACATATATACCTGGCGTTTCAGAATTACGGAATACATGAATTCTGAAAACATAAGTCTTCATTTGGTCAGTTGTGTTATCAAAAATAAATAAAATCTTAAAAATTAGTCTTACGGTACATCATGTATTGAAGCTATTGCAGGGAATTATTTACTATCTAGTTACTGTACTTCTTCGTAGACTGGAGTGTTCTCTCACACGCGATTTGACAATAATGTATGATATTCCCTAGTACTAATTGCTGGCAAAATATGTTGGAATATCACGAACCGTATGCGATGTTACATGAGATTGGTAAGACATAATCGTAGTTTAATACAAGATTAACGTTTCCTTATATTCCATTCATATTTGTATGTAACGGCATTTATTTTTCTGCACGCAAGTGTATAACGCAATATTTGATAAATAAGATGCGGTCGGTATTGATTTTGGAGTAGTTTTGAGAATCCACGCTCCGCTGACTAAAGCTAAGGCTACTAAAGTTTCTCTGACCGGGCTTTTGGAGCTTTTTTAGGCCCAACCGCCCAGAAATTTAACATTTCTTATCCTTTTTTTGTATTAAGCTTTTGGCCTTTCAAATAAGGGTTAAAGTTTTGTTTTTGTTGAGATTTAGTTGCTAAACAGACACAATGTTACCTGGAGGTCCAACGTTTGATTCACGCAGGGAAATATAAATACTTGCAATAATCGCTAGAATCGTATTCTTTTGTATAAAAAAGAAATCTAAATTACGGTGATCTTATCTATGGACCTAGAATGTTGGCTAAGTCGCGTCGCCTAGTACAGAGAGTTCAAAATGCTTGCTGTCGCTTCTGCTACAACATACCACCTAGAAGTCATATATCACCTTACTTGAACGCAGCTTCTACTTTGAATATGGAGTCAAGAAGACACTTGCACCTTGCATCTCTCCTGTTTGACGTGTTAAAATTTAAAAAACTCAAATATCTGTTTTCCAAATTAACCCTTAATCAGCATTTCACCAAAGATATGGTACTCGAAAAACCCGCGGAATAATATTAGCAGGTTATTGTCACAAAACTGCAGCTTTCGCCGGCAGCTTCCGTTACCTAGCAACCAAATGCTGGAACAATATTCCTCCACCTATAAGAAATTCAACGTCCAAATATTCTTTTAAAAAACTTTTCAAAGAGTCACTATTAACTAAACAAAGATTAGGTATACCGCGTGGTTGGTTGGTAACGGATTTTGCCATTTAATGCTATAAATATGTGTACTTTTATAACAGCGGACATGACAACATTCACAAGACAACTACATCTGTAACACTGGACGGACATGACTTATAAGTATTATTTATTGCGTTACAATTTCAATATTTATGTATCTATATTTATTTATCTCTTGGTTTATACTAAATTAATCTCGTTTTATTATGTGCTTGATCGCTGTGCTGTGTTGTGCTTGTATAATGTAATAGCGTAGAAATACTGAGTCGGCTAACAATCAGGTCATAGCAGAAAACCAGTGCTTTGCTCATCATAGCTGTGAGCAAAGATTTTCACTGAGCTATGGCCTTTTTGAATTGCTGCAGCGCACACTTGCTGAATCTGTGTATTGTTAGTTTTAGTTTTAGATTTAAGTACCTACTTATAAGCATGTGTGTACTTAGCTTTCAAATAAAATTTTCATTCATTCATTCATTATAATTGCTACAATAAATTCTAATCCTAACTATCCTAACTAATATTATAAAAGCGAAAGTGAGTTTGTTTGTTTATTTATTGTTTTGTTTGTTGCCTCATCACGCTTTATCTACTGAACCAAACTTCCTGAAATTTTGCATACACATAGTTAGAAGGACATAGGGTACCTTTCATTCCGGGAAAAAGCACTGTTCCCGTGGGAAATTCACGCGGGCGAATCCGCAGGCAAAAGCTAGTAGCTCATAAGGAAAGCTTGTGTCCCGAAGCCGTAGGGCATAGCTTTAGTAAAAAAAACTTAATCAAATGATTTGGCATTAGATGATGATTTTTCTAAATTAATTAATCTGTCAATTTATTTAAATAGATTATTATGTAAAGATGAATGGGCAAGCAGGACGTACCGGTTCCATTTTAATAAGTTAGAAAGTACTGACTTTCCATTTATTAGATAAGGTATCGACAAATACTAGCATCTAAGTTACAGAAAGCCTCACTTAGCATAACATAAGACACACTTAACTGTAAGTGCCTTTCGTTATTTATTTATGTAATGCTGCTACTAATATAATTGTAGATACTTGAAGGTTAACATCAAAACCTGGTGGTAATGTTGCCCTAATGTCTGTATCTTTGTATTATAATATTGCATCAAAATCGATCAATTAGATATTCAGGATCAAATGTTCGGCGACAAAATTACGCATCTTTGTTGCTACTATTGGTTCTAAACACAAATGATAAAATATTAAACAAGTAGTTCTAACACACACAGACACGACTCGTGAGCTGAAGTGTAATAAAACCCTTAGTATAAATATCAAGTGAACTGCGGAGTTATCTGCGCCTACGCAGCTCACTTCACTATTGTGTCGCGGGAAAGGTCCTGCGCTTTCTATATTTGAAATCGGAACGGGTAGGTTGCCAGCGCTAAATGTTGAATGCGCTTAATCAGCAAATATCTCTATGCTGTTCTATTTATAAACAAGTGTTTCTTTTTAATTTTTATAGAACAAGATTTTTTTCCTGTATAAATTATCCATATCGGGTGTGATAGATAACATAACAACTAAAATGGTTGTTTTGTGATCTCTTTAGTCGTATTTCCTCATGACTGAGGGTCGTGGTCATTATATGGAATGAAACACACACAACGACGCTCTTGGCAATTTTAATGGAGTGGTCTGCCATTGCCTTCTCCATTTCACACACTAGCTGATAATCATCAACCAGAGTGCAGGTTTCCTCTCGATGTTTTCCTTCACCGGAAGCAAGTGGTGGTCGATGAAAACTAACATGAGTCAGATTGGTATACAAACTCATGTAGCCCGGGCAGGATTCGAACCTGGGATTTTGCATCCACAGGCGGGCGCCCTACCACTCGGCCACCACCGCTTCCGTTTTGTGATACTTTAACATATTTTCTTAACAATTTCAACCATTTAATACATATTAATATTTCAATATACACATAAAGGTAGAGGTCTTTTCCTAGTAGTGAGACACAAAACCTATATTATTTATTATTACATATTTAATAGCCACCTATGTCCCAGTAATGGGCAAAGGCCTCTCTTTCCTTCTACCAAGACTCTCGATCTAAGGCTTTATCGCGCCACCCTTTGGCAAATTTGACTAAACCTATAGTTTAAAAGTATTACGAGTATGATAGAGCCTTTTAGGTTAATTTACCTATGTCCTATAACCTTAGGCCTTCGCTTTCACATCAATTATGCCCCCTACATAAAGTCTATAAGATTTATATTACTCTAGTTATCCAATCATCATCATCATCATCGTCAGCCTTCCATGACCCACTGCTGGGTATATCTATGCCAACCTTCACTATCCTGGACCATCGCAATCTAGTTCTTGCCAGCATTATATCCTCCAATAGCTTCATCATTTTGACCTACTTCCACATTAGATGAGGCTCTAAACATTGGTACTTCAATTTCTAACTTCCCATTAGCCTACTAACACCGCATCAGGTTACGGAGAGGCGATGAATCGTAAGAACTCACACCACAGTGTTGGGTTACGTGAAATTTTACCCTGCGAATGGTTTGTACCGTGGTCTGCACGACGAGTGTTGATTCTGTCTCTTTTAGTCTCTGCATGTGTTGGTACTGATTGAAACTTTTCTTTTGGCGTTTCTTCACAGTAGTTGCTCTCAGACGACTCACAACATATCTTACTCACACTCACAATACGCACAGCTTTTGACATTTCTCAGACAACCGCTTATGTTGCCAATTTCTAGCCGGAACTGCGGGTATTAACTCGCTAGAGTTTATAATATAGTATTTGCATTGAACTCACTCAATCCAATCGTACTTTCGTTCGAATTTGAATTTGTAATTATGTTTTGCTGTTTCATTTTTTATGAGTGTTTGAAGCGCTAGATATTTCCATATATAAGGCGGCAGATGGTATAAAACAATACTTTGTGATATTTAATAAATATAATATTGACATTTTGCACAACAAAAAAAAATCTTTTGTATAAAGTGTCAGCCTGTATTTAAATAGCAAATATTCTAAATCAAGCTGCAACTATTGAACAAATTAGTTCTTTGCAAATTAAAAAAATAAAATAATGAATCGTGGGAGGGTCAAGTAAGACTCTTGACGAAGTACGTCTCTTGACGGAGATGAATCGAGATCATTCTTAACCCCGCTTGCCGCGTGAAATGTCCGAGATATTTTGAGTTCAGATCATTTTTCACGCAGCTACTGACTACGCTAATGTATCTCGGCTTATAAGTCCTTTGTTAGAATTTTTATTGCCATTATTTATGGTAAATATGTTGGGAGTTCCTAATTAATGAATTAGGAACTACTTACCTAGATATTTACGAAATAAATTAATATATAATTTCAATAAAGGGATAGGTTATAAAGAGGAGTGGAAGACTTTTGCCTAGTAGGTGAAAACAAGTTAAAATAATAGAGTTTTGAAGAGTTGTGTATTCTGAGAGAATCCATACTAATATTATAAATGCGAAAGTTTGGATATGAGTTTGTGAGTTTGTGAGTTTGTGAATTTGTGAGTTTGTGAGGATGTTTGTTACTCAATCACGCAAAATCTACTGGACGGATTTCGATGAAATTTGGTACAGAGGTAGATAATGACCTGGAATAGCACATAGGCTACTTTTTATCCCGGGAAAAAGCACTGTTCCCGTGGGAAATTCACGCGGGCGAAGCCGCGGGCAAAAGCTATCGTTTATATAAGAAAAAAATCTTCTAAGTGCGAGTTGGACTTGCATATAGAGGGTTCCTAGAAGTTCATGAACCGTCACCCGTCTTTTATACCACCACCACTGCCAATTATCTTGTCCATTGATTTGACCATTAATCTGTCTCTTTTTATTTCGTAGAAAAATGTAAAATGTAGGTAATGTATAATTCAGATATTAGGGTCTATGATCTCTATCAACTCCGAAGTCAGAGAAATTAAATGACTTATTGCTGGACGGATTCCATCGTGTAATGAATAAAACTAAAAAAAACTTTATCATCCATCAATATCGTAACAGTTGGATAACAAAATAACTGATCCATGTCAAGGCCATTTAAAAGCGATCAAAAATTGTACCATATTTCCGGCTTCAAGTGATTTCCACCAGAGGGCGCAACTATATAACCTGCCTTCTACCTTTTTTTCACCCCACACCCATATCTTATTACAAAGGAATAGAGTTCAAAGTTCAATAGTAATATTTCTCAGGCTATCAACCATGCTCAGTCTTATTTAAATAAGGTAGCGGTGTGTGATAGAGACGGAAGATGTTTTGGTGGGCGCGCGAAAAAGATGGGAGATGACCGTGTTGCCGCGTTTTGACAAGTGAGGGGAAGTTATCGATATTTTTTAATGTCTAACAAGAAATGGTCTATTGTAAGTTTTTTATTAAAAACTGTTCAAGGTCAATTATCTCATTAAAAAAAGTATTTATAGATTTGACATCAGTGTCAATATTTTGATTATATTTTGATACGGACAAATTGCAGAAAAAACGAACACTTTATAACATAAAAAAATGATATCTATTTATTTGCTTTTAATAACAGTTCAGATTATATTCAAAATCGAGTGTTTTTAATTTATAAAATATGTAATTACATATTTATTTTTGAGTGCAGCTTCTCATTTTATTTCACGAATATATTGTTTTATATGATAATAATCATAAAAAACACTTATTATGAAATATGCTTAATAATTATGTGTATGTAACTGAGTAAATAGAGAATATGCTAAAAATATGGGTAAAGGTATCTCAATGTGAGGACAAGTCTATATAATAATTAGATGATATTAACATTGGCGTTGACAGTATGTAAAACTAATTTGTATAAGTAAATTTGTTTAATAGAAGCAGCCAATCTCAGAAGTATGATAGGCTTATGTCCAGCAGTAAACTTCTATTGTAGTACCCACAAAAATTTTCTTAAAAAAAAAAAATTTTTTTTATCGATGCTGCCGTAGTCGCATCCCTACCCGCCAGATGGCGTCGACAGGCGAGCCGCCTGATTTCGGCTCGGAATTCCTTGCATCGCCTCCGCCTCGACATACACACACACATACACATATACCTCGTGTTTGGTGATGTCTATGTATTGTGTTTTAAAATTTTAGGTTTATTGTTAGTATTGCATAAGAAAAGTCGAGTAAAAATCCAAATGTTATTTACTTGACATCCTTAAATAGATCGTATATTTTGTAACTAAGATTTTATGGGTTATTCCCAAAGTACTCCAAAAAATGTTCCCAAACTACTCCATTAAAAAAATAATATTTTAAATTAAGTTTCATTCTACTCCGCGGTAATATTAAAATGTTCTCAAAGTACTCCACGCGATTTTGATATCAAAAAGCATTAATTAGAATAAAAAGTGTAGCTGACGTATAGTACAGTCAGGCTCAAAAGCTTACAATATTTTTATGTATAAAGACTATTTTTAAATAAAAAAAAATACAATTCAATAATCAACATTTATATATTCCCTATAATTCAACAATTAAACATATTCAAAAATTAACAATCAAAAACATATTCATTAATGAGCTTTTTTACATATTTTCCACCAAAGAGATTCATGATTATTATGTAAATGTAAGAATTCGGCTTGAGGAAAACTCAAGAAGAAACTGATAAAATTATATTTTTGAAAAAACTTAAAGTATTTTTACATAAAATAAACATACAATATCCATTTTAACAAGTTAACATGTCAGACACATTTTCAATTCAAACTTGCTGTCAACTTTTTCTCCTTAATTTAGAATCTTATTCAGAACTTTAATCATCACGATATTGTTTAACCAATTTTGTGACTGACTGTACATAGTGAAATATTTTATAATTATTTAGATGGAGAAGTTTGAGAATTGATATCAAATAATCTGCGGAGTACATTGAGAATAAATTAAAATACCTATGGAGTAGAATGGGAACAAAATAATAAGTATTTTTAAATAATAACAATTTCGTGGAGTAACTTAGGAACACATGTATGAGATTCTTATCTTTTTAGAACAAAAGAATGGAGTACTTTGGGAACAACCCGATTTTATTGAATTTTGGTACACTGGTAGCGTGGCCATCTATCTATACTAATCTAAATAAAGCTGAAGAATTTGTTTGTTTGTCTGTTTTGTTTAAACTCGGTAATTTCTAGAACTAACGGACCTATTTTAAAAATCATAGACATGCAATGATAGACATGAGGGATTATTTAAATTGACTCTGTAATTTAAAGCAAAAACGACCCCATTTACATATTATGTTACCTTACCATGAGTACTAGCTGACTGCCCGGAGTATATTATGTCTATGCAGCGATAGCTCCGGACACATTTGCTTAAATTTTTTTTTAAATACTAGTCATGCCACTGGGATCTGTCCATTCCTGTGGGACATTCGAGGATTTTATTCTCTCTGTGTACCTTTAATCAAAACTCATTGATTATATTTTGCGTGTAAGAAACACACAATAATAGTTCTACTTCCAACAGAATTTTAAACTCCCATGCTACGTGCGTTTTAATTGTCAAATTCGTTAAAAAAATATATGTTAAAGTGATACAGTCAACAGAAAGTTTGGAACAAAGGTTACCCAATCGACTTAAAACTGTTTTATTTGGGATATGGCAGCCGGTTAGTACCTCCGGTGCTAATAGTTGAGTAAACAGCTACCGGGCAGGTAGTGGGTTCGGATGCGACCGTGTTTGGGAATTGTTTTTGATGCTTTTTGAGTTTTGGTAGTTTCTTGAAAACTTGTGTTGAAGTAAATCCATCATCAATATATATAAAAGTCTTTCGTTACTGACTGAGTAACTAACAAACAACGCATAGCCAAATATACTGAAAACTAATTTGACATGTAGGTTCCTTAGGGAGTGTTGGGAGCACTAAGAAAAGGATTTCCAGAAATTCCTACGGAAACAAAGGCCCAGGCTAGTCTGTTTATAAGCACTGCTATTGAAACACCATTACGACACGACTTATCAATACCAAGATCGACGACAAAATTTTATAACACACATACATTACACATACTCATTTCACACATTTACATTGTACATTTTACTGTTTTAAGAATAGGAAAGTTACAAATCATATTTCGAAAAATATAAAATATATTCTGCATGAATCTATTTTTGGACGAGCATCCATACTAATATTATAAATGCGAAAGTTTGGATGTGAGTTTGTGAATTTGTGAGTTTGTGAGTTTGTGAGGCTGTTTGTTACTCAATGACGCAAAATCTACTGGACGGATTTCGATGAAATTTGGTACAGAGGTAGATAATGACCTGGAATAGCACATAGGCTACTTTTTATCCCGGGAAAAAGCACTGTTCCCGTGGGAAATTCACGCGGGCGAAGCCGCGGGCAAAAGCTAGTCATCAATAAATTAATTTAAGAAGTTCGTTCTTGTAGGTGGAGTATTTTCCATGTATGCCTCCTCTGCCATCGATTTGACCTCCGCATACGACACGACCGCTGCCTTTTCTTCTGGAAGACGTAGACTACGTCTTCCTGAAAGGCCGGTAACACTCTTGTGATACCCCTGGTGTTGCAGGTGTCCATGGGCAGCGGCATGACCCGCTTGCTCGTATGCCATCCTATGTTATTTTCAAAAAATCTTATTTGGAACGCACAGTAAAACTGTTTTAATTAGGACGCTGTGGAGTTATCTTCTTTCGACTACTTGTTAATGCATGGCTCCGGGGCGCAGGCGCGTTGGCTTGTTTTACTCATTCACGAGTGGCCGAGATAGGTCAGGATGGAGGATTAGAAAGTGGGGGGGTAAGGGAATTAATTCTGACTATATACAACAACCTTTAGACGAGGCCTATGACGATAGGCAAGCTATTAGAAAAAAGCAATTTTTTTTTTTATTAAAAATCTGAGTGCGTTTGACCTCTATCTTGCCTGATGGGAAGCAAAGATGAGATCTAGGGTGGTACACGCAAACTCAAGATAATATGCCTATTCACTCTTGCCTTGAAAACCCCTAAATTTTAAGTGACAGGAAACAGCGACGCTAGGAGAGAATTCCATAACTTGACGGTTCGCACGATGAAGCAGGAGGCAAACCGAGAGGTATATTATAAACATTTATAAACATATGTATAGTAAATTGCAATAAAGGCTTATTTTATTTATAAACAACAAGCTATTTCGTCCCACAGCTGGGCAAAGGTTCATATCTCCTTACAAACTCGTATTTCTTACGCAAAATCCAATGAAATTGGTTAATTTACGCTGGATCGACATATCAACGCAGTAAAACTTGATATCTTTTAAACCTAAAATTGGGGTATTAATGTTAAATAAAAGGGTCTTTACAGAAAAACGGATAACAAAATGATCCTGTATGGGCTCCATTTTTTTCCTTTTGAGCAACAGCAGGACCCTAAAGATCAAAACTGACTGTAATATAATTTTTCGCTAGAAATTCATACAAAAGACATCAACGCTTCACTTTACTGCTCTATGTATGTTGTAATGTGGGGTAGTTCCTTTTTAAACACTTTGTTATACCATTGCCTAATAGGAAGTGTTATGTTTTCATGTGTGTTATTTTATTTATTTCGCCATAATCCTAACGAATCGCCAGCCAATATAAAAGCGTGAGCTATCCTTAGATTTCATTAAGGACTAAAAAAGGGTCTTAAGAAAAATAATCCTAATCCTAACTAATATTATAAATGCGAAAGTGAGTTTGTTTGTTTGTTACCTCTTCACGCTTCATCTACTGAACCAATCTACCTGAAATTTTGCATACACATAGAAGTACGGAGAAGGACATAGGGTACCTTTTATCCCGGGATAAGGCACGGTTCCCGTGGGAAATTCACGCGGGCAAAAGCTAGTAGCATAATAATAATTTCCTACTTTTTTGATCGATCTTGAAATATATAGCCAAATAATACTGCAAAAAGGTATTTTTTTGTAATTCAACTCTTGCTTCAAAGGAATTGTGTACGTAACATGTAATAAACACTTTTTTATTTACAAATGCCGAGCCCAGTACGCCTTATAAGGGACAGGAATAAACAGCCAGCCGACTGGTTTCGGCCGAAAAATGCTTAAAGTTTAGAATATTCCCACTTTGTTTCCATCGCCGAAATTTTATTACTTTACTAGCTTTTGCCCGCGGCTTCGCCCGCGTGAATTTCCCACGGGAACAGTGCTTTTTCCCGGGATAAAAAGTAGCCTATGTGCTATTCCAGGTCATTATCTACCTCTGTACCAAATTTCATCGAAATCCGTCCAGTAGATTTTGCGTGATTGAGTAACAAACATCCTCACAAACTCACAAACTCACATCCAAACATTCGCATTTATAATATTAGTATGGATTGCCGGATTTGATTTTAATCGAGGTAAAAGTAAGTATGATTTTTAATGGTTATTCCGTATTTATTCTACGATGTCGCATACATATTTTTCTTAACTCGTCTCAAACTAGTATTTTGAATTTTGTATTGAAATGAAATGCGTTTATGAAATGAAATGCGTTTATTAAAATGAAATGCGTTTATTTCTTTCACTACAAAGTGTTCAAAGATACATTGTTAGGACCTTCTGGTAAGCAAAGTATGCCTGTATCAGAAAATCCTACTCTTTCTTAACATACATTCATTGCAAAACACTTTTAATAAAAATAATTCAAACAAATTAATTAATAAACAAACTAAAAATAATAATGTGTGCATGTTTATGTTTATATCGCACGTCCAATAAAATACCGTTACAAGTCGAAAAATCGTGATTTTGAGTTAAGTATACCACTCGATCCGCAAAAAAAAATTCTTTCGAACTCAAATACTGTTGTAACTTTAGTTACTTTAATGTCCGCGTGAGGGCATTGTCACGGTTGATTACTGAGCCGTTTTTGGCATGTCATATCCTTGAACAGTGTTTCAAGTCACATTGCAACGGCCACTCGTGTTCGGCTACCGCATAAATATAGTTGCAACTTGAAATCTTACACTATTTTACGAAGGGTAAGTGTATTATCTATCCAGTATTTTTCTCATAAAATGTAATATTTATTCTTATAACAGTATTCGTCTTACCAATTTATTTTCTAGTTGATTTATGTTTGTGATATAAAGATACATTTTGATTTATTAACAAATGTATGTCAAATTCCAATCTCGAAAAGTGTTATATTTTAGCTTATCACCTTTTATTAGAAAAAAAACTTGTTTAAAATTTATGAAAACACGCTGTAATATCAATTGAAGCAGTTTATTGCCATATGTTTGGTTAAGTTTTTTTATAACTCAAGAAAGAGGTTCATTTTGATATAAAATATATTTCTCAAAACTCTTTATTTCGTTTTTTTACCATTTTTTAGAAATACCTAATTTGTTTACATATTATTTGGATTCATTTTAGTAACGTACATATATCTTAAATTAAAAAAGTCTAAATATTTACTGCCTTATATTATACATCAAAGGATGTAGACCGAATATTGGACTTGGCAAAACATAATGCATGAATATTGGACTTGGCAAAACATAATGCATCGCAGGATTAAGGTAAACAATATACCTAGTTAATTACAATGGTGCTTCTTGAAATTGCATAAGTACGTTACTTACCTATTTGTTCATTTTTTTTCTTCAGATACTGATCTGAATTAAATGAACCTTCAGTTTCGCCTCCAATAACAAGTACCTTCCATTACCTTGATTAATCTATATCATTTGTTTAATTATATTGTGTCATTTATTATATTTTGTTGAAATACATGATAAAAATAAAAAATCCCTACTACCTATGACATACCTACCTATTTAATGCTTATTATATTTTTAACTTCAGATTCTACTCATAGCGTTAAAATCCAGCAGGAAAATATTCCTCAGGACAAATCTTCCGATTCCTCAACTTCTTCATCGACATCTTCGAGTTCGTCGTCGTCGGATTCAGAGTCTTTTATAGAAGATTCAGATAAATATGTTTATTCGGGACCAATAGCTTTAAATGAAAATATAAAGTCTGATTTGAGTCTATTACTTACTAATCATATAGTAGGTACCTAGGTTCCAGGAAGGATTTTATAAAAGTCTTTTCCAGGATAATGACTGATAAATATGTATCTCTTTTTTTTTATAGGGTATTATTGATAACGGGGTTATATTTAACTAAAGTACAAATTTCTCTTTAGTTTAACCTTAAGAGTAAAGCAATACATAGGAATTTTTAAATTTCTATTCTAAAGTTTTTTTCGTAGTTTATAGAGTATGTCCTACAAGCTGGGCAAAATAAGTGTATGATTTTTTTGTATTTTTTGATAAACATTGTAAAACATTTGTTAAAAAAATTGATTTTTAAGTTAATAAATAAATAATGTTACAGTATTCTACTAATTGTTTTATTTTATTTTTGTAAATTGTTATCTAATAAAACGTTATAAAGAGGGCAAGTTTCAGGAGAGCTGAAAGATATATTCATAAGTAAGTAAAGAACGCATTTTAAGCTTTCAGAAAATATATAAAACATGTAAATATTGTTACGACATTAGAAGAAAAAATGCTTTATTGTAATTCGAAATGGTTTTTCGCCATTCCTGAAAAAAGTACATTTTTGAGTTAAAACAGTGTTTTATTGGACGTGCGAATGTGTGTGTGTGTGTGTGTGTGTATATATGTGTAAGTCTTGTGTATAAATAATATCATTTAACTAGCGCTTCTGTTTCGTCGTAGTTGAGCGTTTTCAACCAATTGTCTACTTTTTTCTTAACTTCGCGAAGTCTCAAAGGATATATTTCAAGTATTTTAGTAACTTTATCCCTGATTGAGAAGTAAATTGTCTTGCGGCAAATTTTGATTTCGTATTAATACAATGAGCTACTACATCCTGTATTAACTAGAAAATTGCTACATTGGCCTCACATTGATAGTAAAAAAAATGTCGAAATAAGCTGTTATAAATTAAAATCATGGACAATGATAATTGTGTAACTATTTTGACTTTAATATTTTGAGAAAGGATGATGCTTTTCTTCAAACTTCAAACATATCCAAAGACAACGTCACGAGAGCGAATCTTGCGATGGACGTGGCAGATAAGGATGGAGATACAAACTACTGAGAACTTCTCAGAAGGTGGATTAAGTTCATAGGCGGAGCGGTAAAATGATATGATGAAAGGCGTTCTCAATAATTTATGTGTAGATCATAGAAGTAGGAAGTTTGTTCGAAGGCGGCGCGGGCTCTTCCTACTTTTATGGTGTAGATGCACCGGGGAGTTTTAGTGGGTCCAAGTTCCACATGCCGCTTTACTGCTCATCTATCGAGAAGTGAAGCGGTATGCGAAGGCATTTTCACCTCAATAAAAAAGGACTCGAGATTGTGTGTC
The DNA here is from genome assembly GCA_018467065.1 of Ephestia elutella. Lineage (NCBI taxonomy): Eukaryota > Metazoa > Arthropoda > Insecta > Lepidoptera > Pyralidae > Ephestia > Ephestia elutella. The sequence continues at coordinate 16,384,922 of CM031575.1, read as the reverse complement.
CTACAGAAATAGTTTGTTTTTGCCAGATTGGTTATATTATAATATAACAGTGCAAGCATAGAATTATTTAATGTAAATATTCAATCCAATCACAAACATTTTCATTTAAAATGTTGCCAAAGAAGACCATATGGCTCGCACTGTAAAAAATTATCAGATCTCATGTAAAGCATCAAACTCTATGCCCTCTAACTCTACACACTCACTTCACAAACCCTACACCTTAGTCAAAACACAGCAACATTTATAAAAAGTCGCTTCAGCTTGTAACTTGACGCACCCAAAACTATTGTAATCATAAAAATATTTACGTCCACGACATCCTCCGCGGCGGAGAACTTTGACGCTACGTGTTTATGTCGACCGTACGTGGCGCGGTTCTCTGATTCCGTGAAACACACGTTTTTGTCACAAAACTGAAGACCGTCAACATAAAAACCTCCTATACTCAATCAACATCAATTGTTTATTAAGAATAGTCCTTTACATGGACTTATTTAAGTCTAATTTTAAATTTATATGAGAATCGAACGGAATAGTTCTCCTGGCAGTATGTACGCAATTTGACGCATAACATGCCTATTTATTTTATCTTCTACGAGTTTTTTACCGGTGGCTTGGCTTGCGTAACTAATACACCAATGGACGAGGTCGGTCATGGGGAAGACTGACCTCGTCCATTGGTGAAAACCGCATGAAAATCCGTTCAGTAGTTTTTGCGTTTATCGCAAATAGACAGACATCGTGGGTGACTTAATTTTATAACAGCATCGATTGTATAGACAAAGAGGTTTAAATATTAGGGGCTTTAAATTTAGCCCACATCAATTGATAATCTCATGTGTCAACAATAAATTAGAAAGACTCTTTATCTTACTAAATATCACAACTTAAGATCAATCTGATAATTCATTCATATTTTAATATTTACTAATAAATACCCTTTTGTGTCTTTCAGGTAAGGTACATCATTCGATCAACACTATAAAGATAAAGGTAAATTTATATCCTCTAATAAAAAACGTTTCAACCCTAGAGTAGAAAGAAACATTTTGATACATTATGCATTCTTCACACGTACCATTCATAAAGGATTTTGAGGTTTTAATAGCACAAGGTTTAATATTAAACAGGGTGATTCATACTTTAAAGAATTTATGTAAAACTAGCTATAAACTGTGTCTGCTCCCGTGGGAAATAAGGGATTTCAAGCTAATTATTAAAAAATAAAAAACACGACTGACAACTCACATAGCCTATGTCACTTGCAGGAATGCAATAGGAATAAAAAAAATACCTCTCACATCAAAATCTGCTAAGTCATTCACAACTTATGGTGGAATAAAGAAACTAACATACAAACATACATACATAAACCCTGAAAACATAACACTCCCTTTTTGGTCAGTGTGTAAAAAGTAACATGCTTTACAATATACAAATCCGTTTCCCATTTTTAAAAGTGATTGTTTTCAGAATTGATATATGTTAAAAACTACTGGATGGATTTCGATGAAATTGGGTTTACGGATAGAATAAAACCTGGAACAACAAATAAAGTCAAAGTCAACTATTTTTATTTATATAGGCCTAAAAATAGCACTTATAAATCGTCAAAAACTTGTTTTTTAGTTAGTTGACGTCATAAAATTACTTAAAGCTAAGGTTACCACCGCCTCCAAAGCGCAAGTGGAAAATAGGGTGCGTTCAATCTCGAAATTCTCACGGGAGCAGAGCCCCGGGGCGCAGCTAGTAATTCATATTTCTCACGTCAATTTTTATAAAACTAACATAGTATACTTTTTTATCCTGAATTTTCCAGTTTGACGAAATTTCATACAAATCTGTAGAGACGTTTTTGTGTCATAGTAAATGTAACATCCATAATCTCGCATTTGCAGTTTAAGGATAAACTTAACCTAGCAGTTAGCAAAACGAAAAAGAGATTAAACTGTTGTAAACGTCTAATGAGATTAGATAGGAGACGGACAGACTGACAGTTAGTTCCTAGTAGACATTGTCATTTAGACAAATACAGCTAAATTGTCCACTATCGCTTTGTCGTCTTTTTACCCGACTGTATGGAAAGGGTTATGTTTTTCGCGCGTATCTCGTATGTTCGCAAGTATATCACACACTCAAATTTTTAATAAAAAATAACATATATGCTTGTAATATTTTTTTTCATATCTTTCTGGCTTTTTTTTTTTGGTTTTACGATATCAATAGATTTTTTTGATAGCCCAAGTGTTCTTAGGCAAGTACTGTTAAAAAGAAATATCATGGCGGGTGTGAGATAATGCAATATAGGTATCAAATTAAAGGGCTTATCATAACGATTTCAAATTTATTATATTTCAAAATGATCCATCTTAATCTCAGGAGATTATAGATGGCTAATTTTTGATCGTAACAGTTGATAAAGGATTTCAAAGAACTTACTTACAAATGATATTGATTCACCAATAAAACGAATATTAAATCCTATAAAAATCATTTGTAAGTGAGTAACTTCTTTTAAGTCCCTGATCAACTGTTACGACAGAAAAATATAAGGCCTCGCTATACTGGTTATTTCATTGTGGGGGCTAATAAAGAGCTGTGTGTACAAGTGTTTTTATCCAACAATGGAAACAAAAGAATAAGGTTTAGTTCAGCAAATATTCGAATACCGAACGCGACACACCTAATAAAAAACCATAGAAAAAAGGATGATTTTTTTGAAACAGACAAATATCACGGAAATTCCTGAGTAGAATGTATTATGTCGAATTCAATAATTCAATATTGAAGTGTCATCTTTAGACTCGTAGAAAATATAGAGCACTTTATTTTGTCGGTATTGAATGAGTCTGAGATGAAACGCTAGTCTGTGTAACGCTCTTTCGGGTGAAGTCGGCTCGAGTCGACGAAGCGACTAGTGGCCTTAAGCCCACACATTTCTCAGTAGGAATCCTACTACTTGATGTTGACTTCAAATTAAATAAAATGAATAAAAATAAAAACCAAATCCACAGATTCAAAACAGTCATTTGTCTACGTTTCTATGTGTTATGCTTGCTTCTTTGTTTGTATTATTCAAACCGAGATACACACTTTGAACGCAATGTGGACCCTTGAGTACATTCCAATTATTTATGAGGTGTTTATTTATAATTATAAACGTTAAAACAAACGAAAATATTCAATAATTTAGTAGAAACAATAAATTCATTGGACATATTTCGCGCAAACCTGATACATATCGTATTTTTATGTATTTTTAATGTGTTTCGTTTGCAAATCAACATCAGAATTATCAAAGCGCATATTAAAAGGCAGTATTTAGATCATTCCCCGTCAATAAAGGTTATATTGGGCTGGTTGGTAAGTATGACCATGTTAGCCTTGAGCGAATTCTATAATTATTCTGAAGAAAAAATGTTCTTAGTAATAATTAAATTCTTTAAGGCTTGTGAGGAGGCTGTTTCATGAGTTTCTTTCGGCATTCCTCTCAGCAGTGGTCGTTCCGAAATGCTAGTAGTTTGTAGCTTTGAGACATAATATATTATGATTAAATAATTAGTTTTCGACGTGAAAAAGAGCCTACTTTGAAGGCCAAGTTTCAATAAAAAAAATTTACTTTGACTTTAAAAGAAAGACAAGGATAGATGTTATGCATCATAGAAGTGGCAAAGATGCGTGATTAGGCTCACATTATAAAGATTGTACCAACAAGTAATAATTTAAAAAACTTGAAAATCCCACCTATATAAAAAGCTCGAAAACTTCGAAATTCTTTTGATAAGCATTTTAATTTGGTATGTATTCTAATTTTTTTTTAGAACACTTCAACTTCTAGTTAACACAAGACGAATCTAAATATAATTATAGAAATCCGCCCACCCGTTTCAAAGATATGAGGTAAAAAAGAATATACCTACAAGCTAGTACGCGCGAAAAACATAACCCTTTCCTCGTAGTCGGATATAAATTAAATTTCATATACAAATAATTTTATTGTCACGTATATTCTAATCTGTGGATCAACCTAAATTGGTCGTGTAACAAAAAGCGAGACGAAAATATTCAAACGCATCTAGAATATACAATCATGTGTCTGTTTGTACAGACTTGTTAATGTGGAGTCTTTGCACGTATTAAATATATGAATTATTGAATAGAATGACGTGTTGTGACACAAGAATTCTTTGGCACTTAAACGGTAATATTTGAAGATTAGTGTCAATAAGTGTTATTGTTTCTAAGAAAGTATGTAAATTGTACATCGGATAATATATAAAATTCTTCGATTACTGACTGAGTGACTGACAGACAACGCACAGCCAAAACTAATGGGTGCAGGAAGCTGAAATTTGGCATGTAGGTTCCTTAGGGAGTGTAGGGGAGTATGAAGAGAGAATTTCTCGAATTTCCTACGGAAACAAAGCCCCGGGCTCATGCTAGTAATTTTCAAAATTAGGTGTAACTAACCAGACTAACTAATTAACTAAAAAGTAGAAAAAGAACGAAGAAATACAGGGAGCAAAGTATTACCTAAGAAGCGGCTGATGACGTTCGTATTAAAGTCAATCTAAATCTATATATATAACTCAAAGGTGACTGACTGACTGATGACTGACTGACATAGTGGCCTATCAACGCACAGCCCAAACCACTGGACGGATCGGGCTGAAATTTGCCATGCAGATAGGTGTTATGACGTAGGCAACCGCTAAGAAAGGATTAACGCGAGCGAAGCCACGCAAATACTAGTCGTGATATAAAATTTAAATATAAATAATTATCTTGAATATGAGGCAAACAGCTGTAGCACTCGGCTTTGCTCCCGTGGGAATTTCGTAATTCTGGATAGCCTACAGAAAGTGGCTATTATATACAGAAAGAATTTCCCTTAGGGTCAGTTGTACCATTGACTAATACCATTAATGGTACTAGTGCAACAACTTTGTGCACCATCAATGGTACAAATGATACTAATTTACGATCAGTACCGTCATAAATTATGAAAGTATATTTTTTAAATCTGACCTAATAGGTAGATAGTTTTAGAGATTGGTGAGCTCCAAAAAAAAAAACAAACAAAGTCTTAGATTTATTAATAAGAATAGATAATATGATTATTTGCCTTACTGTCTAACACATTTGTACCATTTAGCTCTGTAAAAAAATTTGATAACACTAATCCTTTTACAAAACACTGATCGATCATAAAGACAAACAAATCGATATAAAAAATAACACGATAATCGAATCTCAACTCGTTTAGTGTACACAATAGATGTCACAAATACTTTGTAAAAAAGTTTGGAAAAAAAATCATCCTATTATGATTAATCACGTGACGATTTGTGTAGGTGGATGCAAAATTCTTGGTCCAGTCTTGTTTGAAACCAATGAATATGTAAAATAGTTTTTTATTTATTATTTTATTTGATACTTAGCGACATTGTGTGTAATAAAATTTTTGTTAGGTAGAGAATCCAAAATTTACATTTTCATTTAAATACAGAATATAGAAGTAGCTTTTTAGATCTGTTTTGTCGCCGAATGACATAAGCCGCATAGGACTTTGAAGCTCCTAAACTCTCGCACACGCTCAGTCAAATCAAATAGGCGACCATTTCTTCTCAGCAGTGGTCGTTCCGGAATGCTATACTTCGTTCGCGATAAGTTTGCAGTGAGTCATCACTGGTAAAGGTGTATTCACCATGGTGTTAAATTTATAATAATTTTATCAACCATTGACGGCCGGACCCTTTTTTTCATTGGCGATTTTAATGTATTGGTTTCCTTTTGTTCACCAAGAATACAATAAACTGTTCTCTCGGACACACCTAGAGATGGGCATTTACCCGATAAATTTCCGAGACTCGGAAATTTATCCATTTATACCCATATTTTCCCAGGAATTTTTAATTTATACCGGGAAAAAATTAAAATCAATTAAAATGTTTGTAATTACGATATTTTACAATATATCGTTAAGATTTATTATGAAATAAGCACATATTTAGTTTTTAAATTAAGTACTGTGTATAAAAGTACTTATAAAGTGTACAATTTACGTTTTGGTTACAAAAAGACCTGACAAGATATAGGTATCTTTATTCTGACTCATTCGCAGCCAACTGGTTTTAGACGATAAATGTTATGCCGGGGCGACGAACAAGTCTGCCAATTGAAGTTTGCCAAGTTCTATTGAACGGCTAGGCGATCATCGAATCGTAAGGCCCGCCTTACACGAATGTCAGCCAATTATTTACACTCTCTCTCTCTCTCTGTCAGAGGAAAGACGTCCACTGCTGGACAAAGGCCTCCCCCAAGGATTTCCATAACGACCGGATGCGGGCAGCGCAGGACCGGTCGTTATGGAACTTAATTACTAACTCTCTCAAAAACACGCTTGCATAAAATTTTCTCGATAGAAAAATATTGCGAAGTTACCTCCAAATCCTAAATAATATTATAAATGTGAAAGTGAGTTTGTTTGTTACCTCTTCACGCTTTATCTACTCAACCAATCTACCTATTTCACATACACATAGTTAGAAGTACTGAGAAGGCCATAGGATACTTTTCATCCCGGGAAAAAGCACTGTTCCCGAAGGAAATTCACGCGGGCGAAGCTGCGGGCAAAAGTTAGTCTATAATACAACTGAAGATGTTTTGATTTTCTACTTTAAACAGCCATATACTAAAAATGCATCATTATTTTCAAAATATTATTTGAATACATATGATTTTAAATCTGTTGTTTATGTTTTTTTAATATTTGAACCGAAAACAACTAGTTATTTATCTTCCTTATAATCAAAACATACCTAATATTTATACTTTAATTATTATTTTATCAGTATTAAAGAAAATAAGGATAATTTACTTTCATTTTAATTTCTTCCCGGTATAAATAAAAAATATCGGGTATAAATGGGTATAAATTAATTTTTACCAATTCTACCCATTCTTTCCCATTTTTACCTTCCGGAAATTTATCCAAGCGCCCATCTCTAGACACACCACATGCCGTTGCTGTTTTTTGTACTACACTATCCACTGTCGTATTTAAATCACACTGCTTAAAATACTTAAAAACGTTGTAAATTATTTTTCTTTCTCCGCTATGAATTGCCGAATCTCTTTTATTTTCACGAATAGGTGACGTATTCATTTTTAAAATCTAATTCACTGAACACACCAAGGACAGGACACGACCGTTGCGTTCGAAAGATTGCCTTCAAATGGGCACTGTGAACTTGCCTTTATAATTAGTAGCGATTTGATTGGTTATAGGGCGTGGCTGGACCGATGATTCACTGCAAACTTATCGCGAACGAAGTATAGTAGTTTTTAGCTTAGAGACTTTCAACTATACTATCATTATATTATAATTAGTTATCGACATGAAAAAGTACCTTCTTTGAAGGCCAAGTCTCAGTAAATAATTTTTTATTTTCATTTTCAAATTTTTGTGCAAATCGGAATTTTTGACGAATTGCATTTACGTTCACTTTCAATGAGCATCAGAGCGACATACTCGTATGTATTATTAACTTTTATTTGATTTATAATTTCAAATTCAGCGGGTTAAAAAAAAAACCTACTAAATTCAGTTTTTCTCAGACAAAAAATCCTCAACCATATTTTCTCAAAAAAATAATTTTACAGATACATTCCACGTAAACTATAACTACCGGTTTAACATTAATAGATTCAAGAACAACAATTACATACATCCACATTAATTTACAATACTTATCAATTCCCATGCTATATCATTCATTCTGAGGCTTAACATAAGAATAAATGCATAATCCAAAGCTTTTATTAATGCCCTGTCATGTATCAACGCTATCAGAAATCTATATAAATGGAATCAAGAGGTTCGCAATGGTATGAAATATTATTATCTATTTGTACCTGTACTTGTTTCTTACTTTGAAAATAACTAACCTACTTAGTTCGAGGTGATACGTCATTATCATTTTTAGGGTTCATTTAGTCTTTATGAGACTCCTATTTATGCTGTATTCATCCTATGACGTCTCATCCCATTTCTTTACTCATCCTAAACATCTGAAGATCGTAAGCCTTGTAGTCCATTTATTTACACTAGTCGTTCGCTGCGAACGTAGACCTCGCGACTATTAAAATACAATACCTATTTATTTTCACAAAAAATTAAATATCTCAAAAACGGCTGGACCGATTTTGATGCCCAACGAACTTGAAAATTCTATTAACTGTCCCTACATATATTCCAACTTGCATCAAAATCGGAACAACGGTTCGAGAGTTATCGCGGAACAAACATACATACATACAAACAATGTGTTTTTCGCTCCAACTTGAATTATAGCCCTCGCTCGCTTCGCTCGCTCGGTCAACTACGCTGAAATAGAACACTTTTTTTTAAATGTTGATTAATAAATTATGAGTCTGAGTATCTCAAACATTTTTTAAATTTATGCTCGCGGGTTTTTTTTTACACAAGCTGCAGTGAGCGCCAAACCTTTTATTTATTCTAATTTGTAATAGAATACAAAGAGACGTGGCCGTATCGATAAATTTATGTATCGATGTTGCGTAAACCGTTACAGTTAACACACGTCAAGCCCACCTCTGGTATTTGTAGCTAATCGATGTACCAACTTGACATGTGTGGACGCCTCTTTCATTCATTGCTGGGTTGTTGTGCAACTTGATTTGTCCTGGTTACGGACAGACGACAAACTTTTCTGTAGGTACTGTGTATAGAAATGTTCGTCGCCTTTTTGGTCTTCCTTGGCTATGAGTCTAGTAATAACAAACGTACTATAACGTGCCTCAGTTGTGTCTCAAAAGCCAAAATTTATAGAGATCTTGTTCCGTTAGTTCAATCTATTTGGCTCATGACACAATTGAGACATGACATCTACTAATTTGTAGAATCGGCACCCTGGTCGATTGATTTCCAATCTGGTAAAGATCTTGTGATAAAAAAATATCGAGTACACGAAATGCTTCCTTTGTCCCAATATTTAATCATTTTGGGACGAAGGAATCAACTTTTTTATGTAGGATGAAAAACTGTGGGCCCAGAAAAGACCAAGGGACACGAATTTACTGTCCGTTCTATTCTTCTTCTTATTTAAGACCTGTGCTCGGTGGAGTAAGTTCTATTACTTACTTACTTCTTACTTCCAACGGCGCTACAACCCTTTGTGGGTCTTGGCCTCTTCAACGAGTTTTCTCCACCTGTCACGCTCCTTTGGCACGTTCCTCCAGTTCTTAAATTTGCCCATCTTCAATACAGTCTTCAATGCAGTCTTCTGCAATACAGTCCATTCACCTCTTCCTTGGTCTGCCTCTGGGTCGTTTCTGCTGCGGTGTCTATCTTGACATGACCTTAGGAGCTCTATCTTCTGGCATGCGTTCTAGGTGTCCCGCCCATCTTAGTCGCTGCGCCTTACAGAACCTGGCTATGGTTTCCTTCTCCACAAGTGCATCGACTTCGTGGTTCATTCGAGTTCGATAGGAACCATCTGGCTCTTTGTTTGGACCAGCAATATGACGGGGCACTTAAGTAAGTTCTATTATATTTCCTTTATTATAGTTTGAAACACTATTGATCATAAAATGGGTTGCTTTTTGTCTTGTGATAATAAAAAGAGAGAAAAATAGAAGAGACTAATGAGTAGCTTCTGTAGAAAAAGTTTGCATTTCATTTATATTTCATTTGCTTGTCAAAATATCTCTTCAATTTGATTGTTATTTTGATTAACTTATTCTAGGCGTGGTTCTTATAAACCTTAGGGTGGTTCGATTAAAATTCTTACATAAATGTTTTTATTAATAACCTGAATTTGTTTACGATCACCTGTCATTTCATTTCAAATGTTACATTGTTTCAAATGAATATTAAAGACTGGACTTGTAAATATCTAAACCAATCGACTTGAAATTGGATATGTCCAGAAGTGGTTTTTACTGAGTTATAGTGAACTTTGCTGAATATTGACTTATTAACTTGATTTTTGTACTTGATATTATAATTAATGAATTTTCTATCCTAATGACTTTTGAAAATGACGAATCACTTTTGATGATGCAATATTTTTAAAGCAGTACCTACAGTCAACAGCATATAGTAACCCTTGGGCTTATGTGGTGGCAATATGCAAGCAATGATATAATGACGATAAGCAATGATGAAATTGATATGCTGTTGAATGTATGTAGCGTTAAATCTAAAGATTTTTGTCCATCTAAAGATTAAACAAATGATACTCGGAGAGCGGATAACCTACAGCATAAACTCAATAAAAAGGTGCCTTTGATCATAAAATCGAAATTATTATCGTGGAATGTCGTACTTATAATAAATATCCATTGACCAACGTAATTATATGAGTTTTAAAGCCGAACTGGAAGGCATTTTTCTTTGAAACACACTGTATTGGTCTGTGATGATAGTAAGGAGATTTTTTATTCAGCAGGCTGTATAGTGTTCAATGTATGTGGGTTTGTATATCGGCAGCTCCTCAAAGTCAATAATTATATATTTATAAATTTGTTTTCTGATTAAATCGTCGCAAATGTTCTGGGTAAATTGATTCTAAGGTGAACAAATTACACCAAATACCTAAGTCGATTCTATTTACCTGGCATAACCTAGGTGAAAGGAGTCCGGGGTGAAGTAAATATACTAAAAATTCCACTTTGTTCACCCAGGTGATATAACCCAGTTGATCAAAGTGCAATAAACCAGCTAAGCAACTACTTCAATTCAAAACGCATCTCCTTTTTTCCGTCATCCGGACCACACTGCTAATCTGTCCTTTTTGCGTAGTAACTTGACACTGCAGCGCTTAAAAGGGAAACTTAGTAATGCTCCTACATCAGTCTCATCGTATTTACGTCGAGAACTGCACACCGTGAACGTTTTTATCGATATCGACGCATACGGGCGCAACACTGGTTTATATGTGTTTAATAATTTCTGCAACATTGTTGTCAAAGTCACACGAGTAAAACTTGAAAGTATCAATAATTTATTTATATTTCTTCGAATGGATCATAAAGTCAATCGATTCATAAACACTGATATCAGTATTTATTAAATCTGAACTATCTCTGATGTGGTTTAATCGATCATAATTTGCTACGAATTAAAAGCTGATCGGTGAACTTCTTCTGGCTTAGATGATGATCTTAAATCTATGTCGTTAGTAGCCTTTTTTTTCTCGGAGGTTCTCAAAGTTTCTGCAGGTTTAGCCAAAGTTTCATTTGATTCGTAGCGATACGATATCTAAATTCGTAATCGTTTCGACAGATGACAAAAACAATTTTCTTCTGTCATCAAAGCGAAAGCGAAAGTCAAATGTATGGATTGCGATAAAAAAGTTCGTTACTCTATGGTTTCGCTTTGTTTTCTCTATGAACTTGCGATGACGATAGTGATCGACCACGTTATTTAGCGCGGCCTTATGTCATCACATGCATTTTAGCGTTTTCGAACTTTGTTTTCGTTTTCAAATTCTGACTTCGTCTAAAGTTCCTGATGTCCTAAAATGGGACGAAAGCGTTTAAAAGAGAACGCGATTGAGTAAGCGTTTTTCTTTGGTTTTATAAATTAAATTCCCCATGCAAAATATGCTTTTAAACAATTTCATCTTATTGAAAGGTAATCTAAAAATATACAATTTTAAAAGCGAACTGCTCATTGTGCGTTTCAATTACGTAACCTCAAACATTTCACAGTTTAAGGCTAGTCTCGGGTTCATTTCAAATCAAAGCAACAATGTACCGCCACAGTGTGGAACATGGACTTATGTCAGGCTAGATACAGCATCTTCAGAAAAAACCTCCTGTGAAGAAACAACTGCTACGTGACAACTAAATTTTATTGTTTTTCCATTTTAGCAGGTATAAAAAGTATTACAAATAAAAAAAGGTTTGATAGGCTGCTGTGTGCAGTGTGTGCCTCTCGTCAATAGGGTTATTTTATTCATCGGAGGTGTTGGCATGAATGCCAACACCTCAGCCTATCATATGCAATTGATTACATAATTTGACATTTTTACTTTTTTTTCGATGCGACTTATTTAGCTGGCGATATCGAAAACAAAATATATGAGTTAAAGCGTGGTGAATTAAATATTTATGCAAGTCCATTTTTAAGTCAGAATAGGACTTCTGCACGTACAAAAAGAAATAAAGCAAGACGTCATAGCGGCACATTTTCGCTCTTGTTGAGGACAGCGGGACAGACAGCTTGAACGCAGGACGTATGGTCACGTTAGGCACGCTCGCTCGCGCGGCATGCGATATTATATGCTTAATATTATAAATCTGTGGTGTGGAACCATTTCTTTGTCCATTTGTGGGGTGTATGAAATTGTGCTGTGTTATTGACGATGAAGTTGCGGTAGAGCTTTAAGCTTGCGGTCGGGGACTTGGCGCGAGTGAAGAGGAAATAGCGAACTTTCCCGGTGGTAAATATTAGGTACCTCGATAAAGATATAAGGGTGATGGAAAGAGGTTCCTGAGATACAGGTTCTCCTAGTTCAGGATCCAGGGCTAAATTTAAATTTGTAATTTGGTTTGTTGATAATAATAAAGATTTACTTATAATCGATAGAGTATAAAAGAACGTCCTTCCTGTAGTCGTATTTCTCATGACTGAGGGTCGTGGTATATGGAATGAAACACACACCACGACTATATAGAGATTATAGATGAATCTGACGTATGACGTCATCCTTCACCACCTGCTTCCTATGAAGAAAAACATCGTGAGGAAAACTGCACTCTGGTATTGGTTACTGTTTAGTTCACTAGTTTGCAATGGCTGCCGTTGTACGTGTTAGACGCCTTTAGACGAAAGAAAATTAACACCAGAGTTATTTATGTCTTCGAAAATGAAGAAGGATTACAGAATCAAGGACAGAAAAACATTATTTCTCACTTTATGCTTGGAATCTAATCGATTGAGTATTCCCACATTTCCCACGGCGGCGGATCCTTAGAGCGCAACTAGTAAAATAAATACGAAACTACACAATACCCAGTTTATTTCCAAAACAAAAGTAAACATCAATGTTGCGTTGCCATTATAATTAACTTTGCACGCTGAACTACATTTTAAGTTTTAAATGTTTCTCTAATAGCCTTTTGTTCGGCCGGTTCTACGCAAACGAAATGGAATTAGTTTTCAACCGACTTTAAAAATAGATTTGAAGAATGAAATGTTTGCAGAGTTTCTTGATTTTCAAATACATATGTAAGAAAATTAATATCCTCACATATTATAAAACAAAGTCCACCACCGCTTCAGTCTGTTCGCGATAAACTCAAAAACTACTGAACGGAATTTTATACGGTTTTACTGATGGGTGGGGTGGATCATAAGGAAGGTTTTGGTTTTGGTATATTATTTACGCGGGCGAAGATGTGGGCAAACGTTAGATTCCAATAGGTACTAAAACTGACCATTTCTCTTATCGTGTTTTTTTTCATAAATATGCAGTGACTTGTACGCCTCATAGCTCTGAAATGCAACTACTGACTGCCGTCAGACTAACTCGTTTCACCTGTGGAGACACCATTCTTCTAATAGGTACTAAAACTGAGCATTTTTCTTACCATTTTATTTTTTTCGGAACTATGCAGTGAGTTTCACGCCTCATAGCTCTGAAATGCAACCACTGACAGCCAGCAGACCAACATCGTTCACATGAGGGGACTACTCTACAACCCATAAAAGCAAGTCTATCCATTCCCCTGATCGTTACGAAAATTCTCGTGACCTCTCATTTTTTATGATTTAACGACAATATAAATTAAAATAGACTTTTTAGGAAATTACTTTAGTGGTTCATAAATGTTTTACTTTGAACTAATATTTGATTTATTTTCAACATAATTCAACAAAAATTACTGTGAAGATTATTTACATAATAGGACAATAAAGAAAAAATGGAGTTTACTTTGTGCGGTTACGTAAGAGCGAGATGACAATATATTTACGTTTAGAAGATAGAGAGAAATAAACTAACCTAAACATAATCCGTTTCCGCATGTTTTTGAAACAGTGATGATAATTTGTGTATGTATTGTGTACAATTCAATTAGAAATATACATTTCCACAACGGTTGTTCGGCAAATAGTTTTAGTTAATTTTGTTACACGCATCTAATAAAAGGTATGTTCATTGTACAGATTGTAAATTTAGTTGTTCGCTGCTATGGTCGGCTCCAACTTTACTGTTCAAACGATTTAGCATTACATAGGTATCTGAAATCATGAGGTAACGGGCTTGGGAACACAACGTGAATTGTAAGGCTCCGTATACACTTGCGGAATAAGGGTTCGACAAAATGTGACTCGCGTCCGTACAAAATTTTCAAAATTCAAAATTTTTAGTGACTTTTTTTTCATTTGCATAAAAGATCTCGGCAGTTCGATTTTTGTCTGTTTGTGCACATTTTTGTATTTATATTAAATGTTTCGAAAAGAAATTTCCAAGTAAACTTATAATATTGAAATTAGGAAACCTTTTCTTGATTTGTTGCATTTTTTAAAATAAGTAGTTATTTTAAAAAAAATATATTAAAATAAATAAATAATTACATAATAATAATTAATTATTTAAATAATTATTTTATATTTATTAAATTTATTAAATTATTTTCGCTAGTCTCTGCCTACCCCCACGGAAAAAAGGCGTGATAATATGTATGTATATGTATGTAAGTAGTTATTTGTTTCAATTCTGAGCAACCATCGTAGGTATGTTCCTCTTTTTTTTTGGATGTTATATGTACCAATAGTAAATTAATTTAATATATTCAAGAGCCTAAAATTTTAAGTTATTGTAACTTTACTTCTTTATAGTATCGCTTACCGTCCGAAAAAAGGTTGATAATTTGATATGAATTCTAACATCTCCATTATTTGGCAAATTTAGGAGATATCCAAGGAAATACATACATATTATCACGCCTCTTTTCCGTGAGGGTAGGCAGAGACTAGCGACTTCCGCTTGCTACGATCCTTACAGATCTCTCTCGCTTCCTCTACACTCATTACTCTCTTCATACATGCTCTCCGCATGCTTGCTTGCCGCATGCTTCATACATGTTCTATTTCCGAGGAAATATTCTAGAAAATTCCATTTAAACCGCTTTGTAATACCGTTTGTTTGTGAGAACCCTAAATAGAGGTGTAGAAAGAGATTTAAGACTAAAATGCTCTGTCTGCGTATCTTTTACCACTGATCTCTACAACTGATTTACTGCTCAACAACACATAAACCAATCGAAAATATACCTTATTCCGAACACGTTAAGTGTAAACTTTACAAGTAATATATAAGTTGGGATGTAAAATAAATTTGTTTACAATTATTTGACTGAAATTTAGTGTGTTCGTTAAAACAAGGGAATAAAGCGAGATTAGATTTGCAAGTTGGCGTCTTACTATTTATTGTTATTGTGATGGTCACAAATTCGCTCAACTACCGTTAGAATAGAATAGCGTAAGCACACACACTTTCTACTTGAAATATATACACATAAATATGTATATAAACTAGCTTTTGGCCTAGGCTTTGCCCGCGTGAATTTAATTTGTACATATTCCACCCTACCCCCCTTAGAGATTAACTACATAGACTAATATTTATATATTATATTTATATATATATATATATTAATTTATATTTGTGATGAAGTTGGATGTTTTGGCTATTGACAAAACATATGGTACATTTATTTCTGTTATTTAATCTGAAATGAGTATTGTTATTTTTTTTTTTTTAATAAACTGTTTAGGTGTCTATCTAATGGAAGTTGTAGATCTTTAAATTTGAATCTCTCAACATGCATTTTACTTTTAAAAAATTCACAGATCTCGTGCTCTACACGACCTTCGGGTACATCGAAAATGCACTTAGGCAGGTTTTTCATGTTATACGGTCATGTTATACGGCCGCCAAATAGATGGGCCCGACTAGCTACCCTATGGGTACCAGAGGGGCGTAGGCGAAGGGGAAGACCGCGAAAGAGATGGCGGGATGACATCGAAAGTTATCTGCGGGAGTGGAAGCGGGCTTCACTCAATAGAGAATTGTGGAAGGAGAAAGGGGAGGCCTTTGGCCAGCAGTGGGACACATCACCAGGCTAAAAAAAAAAAAAAAAAACAAAAAAAAAAAAAAAGTTCCCTAATGTAATATATTAATTATACAATAATCGATATAGTATCGTCTTTGAAGTAATAAAGCTCAAATGCTCTATATAAAAATCGGTAAGGTAAATATAATATTTTTTTACAAACAAATGCAAGAGATACGCAAATGTCGGTAGCAGTGAAAATGCTTATTTGTCCAATCATTTCGGGGCAAACTGGCTGTGAGTTTGTGTCATGCGAGTGATCATGTGTTCCGGGGCTAAAAACAATAAAAGACGCGCAAAAACATGATATATTGTCACGGAGAAATAATAAAACTAGGGATCATCAAATAAAATAACAACTGTGTTAGGTCATTATCCTACTAATTCTTACAAATATTATAAATGCGAAAGTGAGTTTGTTTGTTACCACTTCACGCTTTATCTACTGAACCAATCTTCCTGAAATTTCACATACACATAGTTAGAAGTACTGAGAAGCACATAGGGTACTTTTCATCCAGGGAAAAGCATTGTTTCCGTGGGAAATTCACGCGGGCGAAGCCGCGGGCAAAAGATAGTACGTTATAAATTAAATTAAAGTTTGGATGTTAATCAATGATGCCTGAGCCGCGGATTTTTACGAAATTTGGTACACGGTTAGAGTAATAGCTGAAGGTCACATTATATTAGTTTTTTATCCTAAAATTCCCATGGGAGCCAAGAACCGGTGCCCAGCTAGCTTTTTTTTACAAAATCTATACATATAATAAAACAGTAAAAATATTTTGTCTGTACATTTAATATTTTTGACTGAAATGGATAGAGGGAGACCTAAAAAGAACAATAGAAAGCAAAAAAATTTTTTTGGAATTTCTTGTCTGTCTGTCTGTCTGTCTGTCTGTCTGTCTGTCTGTCTGTCTGTCTGTCTGTCTGTATGTATGTACGCGTTTCACGCAAAAACTACTGGACGGATTTGAATGAAACTTTTTTTGTTGTATAGCTATTAAGCCTGGGCAACATATAGGCTATAATTCATTTTGAAAACTGGAACACCTGATGAAGAACCATAACGGAACAGCTAAACTATAAGTAATATGAAAATGGTGCCTTAACAAAAATCGTTCAACCTGATGAGCATTTTCTGCCGACGTATAAAAATTGAAGATCTGGAACATCTGATGAAAAGCTCCAAGAGACCAGCTACACTATAACATATATGGAAATGGCGCCTTAGCAAAAATCGTTCAACCTGATGAGCATTTTCTGCTGACGTATAAAAATTGAAGATCTGGAACATCTGATGAAAAGCTCCAAGAGAGATTTTTATCTAAGCGAAACTCACGCGGGCGAAGCCGCGGGCGACAGCTAGTAAATAAATAAATGTTATTTGAAAAAATCTCTTTTTATCTCTATAAACTTTTCCTTCCTTCGGAACCCTATACATTGCGCGTGTCCCGACACACGGTACTTATGTTTTATTTTGTTGTTGTCTTTAATAATATAAAGTTAAGTTATTAAACCTATTTAAATTAGTGGGATTATACTATATTCAGGGACCACGGGGAAAATAATTCCCGTGGTACCTTTCAGGGACTATCATAGGGACCCTGGGCAATAAAGGACGACCTTATGTATATGTACGATGGGGCTGACATATCTGTCAAGATAAAAACCCCTTAAGCTTTAGATAAAAAAAAAATATGTATCAGTGATTTTCGCAAACGTTTAATGGCAGTGGCTGCGCAGTACCGTGCACAGTTTTGGTTTTAGCAATAAAATGAACACGTATCAAACGCTGCGCCGTCGATAAATGTTATTTCCCCTTTTATCAGTGTTTCTACCAGATTTACATTAGAATTCGTATGAAATGATCCAACTTGGTTTAATATGTTTATGGTTTTATGGACAAACGCCGCCGCTATACTTGAGTTATTCCTATCCGATCCACTGCAACTGATCCATCATTATTTTAGGTGAATAGTCTTTAAAATCGCGCAAGCGCATGGATGCGGGCAGCGCAGGACCGGTCGTTATGGAAATCCTTGGGGAAGGCCTTTGTCCAGCAGTGGACGTCTTTCGGCTGAGAGAGAGAGAGAGAGTTTTTAAAATCAATGCTGGTACATACGGGTTCCAAGTCAGAATATCAGACGGTAACTAACTGGGTATATCTTAATAACTTCAAAACTATTTGGTCCCAACTGATCTCCTTACACTTTGTTACAACGGATTCGCTCATTGTATTTCTAAGTTAGATAAGTAACAGAAAGAAAAAAAAATCATCGTTTATCGTTGTTCATCCTAATCCTTTCTAACTAATATTATAAATGCAAAAGTGAGTTTGTTTGTTTATTTATTTGTTTGTTACCCCTTAACGCTTTATCTACTGAACCAATCTTCCTGAAATTTTGCATACACATAGTTGGAAATACTGACAAGGACATAGGGTACCTTTCAAACCGGAAAAAACACTGTTCCCGTGGGAAATTTACACGGGCGAAGCCGTGGGTAAAGCTAGTTTCTGATAAAAAACAAAAGCAGAGAGTCCTGTAAAATAATGAAATTGATGAGGTAGTGAGAGAGCCTAATATATGGCTATATAGCGTATGACAGGCTTGGGCATCTAGAGAGAATGAAGGAGGATCGTGGCGTCAAATTAGCTTATATGGGAAACTAATGAAGGTCTGGTCGTTTTTCGCGCAGCTTTTTTTGCGCTGCACTAAACTGCGAAATAAGCTTCCCTCAGCGGTGTTCCCGAATAGGTTCGTCATTGGGGGCCATCAAGAAAAGAGCCTATTGCTTTCTCAAAGAGTCGGCAACGCATCAGTGACCTTTTTAGGGTCGTTGGTGTCTATGGACTGCGGTGATTGCTTACCATCAGGCAACCCGCATGCTCGTTTGCCTACTATTCTATATAAAAAAAAAACTTTTGGAAATTCCACCTATAATGCAACAGCCAGTATAAAATAAAACTGATCCACCAGAGGATCGGTTGTAGTGGACCCGATGGGAGTAACTATTACTTAATCTATGGTTTTGGGTCAGGCATAAAATTGATTAATTTAACGATCGACCTAGAGATTTAATAGAAGGTGCTATTTAATTCCATGTACGGACTGTGTGAATAGCTGGTTTTACAGGCGGCAGTGTATATGTACATGTAACTAATATTATACTACTAGATTTTTGAAAGAGGATGTAGTGACCAAAATTAAAAAAGGAATGTTAATAAGATGGTTTGGGCATGTTGAGAGGATGGATGAAAAGAGATTGACGAAAGGTATTTGTGGCTAAATTGATTCGATAAGAAGAAATTAGAGTACACTATCAATCACCACATTGGATCGAATACTTATTGAAAGCATTCGCCGTTAATAAGCGTTGCTACAGACGATTTAGACAATAGGAACAATGCACAAACCACTTACCACGTAGGCAGGCTTCTAGCACGATTCCTCACGAATAGTTCTTCCTTTAGACACCTGGCCGGCCAGCCACACACGATTATAAAGTTCCAAAAAAAAAACTGTTGAGCACTTGAAGTTTTATTAAAAATAATTGAGTAAAAGGGCTGTAATGTTTGGTGCGCGCGCGCCTTCGCTTTCACGTACAGACACGGAGAGGTTTTTACTGGTTCTGCCACCAGCCTTCTGCTACCAGCCTATGGCGTTGATCTCTCAGACACCGGTAGGATCTGCGCATGCGCCAGCGGAAGTCCGGGCGCCCCATTGGCTAAATAGAACTGCAGCACAGCGAATTGTGGTGATTGATAAGTGCATCGGTAAGGCGCGCGAAATTCAAATTGAAAGGTAAACAAGATTTGCGTTGAAAACGGAACATTCCGCCCACCAAAATACCAATAGGATTTTCCCAGAGTAAGAATAAGAAACGGTAATTAACGATAAATATGTTTAAGTTATTATTCTAAACTTAAAAGCTAACAAATGATAAGTTGAAACGATTATACGGAGGGTAGAGGACATAGTTTGACCAAAGGTCTCTTAAGCGAGTGATCCCTGGCTGTTCTAACGGTTGCGACTCGAACTACCCCATCAGGGCCAGGATGCAAGGAAACAACTCGTCCTAATGCCCATTGAAGAGGAGGCCGATTGTCCTCTTTTATAAGTACGATTGAGTTTACAATTAACGGTGTTGAGTCCGTGGTCCATTTTGCTCGCTGAGTTAACCCATGTAAATATTCATTTTTCCAGCGTTTCCAAAATTGTTGTTGAAAAGATTGGATAAGTTGCCATCGATTTAGTCGATTGATTTTTACGTCTTTGTAGTCGAAGTCAGGAACTGCTGTAAGAGGTTCCAGCGTTAAAAAATGACCGGGCGTAAGAACGTTCAAATCGTTGGGATCCGAGCTCAATGGACACAAAGGCCGCGAATTTAAAATTGATTCGATCTGAGCGAAGAGTGTGGTAAGCTCTTCAAACGTTAAGACCTGATCGCCAACAATACGGTACAAATGACTCTTTGCGGCTTTGATTTGGATTTCCCACACCCCTCCAAAGTGGGGAGCAGAAGGTACGTTACGTTTAAAATCTATTTTTTCCGCATGAGAGGCTTGTTCGATACCTGACGCTAGTTGTGAACTTGCACCAACGAAATTCGTACCGCAGTCAGAGTGAATAACATTGCAGCGGCCGCGACGAGAA
Organism: Ephestia elutella; assembly: GCA_018467065.1. Classification (NCBI taxonomy): domain Eukaryota; kingdom Metazoa; phylum Arthropoda; class Insecta; order Lepidoptera; family Pyralidae; genus Ephestia; species Ephestia elutella. Next base: position 16,364,109 of record CM031575.1, on the reverse strand, counting down.
ACGAAGCGACGCAATGCCGCGATGAAGCCGTCAGTCGATAAAGTAGAAACCACCTCAAGGTGCACTGCTTTTGTGCTCAAGCATACGAATAAACACAAGTACGCTTTATCGATTTTAGCACCACGATGAAGCCCGAGCTTAATTCGAAAAGGCCCTCCTAGATCGACACCTACGACAGAGAAGGGTTTTGCCTGATTGACACGAAAGGCCGGAAGGTCGCTCATAAAGGGTTGCAAAGGTTTCGGTTTAAGACGGTAGCATCTTATGCATCTTGAAAGATGATGACGTACAGCATGCTTTGCCGCAAGTATCCAAAACTGTTGTAAAATCAGATAGTTGGTTGTGTTCAGACCGGGATGAAAATTGTTTCGATGAATAGATTCGATTACAGCTGATGTAAGAACACTCTTTTTGGGCAATAATGCGGGATACTTATGTTCGAAGTCAAGATCGGAGCGCGATAGGCGCCCGCCTACTCTGAGTATACCCTGCTCGTCCAAAAACGGGTTTAGTTTACGAAAACTGCGAGGTAACTGTATCTTTGATTGTAATTTGGATATGACATCCAAAAAACAACGATGTTGGAAATGTTTGACGATAATTAGTAACGCACGATGACGCTCAGCGTCCGTTACGAAAAGATTATCTGATCGCGGAACAGTGTTACGCATGTTATTACAAAACCTGCGAACGTAAGCGATAATGCGACAGATTTTATCTAAAGAAGAATATTTTTCGAATAGCCGATCAATTATAGACGTGTGATTAACGCTTTCGATTTGATCCGAAACGAGAACCGTGGTGCGACGCTGCTCAGAGAGCACCGCATTGTCATCGTTTGAACGATTTTTCGATGTATCGATTGGCCACTCAGACTGTGGTTGAGACAACCATTCTGGGCCCGCCCACCATAGGGCATTGTTTAGCAAATCGTGAGGCAATTGCCCACGCGAACAAACATCTGCAGGATTTGTGACAGATGGTACGTGCCTCCAGCACTCGGTCGGTACGATATCTTGAATGTGACTTACGCGGTTTGCAACGAATGTCACCCAGCGAGAAGAAGGAGCTCGCAACCAGGATAAGGTAACGGTGGAATCACACCACAGATAAGTGTCATGGACAGGAATCCGCAGCGTGTCCTTGACAAATTTGATAAGGTCTGTAAGCAAAACTGCACCACACAGCTCTAAGCGAGGTAACGATTGACGTTTTAAAGGAGCTACACGAGCCTTTGCACATACGAGAAAGACGCGAACGGAGCCGTCAGACTCGATAACACGCAGGTATATAACGGCGCCATATGCTGCTTCGGAGCTGTCACAAAATCCATGCAGTTGATATGATTGAGCGCTATCGGTAGCGTATTTACGTGGAATTTTAAGATTCCTAACTTGAGGAAGCTGTTCAGAGAACTTTTCCCATTGAGAGATAATTTCCGGTGGGGGCTTATCATCCCATGAAAGACCTAGAATCCAAAGCTTTTGAATAAGACATTTGGCATGAATTGTCAAAGGAGATAGAAAACCCAGAGGATCGAAAATTCTGGCAACCTCACTCAAAATCGTTCGCTTGGTGCACGGTTGATTAGATGGATTAACGGTAAAGACGAACGAATCCGAAGCAGGCTCCCACTTAAGGCCCAGAACCTTGATAGTTGTGTCTTCAGTTTCGGTAAAAGTGATTGCTTCTGAAAGACACGCCTCCGCGGGAAGATCGCTAAGTAGCTCGGGTCGGTTACTCACCCATTTTCGGAGCTCAAACGAGCCAAGACCGAAAAGAGCGATGAGTTGAGTTTTGATTTCTCTGGCGTCCTTCAGCGATGAGCTTCCGGATATGACGTCATCAACGTATATGTCGGAAGTTAAAACGGTTTTGGCCTTTGGGTACTTGTGACCCTCATCGTTGGCCAGTTGCTGAATAGAGCGGCACGCCAGGAATGGAGCGGAAGACACTCCGTACGTTACGGTATTTAATACGTACTCTTGAAGAGGCTCATCTGGGTGAGCTCGCCAGAGAATACGTTGATAATCACGATGTTGAGGAGCTAGGTTGATTTGACGGTACATTTGGCGCACGTCTGCCATGAAGACAATTGCGTGCTCACGGAAATGAAGAAGGATCTCTACGATATTTGATTGTAGCTTCGGTCCCGTCAGCAGCGAGTCGTTTAGCGATTTGGAAGTTGCATCTTTAGCCGAGGCGTCGAATACAACGCGAAGCTTCGTTGTAGCGCTGTCGGGACGTAGCACACAATGGTGCGGTATATAATACTTGCCTTGACCCATTTGCTTGGCAGGTACCAGAGTCATGTGACCACTGTCGATATAGTCAGTCATGAACTCCACGTATTGTTGGTTTAAATTGTGATCGCGATACAGACGCCTTTCAATGGCATGAAAGCGTCGTAAGGCTATCTCTCGAGAACCTTCAAAGACTGGCTCCTCGTCGTCCTTGAAGGGGAGACAAACTACATATCTACCTGTCTCGTCACGGTAGTGATTACTGAGAAAACTATTTTCACAGCGTTGCTCTTCTGGGGTCAATCGGGAAGATTGTGGAACGTTATCGATTTCCCAGAAACGTTGAACAATTTTGTTTAAACTATCGTCTACGGTAGAAGGGGCTACTCCTAGTAGACTGGACGATGCGAGTCTGGACTTCCCAAGAAGAAGCCAGCCGAAGACTGAGTTGAAAGCTCGCGGTTGAGAGGCGTTACCCTTCAGACGTTGTTCGAGAAGTGACTCAGCAAAGACGTCGGCACCTAACAAGACGTCGATCGGACCGGGGATGTCAAAACCAGGATCAGCTAGCGGTAGTGTTTTGACCTCCTCCCATCCTTTCGTATTTAGCCTTGCTATCGGTTGATCTCCGCAAATGCTCGGTATGACGAGCATTCCCAGACGAAACTTTACGTTACAGTTGGTGCCAATGTCGCATGTAACAAAGCCACTGACTGAGGCAGGGCTGCCCCCTAACCCATAAACGTTGATATTACCAGTTATAGGTTTTAGATTTAATCGTTGAGCGGCGTGAGCCGTGAGAAAATTGTTTTGACTGCCGGTGTCAAATAACGCGCGAAATGTATGAAATTCACCAGAAGCATCACGAATCTGGACTAGAGCTGTTGCCAGTAACACGGTTGTGGTTACGGTTGGATCAGACTGAGTCAACGAATCCTTAGCCACTAAGGTCGCCGAGCTTGCCGCCGACTCCTTATGTAGCAAAGTGTGGTGTTTACGTCTACATTGTCGACATGAAAACATTGATGTGCACTCTCGCACTGAATGGGATGCGTTAAGACAATTGTAGCACCATTTCTTTTCAGTGGCCACAGCCATGCGCTCATCTATTGATTTTGCCAAAAAATCATTACAGGCCGAGATGTGATGTTCATTGCGACAGTAGGCACATTTACGAATCGGAGTGCTCGAATTGTGAGCAGGTTTCGCTTGTTGTTTATCACCAACATTTTTATGAGTAGTGACGGTGGGAGCGACAAGCGAATGCGTGACGTTATGTCGCTTGAACTTCTGTGAAGTTCCCGGTGTGTCCTTTGAAACGTTAGCGGTTTTATTGGTAACATTCGAAAAGTGCGTGTCGCGAATTAATGCTTCACCTTTAGAGTGTAAGAATGCCCTTAAATGGTTATACTGTGGAAGCTCAATATCGGTATGTTTTTCCTCAAACTCGCGTCTTAATTTGGTATCGAGTTTGGCCAGAACATTATAACAAAGAACAAAATCCCATTTATCGGTAGGTAATTTTAAAGTTTTTAAAATTGTTAAGTTCTCATCGATCGTGTCTAAGGCGCGTCGAAAATCTTGAGCGTTCGAAGTCTTTAAACTAACGTCCAAGATATCACGCCAGCACGTAAACGCTAATTCGCGTTTATCTTCATAACGGGACTTGAGAGCCTCGTACGCACTTAAATAATGTTCACTTGCAACAGGAAAAGTTCTAATGAACGATAAAGCATCACCACTTAAAACTGACACGAGATAGTGAAATTTCTCAATATTACATAAGGAGGTAGAATCATGTATCAACGCGTTATAAGTTGCAATGAACTCAGGCCATTCCTTGATAGCACCGGAAAAAGTTGGCAACGAAATTTTTGGTAACCGCATATTTCCACTGTGCGAACCGGTCAATGAATTATGTTTCGAAGTGTCAGCTTGTTGAGATGAACGTTGTTCAAATTTTCGTTGAATTGCCAACACTTGAAAATACAATTCGTCAAATCGATCCTGAAGTTCATCGTCCTCCTCATCGGCATCATCCTTAAGAAGGTCCAAAATAATAAAATGGGAGTCATGAAAACTATCAGCAATCGTTTTTATTTCATGACAATATGAAAGAAATAACCCTACTTGTGATTCATCGGTATTGGCTAAGGTACCTACTTCCAAAGCCTTCGTTAAGCGATTATATGCTATAGTTCGTTTACGTCGCAAACTGGGCAAATTATTAATAGTGTACGTATTTTCGATACCCTTTTTAATAGTAGGTTTAGATTTACGCCTTGATAGTAAAGACATAATTAATATCAAAACAATAAAACCTGATAGCAACAAATATTCGGATTCGATAAAAAAGTTTAGTTGCGAACGTCTTCAGCGAGACCGCGTTCACAAGAATCGACGAGAATCACTGGGGCGGTATTACACGACAACAGGTAATATTGTCACCTCGGTCACCTGAGTTTTAAATTGAAATAAATTAAATTGATAAGGATGAATTAAATGAGCGTTAGGAACACTAAAAACGGTTTGCGATATTCGTTAATGTACGGTAAATAAAAAAATAAAAATCAGTTTTTTTTGTAAAAACAAAAAACTATGATTTTTAACCTAAAACGGTAATAATGAAAATGTGAACGCACCAAAATTCGTTGAAAATATGATACGATAAACGATACAACGTCACGATAAAAAATATTTCGTAATTTGAATCGATAAATAAATATCAAGAGGAAACGTTGAACGGTTGGAAAAAAGTAGTCGAGTTATAACGAACTATCAACATAAAATTATGAGAAGGTGGATTTGCAATATTGTTTATTGCGAACGGTAAAACGGTAGATAATTTTATGCTAATAAGTATAAAACGACAAAAGAATTTATTTTCAACAAATATTCTAGAAACTGATGGAAGCCATCTTAAATCGATAATCGGTAGGTAAGGTACTCAACAAAACAAAATGGAACAAAGACTTGTTTTCCGATTAGTAATTGAAACAAAATGTTATGTTTATTCGTTTTAGCTGTACTAGTAAGTATAATAAGCGTGGAATACGGTAAATGAAGTAGCAATTACTAAATCGAATTGGTATTTGGCGGCAGACTGAAGGTAGGTATCCAAAGTTCCCGGGTTTCGGCACCAAAAAATGTGGCTAAATTGATTCGATAAGAAGAAATTAGAGTACACTATCAATCACCACATTGGATCGAATACTTATTGAAAGCATTCGCCGTTAATAAGCGTTGCTACAGACGATTTAGACAATAGGAACAATGCACAAACCACTTACCACGTAGGCAGGCTTCTAGCACGATTCCTCACGAATAGTTCTTCCTTTAGACCCCTGGCCGGCCAGCCACACACGATTATAAAGTTCCAAAAAAAAACTGTTGAGCACTTGAAGTTTTATTAAAAATAATTGAGTAAAAGGGCTGTAATGTTTGGTGCGCGCGCGCCTTCGCTTTCACGTACAGACACGGAGAGGTTTTTACTGGTTCTGCCACCAGCCTTCTGCTACCAGCCTATGGCGTTGATCTCTCAGACACCGGTAGGATCTGCGCATGCGCCAGCGGAAGTCCGGGCGCCCCATTGGCTAAATAGAACTGCAGCACAGCGAATTGTGGTGATTGATAAGTGCATCGGTAAGGCGCGCGAAATTCAAATTGAAAGGTAAACAAGATTTGCGTTGAAAACGGAACAGTATTTATAAAGCAGAGGTGAATGGAAGAGTTGGTCAGGGTCGACCTCGAAGAACGCACTTCGACCAGATTGCGGACCTCCTTAAAAAGGGAGATATTAGAAGCACCCATAACCGGAGAGCATGTATGAAGAGAGTGATGAGTGTAGAGGAAGCAAGAGAGATCTGTAAGGATCGTAGCAAGTGGAAATCGCTAGTCTCTGCCCATGGGAAAAAGGTGTGATAATATGTATGTATGTATGTAGAAACAATAAACACTCATACGATAATTACCGAACTACGGAAACCTCGCAGGGTTTATCTGTGTTTGGTGAGTCTCTATTACACTTAGAAAGAAAGTATCATATTTTTTACTCATTTCTTTAACAAGTATCCTGTGACTACGGGGTAGTCACAATCGTGTTAATATTTTTGTCAAAAGGTAGCCTGGAATTTAAGAGACTGCATCTATTGCGATAAAGCCGTCTTTTGCACATCATGTAAGTGCTTCTCTAACTCACTATTGTTTTATTTGTATAATTATTGCAATCCCTTTTATGGTAGGGGGTTAGCCCGTAACCCCTTTAAGCAAAGAGTATATACAGGAACTGGGTCCCTATTTTTGAAAGTATGACTCACCAAAAAAGCGTGAGCCAAATGATTTTTCATTCGATATCAATTATTCCGTATTTTTGAATTGTCTATGTCGAATAATTCGCACCACCTCTAAACCATTCGTTTTCGTACGATTTGGTAGTCGAACGTTTTTTACGTCAAAATTTTAAATGACATAGACAACCGGATACGGATATAGATGGAGTCTATTAGAATTTTCATTTTCGCGTTCCGTTTAGCGCTTACGTTCTCTTTGATTGAAAATTCACGAACATTTTTTTATGATTCGTTACCGATTCAGTTTTCGTTGCGTAGAATGAAGCAGAAATTGTTTCTCGCATTATTTTCTTATCACTGGCAACATTGCTAGACGAGTGATTTCAAAAATACGGCTTTTATGTTTTTAGTGACATAATAGGACGAGTGCGACATAATGTCTATTCGTTTTGGACGGTATGTCATACTTTCATAAATAGGGCCCCCTGTTTATTTAAACTAGAAAGAGTATATAAGTTTGATATAAGTATCGAAGTGTTTCTTTGTAACAATGAAGAATTTAGATTAGTTGAAAGTAATGTGTTTTGTGTTAGTTTTGTCAGTAGTTCCCAACTATGATTGATGAAAAATCGATTCAGAGCCCTTAAAAAGTTAAAAGGGATTGACAATATAAAAGTTTTTTCCCTTAGGGAACAGTTTTTTGAAGCGATAAGCTCTAAAGATATCTCTTTTTCGCGTTGATAAAATTAAATGTACTTTATTTATGTACGAGCCGAGTCAAAGCTCACTCTGCGAGCAAAGCCGGGTGAACACCAATTAGCGGCGTCGACGCAGAGTTACAACGTCATAAATAGAGGGACCGTTAGTGGGGCCATTAGACTCGCGAGCGGAGACTGAGCGGAAAGTTATATACTCAAACTCCATTTTTTCTTATTACGTAAACAATCTTTACAGTACTTTTTATTGAATTTTGTTGAAAGTAAATCAAATATTAGTTTAAACCTAAACATTCTAAAGTAAAACATTTATTAACCATTTATTTAATTTCCTAAAAAGTCTATTGTAATTTATATTGTGCGCATGGAAGCGAAGCCCCAGGGGCAAGCTCTTACACTTCAAATTCATGACTTCCTCAAAACCGGTGAGACAATCTCAATTAATTATTTTCTCAAAGACGTGTTTAGTGGCCCCACCAACATGGCTTCAAAAATCTATGCCGCAAATCTACACACCCTACCATTTGATGAGGAATCCAATGATTCCCAATTACAATTTAAGGACTCCACCTACAAAGGTGGTTGGGAAAGTGATGTCTTCAAGTGTCCAGTTACTAATTAAGGTTTGTCGCAAGGATTTATGTGGTGAGGAATAGTTATAACAAAAAAACCTGGTTTCGGTAACAGAATTATTTTTCTTAATTGGTAACGAGTTTCGAAAGAAGAAAAAATATTATTATTTGGAAACTAGTTTCGGTTAACGAAATATTATTCGTTATTCGAAACTGGTTTCGACACTTTGGTTTCGAAAGCGGCCGTTTTATAAGAAAGACTTGCCAATATACCCTTGTATATTGGCAAGTCTTTCTTATAAAACTGGTGTTTTTTAAAAACTGTAGGATTTCCCAAGTCGCCTAATGGCACCTGATATGAGTTGACGACTACCCGACTACTATACTACGACGTAGGTACTCTTGTAAACTGAACTATCGGTTTCCTTACGATGTTTTCCTTCACTGGTCAAAAGAAAAAGATTACTGTAAGTTTGCCATCGCGAAGATTTGCCATTCATTTTGAAATCGCCATACATTGAAAGTAAATTTGCCATCACTATAAAAATAACTATAATTATGTATATGTAGAGTTATATTACTGTATATAAAATCAGATTGATGAACAAACTAAGAGGTTCAAATTTATTTTAAAAAATGGCATCTGATAATGAATCTTGCGCTTTGGAGGCGGTGGTAACCTTAGCCTTATGTAATTTGATGACGTCAACTAACTACAAAACAAGAATATGACGATTTAAAAGTGCTATTTTGAAGCCTATTTCTCTCTCTCTCTCAGCCAAAAGACGTCCACTGCTGAACAAAGGCCTCCCCCAAGGATTTCCAATAAAGAAGCTTATTTAAATAAAAACAATTGACTTTGAATCTCATTTTCAGCACATTTTTATTATATCGGAGATCGAACCCGCTTATTTCAGACGTAAAGATATCTTTCAATCTGATTACAAATAAAAACAATATGTTCACATAACATCCATATGCTTTAAACAAATATAAATAAGTATGGAAATAAAAGATCGAAATACTCAAAAAAACGTTCGTAAATCATAATAATTATTATTGGTCATAAATAAACCTATAACAAGTTTCTTTGTCAGATGGTGTCATAAAAAAATGTGTGCTGATTTTACAACCGAAAAATTCTTTTTTAAAACTTCAACAAACACAACGAATTACTTTCAAAATCAACGTATTTTTTTTGGCTTTATGTAGTCTATTATATATTATATGTAAATTTTCATTGGAAAACGATGTTGGAAAGATACTAGCGGCTACATTCAAGCCAAAAATAAATTAAAATCTTTTACGACCAACACGCATTGTCCTCAATACATTGCCGGTTTTAAGTGCACAATTATTTGCACTGGTGATGCAAAACGACCGCTGGTGTCGTAAATCCATCAGAATGCTAATTAAACTCCATGCTCTCCCGAAATCCAATCGGGGTCACAGGAACAATATACAGGTATCGATTTTCAGATGTAATATCCCGTTTTTAAGTGCACGAAATAACTTTTCGACATGCCATAAAATCAACATACATTTTTTAAATCAGAAAAGGAAGATTATGTTACGTTTGATAGTCACGCGTTTTTCGATTTTCGCCCCACGTTGTTTTTTTTCATACCGTCATTTCTGTCCAAATTTGGCTTTGAAAAATAACGGGATGAAACATACCTATTCTGACATGTAAGGATTTTTACCATGCGTATAATTTTTTAATTAATTTTAGGGATAAAAAGACTCTATGTGTTTAATTCGTCGTGATTCATTCGATCCATGTATCAGATTCACTGAAATTCGTCTAGTAGCTTTTGTATCGAATACAAACATCTTATATAAACAAAGATCTATTTTTACAAACTTTCGCGTTGATGAATATTATATTAGCATAGAATGAGCGATTTTTTTGACAGAGGCAGAAAAAAAATCACATAACAGTTTGACAGTTGCACAAATCACAATATTAATAATTTTTAGATGTTATTTATTAGGTTTAATTTTTGTTTAATGCCAATCCCGTGAATTTTTGCTTTTTGCGTTTTACTAAGCGTCACCTATGAATTCATCTAGAACTATTTTTTTTTTATTTGGGTCTCGGAAAATCCCTCATTAGTAGCATATTTCTTTGGCGTTTCCACACTTTGACCGTGACATTCTACGACTTTGACATTTACACACTATAAAATGCTGATACGATATAAAAGAGGGTTATAGACATCAAAGAACAACAATTAGTCCATTTGCAAAAATACGAAATCAATTTAATACTCTTTTTAATTCCCGTATAGCAAGTTACAAGACCTCCCGTAATAGCGAAGTGTATTTTATGATCACACTAATTATTGTTTCCAATTGGCAATACCAAATAAACGTAAAAATATGAATGCATAAAACTCAGTATGACCCGTCTTGCCTTCGTAATGGCTCCTTGGATGGAAGTGTTGTAAAACTGAGGCGGATTTGACATTTATGTACCCTTCAGGGTACTTGCCTCAGTTTTGTATCAATTGTAATTATTAAAAATTAATATCCGTTAAAATTAATTTTAGCAATAGCGGTTGTTGGATGATTGTACTACACTCGTGATCGTAAATTAGTGTCACTGACATTGGTGGTACTAGAGATACTTGCCACTTGTACCATTAATATTACTAGTCAATGGTACATTACTGATCAAAGTCGAAGTCAATTGTTTTAATTTAAACAGGCTTAAAAATAGCATTTTTAAATCGTTATATTTTTGTTTTTTAGTTAATGGACGTCATAAAATTACTTAAAGCTAAGGGGGTTGTTCCCAAAATACTCCATTCTTTTGTTCTAAAAAGATAAGAATCTCATACATGTGTTCCCAAGTTACTCCACGAAATTATTATTATTTAAAAATACATATTATTTTGTTCCCATTCTACTCCATAGGTATTTTGATTTATTCTCAATGTACTCCGCAGATTATTTGATATCAATTCTCAAACTACTCCATCTAAATAATTATAAAATATTTCATTATGTACAGTCAGTTACAAAATCGCTCAAACAATATCGTTCACAATAAAGTTCTAAATAAAGGTTCTAAATTAAAGAGAAAAAAGTTGAAAGCAACTTTAAATTGAAAATGTGTGAATGTTAGCTTGTTATAATGGATACTAATATGAACGAATGTGAGCCGCTAAGATGGAAAATGGATGTTTATTTTTATGTAAATATTTTAAGTTTTTCAAAAATATAATTTTATCAGTTAATTCTTGAGTTTCTCTAAAGCGGAATTCCTACATTTACATAATAATCAGGAATCTCTTTTCTTTGGTGTAAAATATGTAAAAAGAAGCTAATTTATGTATATGTTTTTGATTATTGATTTTTTAATATGTTTAATTGTTGAATTATTATATATAAATGTTGATTATTGAAATGTAAAGTCTTTTATTTAAAACTTTCTTTATACATAAAAATATTGTTGCAAAGCTTATGAACCTGACTGTACTATACGTCAGCTACATTTTTTATTTTAATTAATGCTTTTTGATATTAAAATCGCTTGGAGTACTTTGAGAACATTTTATTGTTACCGTGGAGTTAAATGAAACCTAATTTAAAATATTATTTTTATCATGGAGTAGTTTGGAAACATTTTTTGGAGTAATTTGGGAATAACCCAGCTAAGGTTACCACCGCCTCCAAAGCGCAAGTGGAGAAGAGGCGTCGCAACAAACTCCACTGCTGCATTTTCTCCAAAGACGTCACTTTACAACATAAATGTCTTACAATAATTTGATGCTTGTAAGACATATGTTCCTGAGGGAGATGATCCTGAGGGTACATTTCAAATTCCTTTAAAATTCCTTAATGTCATTGCAATGATTTTCCAAGACACAAATTTGAAAAAAAATAGTTCCAGTTGACTTCATAGATGGCGCTTAGTAAAAGGCGAGAGAAAAAGTTCCATACAAAAAGCAAAAAATTCACGGGATCGGCATTAAAAAAAAAAACTTAGTAAAATAAACCACTAAAAAGTAACAATATTGTGATTTGTGCAACTAACTATTATGTGATCAGAAAATCGCTCATTGAGACACGGTATCTACTAGGGCTTCCAATACCGGGATCCCGGTATTGCTCAATACCGGTATTAGACGATTTTTTTACCTGTTTACAATACCGGTATTGAAATTCAATACCGGTTTTAATACCGATTTTTTTTTTCTCTAAACTTATAGAATTTTTACAGGTTTACCCAATACAATAGAAAAGCACATGTATAGGTACCAATTATTTACAACAAATTACATAAATAACAACTTTTGTAAATTCACAGACTACACTGGAAGATATCTATTCTATCCGCGATCAAATTCAAAGTGCTTATCGCGCGTGCCAGCGGAGACTTATTTTTCAAGTTGGTCCGTCCGAAAGGTACCTCCAAAAGGCGAGGCTGCCTTCGATGCTCCATGTATCTATTTGGAACGCAGAATTGCACTATTTTAAGCATTTACATTTTGTGTATTACATCGTGAATCAATTTAAATCGGTGATTTTGGAATTATGTCGCATAAAAATGCACGTGAACAGATAATTAATACAGACATAGTAATATTTTTGGAATAACCTGCAAGTAAACTAGGTACGTTTCTGTTTATTGCTTATTACTTTCTTATTTATTACTTATTATTGAATTAATTTATTTATATTAACATAACTTGACTGCGCGGTGCTAGCTAATGCTAAACGCAAGCGCATTTATGCAGGAAAGGGGAGGGTGAATATGTCTCCGCCTTTCAGTCCTAGCTCATCTGTCAGGTCAGTCGTCGACCAGTGATTAGTGAAAGTGTTGTTAAATTCATAACAAAATGTAGTTGCCAAATAGTGTGTCTGTCATGTTGTTGTAAAAAAGAATAACAAAGTAAGTTGCTTCCGGTCTCTGCTCGTTTTATTTCTAGAATTTATATGCCTGCACAGTTTTTATTATTATTATTAAAATAGTTTTAAGTGATAGTTATTGTAATTTTTGACGGAATTAGACTTTCAGGAATAAATAAATAAAGAAAGGATTGTTATCCTTCAAGATGACTAAGAACTACCTTGTCAACGTGCCAAAATTAAAAGGCAGAGATAATTACAGAGAGTGGACAGTTGCCGCCGAAAATTTACTCGTTCTCGAGGGACTGACCAGTTACCGAAAAAGTAATTGATCTTGGAGAGGACCAGAAAACGAAGGCGAAACTCATAATGACTATCGATTCATTGCTGTATGTTCACATCAAGATGAATAATGATGATGCCATGATTAATTTGTAAAAATCATAAATATTTAAAGTTGTATTAGGTAAAGCTGTGATGATTTAGTTTATTATATGAATAAAAGTAGATTTTTAATGACCTATGTTTTAATTTTAACTTAATACTTCAATAAAAGTAACTTTTTGAAAAAAAAAACGAATTTTCACCTCAATACCGGAATTCCGGTATTAATACCGGTTTTGGATTTTTTTCCGGTATTGAAACCGGTATTCAAAATTTCCGGTATTTGGAAGCCCTAGTATCTACGTTTATAAGGAGCGATTTTCCAAAAGCTAAATTAAGAAAAAAAAAATAGTATACAAAAGTCTCAACAGATAGCATTTTATGAAAACCGAGCCGTAATAATGGCTGAACTTATATGGTGTGCTTTTTCTTGTCAACCAGAGGCAGAAAAAAAATCACCTAACAGTTTGACAGTTGCACAAATCACAATATTGATTTAGATGTTTTACTTGCTAAGTTTTTTTTTTTAATGCCAATCCCGTGAATTTTTGCTTTTTGTATGGAACTTTTTCTCTCGCCTTTTATTTAAGATTGAAGTATGAAGTCATCTGGAACAATTTTTTTTTATTTTGGTTTCGGAAAATCCCTAATCGCCCAGTAGAATCGGCCCCCTGGTTATCCGTAAGAAAGATGGTTCCCGTAGAGGCACGTTTGAGCCATAGCTTCGTAAATAGTACCGTTGAGAACGCGTTCAAAGAAATAATTTCGACAGACTCTGCAGCTAAATCACCTGTGCCATAGATTAAGTCAAAGCTTTATGGTAAACCTACCTAACAGGATGCAACAAGGAACACCAAGAATTTGGAATAAGGCAAATATGAAAATTGTTATTCTAACGTGTAACTGAAAACAAGTGAAAATTAAATTTAATTTAGTTCTATGCTGATTAACCATAGAGCTAGCAAAAAAATGATTTTTTTTTTCTATGTCTATGATTTAATTTAGTTCTATGCTGATTAACATTGGAGGCGACAAAAGAACGTTTCTATACCACTTCTATTTCGCTTATTTTATTCCAAACTAACTTTTGCCCGCGGCTTCACCCGCGTAAATTTTCCACGGGAACAGTATTTTTTCCCGGGATGAAAGGTACCCTATGTACTTCTCAGTACTTCAAACTAGGTGTATGCGAATTTCAGAAAAATTGGTTCAGTAAATAAAGCGTAAAGAGGTAACAAACAAACAAACCAGCAAACATACTTTCGCATTTATCATATTAGTCAGGATGTAATGAAGAAGTTAGGTATATCTAAGTGACTACTACTCACTATAAAGAGTGTAGTTGAAGTTTTGGATCAGTCGGTAAATATTCTCTTTTACGCAAAACCTACTCAACGGATTTCAATGAAATTTGATACACATGTGGAGTAAATCCTAGAATAGGACATAGAAAAACCTATATCCATAAATTCCCAAGCTAAGCCACGGGTAAACGTAAAATCGAATATGTAGTATTCGGTTTGTAGTCAATAAGTGTGTAGTCCTGAGATATCACGGAAGCAACTTAGTCATACAAGTTCACGCATTACACTTGCTCTCTCCCTCACGCATGCCATCTCTTTCCCCGATAAATCTGCCAGCAGCACATTTTGAATTATACGCGCCCTGTCAGTTAACAAGGTGTGGAGACTGGAGACATTGCTTGTATTGTATGTATGGTCAACATAAAAGGTGTCTTTAGTCGATTTTGAACCTTACGGCTTTGTTTTAAAATCAAGATTCGCATTTTTGTTGTCATTTCTAGAATTGTATGGTCGACATAGAAATTGTTGACTCTATTCGATATTAAAGCTTGTATTGTTGTGTTAAAGACTAGATTAGCTCGTCTGCTTTTGATCAAGAACAGAGGAGTGCCAATTTAATGTGGTTACTGTAAATCCGTAGATATTTATGGTTTTTGACCTTTTAATCTTGGAGCAAATCATCGTTTTAATTATCCGATGGATACTTATCCTAACTAATATTATAAATGCGAAAGTGAGTTTGTTTATTTATTTGTTTGTTACCTCTTCACGCTTTATCTACTGAACCAATATTCTTGAAATTTTGCATACACATAGTTAGAAGTACTGCGAAGTACATAAGGTACCTTTCATCCCGGAAAAAGGCACGGTTCCCGTGGGAAATTCACGCGGGCGAAAGCTAGTTTCTGAATAAATGATTGAATTTGTTTCAAAGTTGTGTGACGAATTGAAAAAAAAAACAACTTTCTTCGTTGTAAGCAATTTGTTTTCTCGATGACAAATCAGTCCTCAGTCTACCCACTTATCCATATAAGGCATAATATACGACGTTAGAATCATAACTTATGGAATCTATTGCCTTGAAAGTGCTTCTAATCGTGTCACTTTTTGCGGACTTTGAAAGTGGGTGATGACTTTATAATAACTAACGGAGGCATTGACGGATGATCCAGTGACATTGCAGGACATATCTGATATACTTGACTGATATATAGATAGATATTAATGGTTATATGTATATAGAAACAATTTTATTTCCGTAGAAAATATAACAATGCGGGAAAAAATGCTTTGCAGTCTTTTCCCGTTGGACATAGGGTAAAAGCGCAGGGGGATCTTAAATTGTCCTACTGTCTGACAGTGAGGGACAATCACAGAATTAGAAATATTAAAGCAAATAGAATCATCTGCTATCTTTTCTATGAAAATATCTGATGTCTTTGCGCTCACTTATTTATTATGCTACACTTCTTAGGCGCTAAATTGTTTTAAGGTGTCTAAATAATGTAGTTTTGCAATTCTGTGCAACAATATTATTTGAATTCTCTTCTTTGAGTTATATTTTATTAAAATGTCATCATCATCATCAAATTTAAGAACGAGGCTCTTGTCGGTGGAGTTCCTTCCATTGTTCTCTCTCCATTGCCAGCTGTTTTACTTCTTGATACGACCCGACGCTCACTTTTTCATTTATTTGCCTCATGTAGCCCTGTCTTGGTCTTTCTGGGCCCCTTCTTCCTTTTATTTTTCCTTCTATAATGTTTCTAATTCGTCAGTAAATATTTTTCCAAAAATAAATAAATACTCCTACATCTGAGAAGTTAACGCAAATGAAGTAGCAGGATGGGACTAGACAAAGAATCTTTTAATGGACCCAGAGAGAGCCACCGAAAATATTTTCTAAAAGGTTTCCTGAGTTGAACATCCTTTTTAAGAATTCCAATAAAAAATCTTGTCAAATTAGTATAACAATGCCTGGCGAGGATCGTCTAATGGCTAAAAAACTTGTAAACTCAAAAGCAGCTAAAGTGAAAGCCTATGTTTACATATAAGGGTTCGGTACAGCAGGAAAGGTCACCAGTATGACCCTTGGGTAACATCAGACTCGTAGTTTCGTAACAGGATGTGTTATTGTAAAAATATTTAGAAAATACACCTTTTAACTCCTAAAGCAGTAATAGATATGAATGAAGTAGCTGTTTCCAATGGCTTTGCCTGATTTTTTTTTTCCTTTACTTAACGTATCTATATAAATAATTTAATACGCTAATATCATTACAATCTAGCCTAATGTCAGGCTAATGAGTAATTTTACTCTGACCTAATTTTATAATGTTACTATAGAATAAGAATGTGTTCATCGGCGTGTGTCTTTATTAACACTATTTATCACTATTAAATTGTTTTTATTATCACTACACTAAATCAGACGGTTTAGTTCTTTTGAGTCTTCGCACTATGTCCGTGTTGTCGAGGAGCTGGATAGCCTCAACATTCACATGATGAAGCAGCCTGTGTTCATGTGCTTCTAAAAATGACGTAACTTCATTATGTGTCTTATGTTTTTAACTTATCTTACGCGCGAAATTATTAATGAAATATAACGTACTATTTGCCCAGGGTCTTTGCTCCCGTGGGAATTTCGGAATTAAAAGTACTTACCCTATGTGGTATTTCCGGTATTTTCCTAACTAAAATTATAAAGGCGAAAGTGAGTTTGTTTGTTACCTCTTCACGCTACATCTACTGAACCAATCTTCCTGAAATTTCGCATATACATAGTTAGAAGTACTGAGAAGGACATAGGCTACCTTTCACCCCGGGAAAAAGTACTGTTCCCGTGGGAAATACACGCGGGTGAAGCCGCGGGCAAAAGCTAGTTTTATATAAACATGAGAACATAAAGTCCGATTAGCTGATCGGCCAATATTTAGGGTATACCGACAAAAAATGTAATTATTTGCAATCGATTTATTTGAAAACGTGCTCAGATTTACCACTAAAGCTGCTGCCAATATTTGGCTAAATATACAAGGTTACTTTTTAAGTTTGGCTGTTTAAAAAGTTACCTTGTATATTTAGCTGAATGTACTTCACAATTCCATTTGCGAGGCGCAATGTATGGGACTGTTCCTTTTGGTTCGTAAGGACCCGGGTCAACTTTCAAATCGGCGCCTGCGCCTATTGAAATAAGATGGCGTTTGCTCGTTATGAATGGAGAAAACAACAAGCGTCAACATGGCGGAACAAGAACCATAATGAGGGCTCGGACTGGACATTTTGTAAATCAAAATCATCTTTTCAATAATTTACTACTAAGTTTTGTGTAGCCAGTAATGTTTAAGATTTTTTAAACTGAATGTGATATAAAATAGGTTGCATCCTAGTTCAACTCTAGTTTCTAACAAACTTTGGAGCCTTAGAATACTTTATACCTTAAAATAGGATCTTACAAATTCCACAGAATTTCCATATTGTTCTGTTATCAGATTTCATACAACAACCTCAGATATTTATTCCCGGTATAGAGCCATTTAGTCGTGGGTCTACATTAGAACAAATACATCGATAAATACCAACCAGACAAGTACGAGGGCCTTGTTTCGCTTGAACATCCCTTCGCGAACGGAACGTGCATGTGACACACTTACAGGCTGATCGGCGAACTGGGTCTATGTCAGTTCGTCACGTATTCGTAAGTTTCATTCATTATTAGAAGTTAATTCGTCATACCTTCTTCTCTTCTTCTCTCAGCCGAAAGATGTCCACTGCTGGACAAAGGCCTCCCCCAAGGATTTCCACAACGACCGGTCCTGCGCTGCCCGCAACCATGCGCGTCCCGCGACCTTCACCAGGTCGTCGGTCCACTGAGTGGGAGGCCTGCCAACACTACGTTTTCCGGTTCGTGGTCGCCACTCGAGAACTTTTCTGCCCCAACGGCTATCTGTTCTACGAGCGTCATACCTATTCCATACATTTTATTGATGACAAAATGACTGTTATGACGATCTACAGAGACCTGGACGACGGGTCTATGTTGAAGAACTAGCTATGCCCCGGAGTAGGTTTAAACCAGGTTTTTGTCGAGAAGAATACCAAATTTTACCGAAAATCTATCGGTTGAGACAAGATCGACTAACAAACTTACAACCATACGATGTGAGTGGAAAATGAATGTGAATACGATTAACTAGACATTTTCTACTTTGATTGATAGACATTTACATCACACATCGCTTGTAAGTCACCCATCGTCTCGGTAGGAATTTAGAAAAACAGCCTGCCAGTGCACATATTTATATGGATAGATGGAGAAAAAAATGACAATAAATACTAGTCCAATATTACGCGCAACTGTCGGAAATTTTCTCGCACCTGTCTAGTACTATTTGCATAAATATGCAACGCGAAAGTTTCTAAATTGGAAAACTTGTTGACCATTTTCTACAGCCGTGTGTGTTCCACCTAAGCACCCTCGAGATAATCTACAGATCCAGAAACACCGAGATCGCACTGGATACGATATACTTACAATAGTTGTCGTTTAAACGACAAAACCTTGTTATTCGGACGCCTACAGTCACATTTCACAATGCTGGGGATGTTCGCCACAGATTTCAACTGTGTTATCTATACTCGTATCTGTTTTAAATTTGGCTTTGTTAGGAAAGTGTAGTTTTCGTTTGTTTAAACTAGCTAATCTCTGGAAGAGATAGATTTGATTTTTTTTAAAGTAAAATCTTTATTTACGCGACAAGTACTTTATTTTGTATTAGTTTCTGCACTCGACTTCACCCGCGTGAATTTCGTTTTCCACTCACTTTACGTCCTTATAGAGGTAATATTAGTATATTTCCTTCGATCACTTCTGCCGATTTTACCCGAATGAGCATATAGCCGAGCGTGATGGCCACTGAATGTAGTTTGGCTATTATCGCTATGTCACAAGGAAGGCAGTTTATAGGGAAACAGTGGGGGAGTCTGACGAAACTCTTTAAAATCAAAACATTTATATCATATCGTAATATTCAATGCGGACTCTTTCGCTTCTTCTATAATAACTGCGCGCGCGGCAAATAAGTTTTGAAGACAAAAAAATATTTGTATATACTAGTATATAACTCAAAGGTGACTGACTGACCGACTGACATAGTGATCTATCAACGCACAGCCCAAACCACTGGACGGATCAGGCTGAAATTTGGCATGCAGAGATGTTATGACGTAGGCATCCGCTAAGAAAGGATTAACTAGTTACTGATTTAGCTAGTTACTGATTTAGTTACTAGATTAACTGGATTAGCTAGTGTTAGTTTGTATGATGTTACGCCACATATTTTTAGTTAATTATATATATATATACATGGTGTTACCTAGCATTGGACGTCCAGGATGTAATGTCCGCGCGGACAGCGCACTATTTCACGCGTTATCTCGGACTGTGCGCAGACGCAGTATAACTCAACGGTGATCCGCAATTAAAATTGAAATATTTGTTGTTACTTTTATTATATTGGGCGTTGGATCTTGGTGGTATTTTACATATCATAAAATTATATCTTTCTAAAAAGCCTAAGTCAAGATGGTCGGATGAACTTAGGACACAGAAAGTGGATAGAAAAGAGAGATAGGGACACATGGAAAGAGAGTGGGGAGGCTTTTCCCCAGCAGTGGGACATGTTATAGCTACAAAAAAAAAATGGTCTCAAACCTATAGGGGTGAAGTGAAGGAGAAATGGTAAAAAGAGAAGTACATTGTAATACCACAAACTGTCGTCCGCAGCTTAAATTATTTTTCATGCAAACTTGAATCACCTATTACTCTATGTTGGGGGTTATAATAGCCAATTTGGTGGGGGTGTAGTGTCAGCATTATGCTGATGTAATCCTTTTGTACAAGCGACTGACTTGCGACCTGGACGAACTGAACGACTGACTGGAGGGGTCCAGTCAGTTGTCTTCTGTATTTTGTCACGTTCGGTCATGGACTTACTCGCTTCATCGTAGACCTCATCTGTGTCCTCGGGCAAGATTGTGGTCAAGAGCAAACCCATATTTAATAAAAAAAAAACCGATTCACACGCATATAAAACTTATATTCATTTCCCCAGTTACGAGATAGGGAGATTATTTAAAAATATGTAGCCAATATTTGACCTCGTATCCTCAACTTAACTTGCAGCTGACTATACCACAAGAGTTTATCGTAGAAAACCTAAATTTTTACGATAGAAAAAATATAAGTTATAGGCTAAATCGGAACGATCTACCAACTTAAAACGAAAAATTATAGTAAGTCATGAGACAAATGGACCGACTGAGTCGTTTGCATACATTATATCGATTTAAAACAAAAAGCCTTCATTTACGATGCTATTGACCACCGCTGCCGATTGAAAAATAACACAAAAGCGACGATTTTTTAATCGATACTAATATATTAACTAGTTTTAGTGCTGTCGTAGAATTAGTATACTATGTCGTAGAGCGCGTGAAATCAACTACACGTACCTACTTACATGTCGAAGACTTGCTAATGTTTAGTACTAAATTGGATAAACGTATTTATTTGCAAAATATGTGTAATTTTTATACATAATTATCACAAATTTAAGACCACCATGCTTTACCGCAAGTTTTAATAAAATTTACTTCGCTGTTAAGGGGTAATAATTGCGTAAGATAGGTACATCAAAATTATCTCATTTATATATTTTTGGATTTTTGAGCATCTCAGATGCAATTAGTACTAAAGTACTCTCATATAGAAATTAGATATGGTGAAAAAATTCCATGCGAGCAGGACTTGAACCCGCGACTAGGTCTTCAGGGTTCAAGTCCTGCTCGCATGGAATTTTTTCACCATATCTAATTTCTATATGAGAGTACTTTAATCTCATTTATAATTAAATATTATTGTGTATATAGCTTACAATTAAAACTTTTTAATTATTTTTAACTGAAAGAAAGTGTATTACACAGTTACAACTACGAGTACTTTGGCCAATACTTGTCCAAAGGCGACGACATGACATGACTAGTGAGTACTCCTACTATAGAGTGAATAAAAAAATAAAATAAAACATAAAGTGTGCTCTATGAAATAGTTACTCTGAGGCATTATCGTTCGTCTCGATCATACTTATAAGTTTTTAAATGAGACGGTTGCAAAAATATGTGTTATATACTATTATTTAATTTTTTCTCAGAATTATAATTTGATCAGATGTCTGTTTAATTAAGGAATTCTGTGGTGATTCTTATTATCAAAAAATGCAGACTATTTTTCGTATTTACATAAGAACTGAGGGCGTTCCTCTCTCACCATTGCACCATTTAGATACAGGGAAAAAATGAAAAACTTGTATCAAAAAGAAATACCTATGTAAAAAACTTAAAAAAAAAGCTTTTATTGTTACTCTCAACAAACCCTTTCATTTGATACCCATATTGTAAAAATGCATTACAAATAACTATTTCGCCATCTTGGATGGTCCGCTATATTGGATCTAGAATGACGTCACATACCATATCATACATTGTCATCCAAACTAAACGTGTGTACAAAATTTCAGCTCAATCGGTTGAAGATATCTTCTTTAAAATTGAGTTCTAAGATTCCACCCGAACGAACATACTTACATACATTGCAAGTTAAATTAAAAGCTTTTTAATTTTGAAAACTGAGAGCAAATACAGACTTATCGCAAATACTATTCTTCCAGTCAACTTTTGGGTGGAGTGCACAAGAAAAAGAATAGTATGCAGTATACATGATTAATAATATTTCTTTAATTTCAATTTGAACTCAGCGCTCAAGTAACTGCAATTAAGTTTTGACACTCGCAAAGCAATCAAAACCCGTATAGGGTACTTCTTGACCAGTTATCATGAAATTCAAAAGAAACAAGCAATGTTTGGTAGTAAGGATAAATAGTATTTACCGTTGTTTTAAAGTTTACCGTACGTTTATACTCTTTATTATAGTTTACAGTAAATGCATTACAAAATACGAGAAATCAGTAATCAAAAATTACAGTTGTATCGGAGTGTTGACCGATAGCAGAAGTCATTTATAAAAAGGGCTACTCACACTGAATGCATATAATCTGTTTTATATGAATATTATTTAAATGTCCCTGATAAAATATCTCGCAATGATTTCTTGAAAGTTTTTATGGACATAAAAAGTCTATTATGAAATAACTACTTAAAGCACTTTGATGGCTACCAGATATGACTGTAAAAGGGATTAAGTTAGACTATTCGCATTTTCATTTAAGTGATCATTACAAGATTCTCTTAAATGGCAATAAAAATACCCATTGGGCTCAGGGAAGAGGTAATCGTATAGTCAGTCAGTGTATCTAAAAGACGTCCTCGATTGCCATACATTTTGATGTATAGCAATCGGTTTGATGTATGAAAATGCGAAATAATGCATATCGAGAACATTCAGTCCCCTAAAGGGTCGAAGTCAGTCAATTTTTTTTACTGAAACTTGGCCTTCAAAGAAGGCTCGTTTTTCACGTCGATAACTAATTATTTAATCATAATATCTTATGTCTCAAAGCTACAAACTACTAGCATTTCGGAACGACCACTGCTGAGAAGAAATGCCGAAAGAAAATCATGAAACAGTCTTGGTCGCCTAGCATGCCAGAGGGGCTATTCATTAACTTTATACATACACTAGATTGTGTGTCAAAAATAAAATAAAATATAAGAAAAAAAATAATAATATAATAAAACATGTTATGTTTGTGATCAAGTAACAAGGGGTTATTGAAGGAAAAATTTGTTGATTACTAATGTTTTCCCATTGTACCCTAGTAGAGACAAAGTTGCTCTGATTTTGCCGTTGCCCCTGACGTATCTGTCTATCTGTTTTGACAGGTTAACTTCAATAACTACGGGGTTGGAGCAATTTTGATGCGGTTAATCATTATTTGTCGGCCTCTGAAGTGTTAGTGGTAAATCTTTACCTCCAGTCCAGTTCTACTTTAGCTTGGCTGACTTGGCGCCTACGTCTTCAATTGGAGTTCTAGAGCGCAGGTCGTTGTTTCTTAGTGGGGTCTGGCGAATACGTCGACTGTAGCTAGAGTTTACAGCACACCGATTATCACGAGACCGCCTTTAAGCCGCAAGAGTCTGCAGCACGCGACTACACTGAGTTGTAGTGATAATGTGTGTGATATATCTGTCTCTTTTTAGCACAGCATTTAGTGCATATGAAGAAAGAGTACATCCAATATGTCAACAGTTCAACTTATAGCGGCGTTAATCAAAGTGCTGCAGGGTGCTGTCGAGTGTAGCTGGTCGCTGCGACCGGCGGCACCTTGCAGCACCTTGCAGCACCTTGATAGACGCCGGCTTAGGGATGTATGCAAACACGAAAACAAAACATCGATATATCGATATTTTGTCTTTCTTGGCAGGTACTTACAAACTAGGGACAACCCGTCTGTCTGCTCGCGATAAACTCAAAAACTACTGAACAGATGTTTATGCGGTTTATACTAATGGACTGGGTGGGTCATGTCATAATAAAGGAAAGCTTTGATGTACAATTTTCTCGGGCAAAGCCGTGGGTATAAGCTAGTCGATATATAAATATGTAATTCTATTGCGTTGCATTAAAATGATTTTCTAAAAACCGCATCAAAATCGGTACAGCCAAACGCCAGATAATCGCGGACAAACATACATACAAAAATCCAGGTCAAACTGAGAACCTCCTTTTTTGAAGTCGGTTAAAAGTAGCATTTTTAATAATGTTTTTGGTTTTTTATAAGATGTTGTGTATACGTTTATCTTTGTATAGTAAAGTATTTAAAGTATATTTTATAGATTTTCTAAGGTTTCTAGATTGATGGAAATACACTCCTTGAAACTACTACAAAAACAAATTTTACCTACCAAAAAATAAAATAAAAGCTTCTATATAACTAATAATAAACATCGATGTTTTACTACACCCCTAAGTCTCGGTATAGTTAACGGAGGCCGCAGGTCGCAGCGGCTAACGCCGTCTGCTGCTAGCTTAAGGGGATGTAATCCATGATTACCTAATATTTTATTTCATCGTATTGTTTGGTTTATTATTTTATTTAGGTGAAGTTTATATCACTGATTACAAAATAACACATTAATTTGTTTTTAAAACTGGTATTGCCTTTTGCAACACACTAATCGTCATTATTATGGATTCTTAGCCATTACCATCTCTCTCTTTAGTCGTATTTCCTCATGACTGTGGGTTGTGGTCATTATATGGAATGAAACACACACAACGACTCTCTTTGCAATTTTAATGGAGTGGTTTGCCATTGCCTTCGCCATTTCACACACTAGCTGATTATCATCAACCAGAGTGCAGGTTTCCTCACGATGTTTTCCTTCACCGGAAGTAAGTGGTGGTCGATGAAAACTAACATGAGTCAGATTGGTATACAAAGCCATGTAGCCCGGGCAGGATTCGAACCTGGGATTTTGCATCCACAGGCGGGCGCCCCACCAGTCGGCCACCACCGTTTCAGCCATTACCATAAGTATTAAAAAATAGAATACTACTAGCCTGATGCGATTACCACCAGTAATTATTGTTTAAATCAAATATCACCTAATTTCTTTCGATATTTTTAACTTTGCACGCATTCCAGATGATTTAAAAAAAGGCTTCAAAATAAATCAGAAATAATCCAAAACGCGGCGCCTTAAGTTTGCGACAGTCTGCGTTCCTGTGTAGAAAGCCGCTTCTCGTAATAACTTTTTTGTGAATTTATTTTTTGTGGAGTTGTTGTGACAATATGTCTATCTCTTTTTAGCTCTTTTAAGACGAAAGAGTGCAACCAATTTGTTAACAGTTTGACTTAAAATCTATCGAGAATCCGAGACGCCGCAAGGCCACTCCGCACTCGCCGCTCTTTCCCCTCAACGTTACGCTGATATCGACGTTACAAGAGACCATTCTCAACGGTTTTCATATAATTTTGTGTCCTACGTGACGTGTAGCTCGTCGTTGCGTAAACGCGAGAACGCGCCATTATCCGGTCTATGAGACGTACATCTAATATGCTACGGTTCATGGGTCTCTAATGATTCTTATAAAAATATCTGTTATATATAGTTCGAAATAATGTTTTTTCACATAATCATAATTAATATAAATTAAAATTAAAATATTTTTTTTTTACATAATTTTTTTAACATAATTCTTTTGTAATAAATACAAATTGTCATAAACATAAATAATCATAATATAATTTAATCATAATAGTAATATACTCATAAAGTACAGAGAAAAGAGAACTCATAATGTACGGTTGCACTAAGAAAAAAGGTAAGATTTGTTAAGTTTTTGTTTTTTTTGTTGTTTATGTTCGCGGCTTAGGGGTGGCCCAAGGGCCACCCCCGCCGCACCCTAACCTATACTAGTGTTTTTGTCAACTTAATGTGAAATAGGTATAATCAAATATCACATTTTCAGATTCAGGAAACTATCAACAAAATAAAAGTTGAACAAAATAAAAAATAAACTATGTTTATGACCACAGCAATTATGACAAATCCATTATGATAAACCATTTTATAAGAAAATTCAGTATGACAATCTATGATTATGCCTACACAAATATTATTACAATAAACATTATTTGAATAAAATATTATGATAAAAAAATTATGAGAAAGGCCTTATGACAAACCATATTATGATTATTAACCTTATGAGAAATAAAAGGATCCCGCGGTTCATAATCTAATATCTCTATTTAGCAAAGCAATTACAATAGTGCTTATTAACCATTATTAGCTTTAAGTAATTTTATGACGTCAACTAACAAAAAAACAAGAATATGACGATTTAAAAGCCTATTTAAATAAAAACAATTGACTTTGACTAACTTTATTAAACTAAATCTAAAGTTTTGAACAGAAAAGTTGTCCTTTAATGACAAAATTTTCATACAGAAACGTGTATGAAGTGCACCGCCCTTCCGCAATCATAATTTTACGATACACTTTATCAGGGAGGTATCAGAAATTATCGAGGGTAATTAAAAATATACGATCCGTTTATGACTATACCTGAGTGGTGGTCATGGAACTACGTAGAGTTGAGCGTCATAGTCATTTAGTATAAATATAGATTTATTTTATTACGGCGGGGTAGGAACGTTTATTGAAATTACTTTATTTTTAAAACTGAGTTGGTCATTTTATTATACGATGTCGGATGATGTAAAACTTTTAAATCGGTGAAAGTAAACATATCATATTTAAAATTCTATATGTTATGTAATTATTATTGTAAATATTTTAAACTAGCTTTCGCCCGCGTGAATTTCCCACGGGAACCGTGCTTTTTCCCGGGATGAAAGGAACCCTATGTCCTTTTCCGTACTTCCAGCTATATGTATTCGAAATTTCAGGAAGATTGGTTCAGTAGATAAAGCGTGAAGAGGTAACAATGAAACAAACCAACAAACAAACAAACTCACTTTCGCATTTATAATATTAGTTAGGATTAGGATTCTATACTTACTTAATTTACAAAAGAAAAATGTTTCCTATATTTGGTCTTAAAAAGTTTAAAACTACCTACTTCGTTAGGGCTTAGTTAGTTAAATTAATTCAATTCAATTCATTTATTCGGTACAAAACAAATTTGTGTTGAAATATACAATATCAAAATAATTAAATAGTTAAAACGTTATTAATAATTGAAATTAAAAGTTATTATTATTAGTTATTATTATTGTTGTTGTTATTATTAGGCTTGTATATGCCTTAATAATAAAATACTTGTTTTTTATATGCGGGCAGAGCAGCGATAAAGCCTAGTATTTTACCAATAATTCAGTAATACGCATTGATTTTTGTCACCAACTATTTGAAAACTAGCTGATGATGAAAATCTGTGTTTGAAAATGTTTAATGTTTTGGTGTTTTTGTTACAGGTACTTATTTCAATAAACAGAGATGAGAAATATGAAGAATGTTCTCCATAACTAATGTAAGTACCATATGTTTTTATATGCCGACCATGGGAAGGGTCCAGCAAGGCAGCGCAGCGAGCCTCCATGTGTATAAATGTCTAATTTATGTATGTATGTTTATACTTGTGGCCTGTGTTGTCGCTTGTAACATCGCCTTGCAGCACAGCATCGCATCGCACCGCGCAGCATTCTGTCGCTCATCTAGGACAAATTTCAAAACTGACGCTTTAAATCAGTACGATTTTATAGACCTCAAGTTGCTCTAGTTTTAACTATTGCGTTTCTACAATCAAAGGTTGACGTTGAGCCGTCTTGTAACTAATTGGAATGCAGCCTGTGCAAGACAGAGATAGAAGATAGGGACAGGGAATGGAAGAGTGTTGAAATACTTACATGGGACTTGGATTAAATCCGAAACATGAAGTACGGTTAGCATACGAAGAGAGAATATTTTTTACATAAGTTTTACATTTTTAGGTCTTGATGTTCAATAAAATACCTATCATTTCATTACTAGTTTAAACTATTATTAAAATCACAGATTCTAAGTAGCGTATCAAGTGGAAACCTCATCAAATTCCATTCATTAGTCTGCGTGATCAGCAAATCTTAATTACATTGCACTTTATAAGGAAAAAAATCCTTATAAAGTGCCAATGTATTCTAAGATTTGCGAGTGTCGATAGGACTTTGCATTTTCCGACTTTGAAACTTAACGACTTTGACATTAAATGATGTACATATCGATTTAGTTCGAAAACGCTCGTTTGGGTGAAGTCGGCTCGAGGCGATGAAACATCGTCGCCTTAATGAAGATTTCCACCTGTCGTTTTTTTTTGCCGACCGTACTTCCGCGCTAATGTCCAAAGTTAAACTGTCACAAAAGTTTCTATTTAACACAGAGCTATCACCACAGATCAGATAACATTATGCCTGATAACACTCAATGATTGATGACATACCCACGCCTTTCATACCTATTTGAGTATTTAGACGATATTATCGAAAATAAACCTAATTATGTATGTGTGTAAGGTTTGGATTACGATTTTGATGGTATAGACATTAAATATTTTCGTATTAACTTTATGAGTTTTTTCCTATCCCTATAGTAGAAATGGGATATGAAAATAAACGAAGCCAATTCCAGTATTGAACTATCTATAAGCCTTTTTATCAAAATCTGTCTAGTAATTTTCGTATGAAGACAGATTTTTTTTTGTTTGTAGAACTAACGTTGAGTGTTCAGAACCTTTTTTTCTTTTACCCATCCTGCCTTTCGATAAAAACAACGAAATCACTTTCTGTCATACGAAACCTGGGACTCTATATTCAAATTCATAATGATTCGGATACGAAAATATTAAATTTTGATATCCAACTCATATGTATACCTACTTAAGTAAATAAAATGTATACTTAACCTACGTTTAGTGTACCTATTGAAAACAAATGAATGATTGTTCGGTTCAAATTAAGAATTGAAAGGTCTATTTGTAAATATTCTGCCTCGTTACCCTTTTGTTAAACCGGTCAACTGTCGATTTTTTTCGTATACATGCATCGAATATACATGTGTCTTTTTAACCTTGACATTGGCAAAATCATCATTTGGCTGAGCGATGGAGCTATAAAACTAAAAAGTGAAGTGAGTATTCGAAATGAATTCACGTGCAGTATTGAAAACCGGTGCATCGCAAAAATCGTCCCTTCAGCTCGAAAGACCCCAAACATCACACTTATTCAGACATCTAAAGGGCCGTTTACAAAAAGGTTTATTCTGCCCGCTTCCTTCGAATTCACACTCGGTAGAATAGAACAATAGGGAATAAAAATATATTCGACGAAGTGTGAAAGAAATCTGATACAGCTCGCACGAGAAGTATAACGTAAAACCAACTTCGTTTTCATAACCACACGATTTACTTTCTCAAAACAAGTTTCTATGATTCTTTTGAGCAAATACAATATATTTTCAATTCTATTTATTGAGCTTTAAAGTTCTTTTTTATATGTAGAATGAGGTGTTAAGATACGGAGCGCGTTTGATAAGGTACAACGCTGCCGCGTAGTTTTCTATTAGAATAATTTTATAGTTATTACATGTTATTAAACTGGTATCGATTTGTCTGGAAGCATTTTGTGTAGAAATGTGTTTTTCAATAAAGCTTCAAGTATAAAGGATGGCTTATAAATCTTCTCTGTGCTATGCTATTTATGATTCACGCATTTATCTCTTTAGTGCAATTACAATTAGCGTGCAATTTGCATTACAAATCGCATCTAAAATAGCAACTTTTTGCGTAAATTGTAGCCAAGATCTATGAAAACTTGTATGTTTGTGAAAGAATACCAACTTTCAAATTTACTCTTGATTGAGTTACGATCATTATGTTCACTCAATTTTTATGCAAATATTCCGTCATGTTCTTTATACTGGGCTGAAGAATTAGACGAATCTCTAGATTACAAAATTGTAACTGCTCGTCACGAGTCACGCAAAAGTAGTGAATTTGATGCAGTTTTCGCGATAGTATTGCTGAAGGTCTAACATAAAAGATTTCACATTAAAAAGCCTCTTAAAACCTGTGATATTAGGAATTTTATATTCCGCGTGGACGAAGTCGCGGCCAAAATGTAGTAACCGTAAAAATCCCATTTGAAATAAGAATGTATCCTATCCTACTATAATAATATCCTACTTCCATCTAATATTATAAATGCGAAAGTTAGGATATGACTTTGTGAATTCGTGAGGATGTTTGTTACTCAATCACGCAAAATCTACTGGACAAATTTTAATGAAATTTGGTATTCAGGTAGAAAAACACCAGGAATACCACATAGGGTACTTTTCATCCCGAACTTCTCACGGGAGCGAAACCCAGGGCGCAGCTAATACTATAACATATATTAAACGTGAGATAAACAGACCCACAGAGAAGGCGATGACCCTAACCGGGGCGGTAATATAAATGCAAAAAAAATATTGCTTTTGCATGATCTTAATTACTATTTTCGTAGAATACGATTCGGTTGCGGTCAGTTCTCGATTTCGGTCTTTTTGTGAATCACCCGATTGTATTTGATGCAAATTGATTTTAGATGAAAGTTTTAGTAGTTCGTTGCTGATGATATAGTAAATGTATGTTCCGATGTTTAATCTTCAAAATTCTGTTGAAGATTTAAAATATATATTTTTTTTTTATTTGACTGTTCTGGTATCCACGAAAGACCAGCTTCATGGTCCTTGCCACGACACTTTGCTGAGTAGACACCATTTTGGTGCATATTATTAACTAGCTGCGCCCCGGGGCTTCGCTCCCGTGGGAATTTCGGGATAAAAAGTACCCTATGTGCTATTCCCGGTATTTTTATACACGTATACCAAATTTCATCGAAATCCGTCCAGTAGATTTTCCGTGATTGAGTAACAAACATCCTCACAAACTCACATCCAAATATTCGCATTTATAATACTAGCTTTTGCCCGCGGCTTCGCCCGCGTGAATTTCCCACGGGAACAGTGCTTTTTCCCGGGATAAAAAGTAGCCTATGTGCTATTCCAGGTCATTATCTACCTCTGTACCAAATTTCATCGAAATCCGTCCAGTAGATTTTGCGTGATTGAGTAACAAACATCCTCACAAACTCACAAATTCACAAACTCACAAACTCACAAACTCACAAATTCACAAACTCACAAACTCACATCCAAACTTTCGCATTTATAATATTAGTATGGATATGGATTAAATAATTAGTTATCGACGTGAAAAAGAGCCTTCTTTGAAGGCCAAGTTTCAATAAAAAATTTTGACTTTGACTTTGCTGAAACTTCTTAAATCCGCATTCATATAAGTGTCATGTTTTTATTTATTTATCAATTTATGTAAAGTAGATCTTTGCCTAGGAGTCAGCCTTATAGATAAAGATAGAGATATCTCCTATGAAATACACAGTAAAAATATTTTTAAGTTTGAGTAGTCCAATCGAATTAAAGGTGCTTTATGTATTCATCTCCATCTGAGAATAAGTAATAGTACTAAATGAATTAGTTTAACTCCATTAGCCACAGTATCAAGTTCTCACTGTAATGTAAATACAAGAATTAAAACTTAAAGACAATCAAGAATGTAATAGACGATGAAACGATTTCCTTTAGGAAGATCATTAGAGTGGCAATTTCCTCTGAGCCCCTCTAATTTGTACGTTAATTTGCATCAATACGACCACCATTAGATTACGTTCAACTCCACATCAAATGTTCACAGTCATCTTGTCCTCTCTCTCTTTGCCTAGCCTTATCCCGTTTCATCACAGATCACACAGTCATCTTGTCCGCTACCATTTAAAATAATTCCAAGAAAAGTGATGGCTGCTGTGGAAATGGCTGTCAGCTCCTTGTTTAATAACTGTTATAAAACAGAGCCCGTCAATTGAAATTAATTAAATTTAAGCGAAGAGTAAATTAAGTTCTATTTTATGGAGAGATCTATACATAAGTTAGGTTTAATATTTGAAAATTGGTTAGAAAATAAAAGATTGCCAAGTATGATTACATATTTATTAACAATCTTATATCGATATTGAAAAGAGTAGGTATAAATAAATAGGTACTTATAATGATATATGCGCAAAGTAGGGACTAAAAAGAAACCCTATAAATTTACGAAGTATAACAGAAATAACATATCTAAAACAACGAATTTCTGTTGCATCATAAAACATAATTTTAAAATTCTTGTCGGCAAACCGGTTATTTTTTGTTCGACCTATCTGGATTGGGCGACTACGGCTAGTTTCATTCACCTTCATGTTTTATATATTTATGTAACGTCCCCCATTCTTATTGTAGTGTCAATTAGCAAAATGAAAAATAAGAAAAGTCGAGGTCCTAGAATGCCGCCTTGTGGGACTCCGTTTTTCATGGTTATTGTGAGAAAGTTTGAAAATCATTTCTCGTGGTGAATTTTTATAAAAACTAGTAAAAGAACATTTAAAAATTATTAATTAGAAAGTAAGGACATTAGAAATTATGACGAATTGGTTATAATTTACATATTACAATACCAAAAGCTTAAGGTGATTCTGCATGGCATAGACAGAGATTAAAGAGTATCATTTCAAAATGGCGTCAATTAAATCGTGCGAGCACAATTAACGTTAAAGGAATGTCCCGATGTGATGGTATCGGCTGACCTGGGGGTATCGGGTAGCCGGCTCGACTCCCGGCTACCGTTCCAATGTTAGTATTCGTGATTTATCGTGGAAACCGTTGTTGCTTGTTTAGGTTAATTGAAGACTTTTGGGTGAATGTCAGTTCCTACAATCTGTGCTAATTCCGCCTTCCGTGTTCTGAGAGGGCATTTAAATGTCTTAACTGATAAAGCTTGTACTAATACTCTTAGAGGATCGTTATTTCTAAATGTGGCGTCTATTTAATGTGTACTTTCGGTTGGAGATTATTTCCTAGTTAAATTAAACCAGCAGTTTTAATGAAATTATATGCTTTATTTTCAACATGAGGTACTTACTTAGTATAATCTATGCTAGGTATATCATCCATTACTTCTATATTGCCATCATAATCTAAATTATTCAATAAATATTTAAGCAAGAATTAGATTAGATTTAAGCAAGAAGGTATGTAGTATACATAGTAAATTCAATGACATAAATTATATACCTGCTACCCTAAGTAATGGAAGGAATAACCGGCAGAAGCCTTAAATATACCGAACCGCAGTTTAAATTGATAATTTATACAAACAAATACTTTTGCCAACTAAAATAAATAGGCTTCGAGACAGTCGAAAGCCAGCGTACAGGGCATAAATACATTCAAATTCAATTCTAAAAAGGTCTTAAATTTTCTACCAGAGTTAAAGAACTTCGACTCAATGTAGGAACATTTAAAGTTTGAAATTGGAGGACATGGTACAGAACGATAGGTTATAAATTTTGCAGTGAAAGCGAGAGACAATGTAGTATCGTTTTTGGAGACATGTAGAGGTGACACAGGTCCTGAGATTTCGGGTTGAATTTGCTAAATTCTGGCTTCGATTCCCGACACTACAATGGACCGGGGACGTTACCAAGTTGACACTGACTGATGTGGTTTTGCCCCTCTTTCGGAACGTTTTTCATCGGCTTCTTTGAAGTATGTAAATAAAATCGGGAGATTTTCGAGTTTTGTTTGCTTAGCTTGACTCGGTGAATTATAGAGTGCATCCTTTGTTTATCTTTTCTGAGATTGTAATAGGAGTGTGTTTGTTTTATGTGCGTCGAATTCCACTATTTTGGAGTAAACTAATACCTACGTATTATATAGGTATACTTTTACATGACCAAGAGAGACATTTTGCGCCGACCTCAGATAATGGAAAAAAGTAAGGCAGATGATGATTTTTACATGATCAATATTATGCGCATGTAACGGTATACATAGTTACCTTTTTTGTAGTGAACCGAAGTAATATATCTTGATCAATAACTGATCGGTAGAAATTGTTATTTATTGTGATTATGCAATGAAAATATACGTATAACACCCAATTCGTTGCACGTCAGGACAATTCGTGGTGGGTGGCCTATTATTAATATTTATTTGCCTTTGACCAAACCTGGACAATTAAACTGGTTAATGAAATTGAACTCTTGAAAAGCTAGTAAAAAAATGCACATACCTATTAAACTGACTAAAGAACATCTGAGCCTGTGATTTGGGAGAATGTTCGTGTCTTTAAGTCGTGATTAAGAGACGAGAAAAGAAAAAAATAACATATAAATGTGCTGGTACAGTCAAAGCCGAAAGTGAGATCTTAAAGCATTTTTTCATAATAGAGCAATTCGTTTGAATCTTTTTAGCCATTTAAGTAAGTATATGATATGAGTACTAATCGTTTTAAATAATTATCCTATAATTATAAACAAAATTGATAGTTATCTTCATAATTTACAACTCTGCTACTAAGTATAAATTAAGCCGCTCTCTGTCCCTGTCATTCCCTGTGTCTATTAAGCTTTTAACTAAACCACTCTACGGATTTCGATACGGTTTACTCTTAAAATGGAAATTTCTTGTGTTTATGTACTAATTTTATTCGTGCAAACCCGGGCCGGGTTAGCCTCGCTAGTGAAATGTAATACATAATATTATTCAAAACGGTTTTGGTGCACTAGTGCGAAAGGCACTTGCGCGTAAAAGAGACTTGCGCGAAAGCTATTTGCGCGAAAGGCACTTACGCGAAAGATACAAAGCAATTACTTTGCGCGCAAATGTCTTTTCGCGCAAGTGACTTTCGCGCAAAAACTTTAGCGCAAGTTTCCTGATACGATTCAAAAAATATCTCTCGACGAATGTACTCACATTTACTCGTTTTATATCTGATTTTCCAGGGCAATATTTGACTTAAATTATGTTATTGAGTTGAAATAAGGTTAATACAACATTAAGTCCATGAATACATTGTCTGATTACTAAGTACTGATTAAAAAACGTAAATGTTGTTTTAAATGCCGCATATTCGTTGATACACATAAGTTTAAAGTCTTGCTTTGCCTCTTGGTTTCACTCACCGATTATTTTACACTATAAAACTACGAGATATAGGGACTATGTTTTTATTTTTAAGGAATTAAAACAATTTTATTAAGCAAATTGTTTTTTTTTATCAGTAAGATGAATCGTTCAAAAGATAAAATGAAACATGTCACAATACATCCAATTTAACTACTTAAACTACATAGTCAATTCGTTCATTTTTTGCGGGATTTAAGAAATAAATGACATGTTAATTCATATTCAGTAAGATAAATGTATTGCTCTGTCAATAATAATAATAAAAAAGAAATAAGGTATTAAACCGAGCTAGTATGCACACTAATTGCCAGATGAACTGTGAATAAATTCATAAAAATACCTCATCGTGCCCATTAAGGCACAATAACTGGAATGCGGATAAAAAAACACACAAAAAATACACCACTTACATAACACGTAAGTTGAACTGTACCGAAAGGTGTGTGTTCACTTGAAACAATTGGTACTAATAATACAGGTCCCAAACCGGTACTTGTACTCGATGTATACCGGTACAGGTACGTGTATCCAGGTATCGATACTCGGAAGTATCAACCAGTACAGAATCTGTACTTTTCGTACTGACTCCAAACATTTTTCTTTTCATTACTTTCGATTTTCGACTTAGATTCAGAAAACGCAATATTTTCCTACTTTATAATACCTACTTGCAAACATTAAATATTAAAAGTACCTTTACTACTTAGTACGCTACTATCACATCTAAGATTTGTAAATATTGTTATACAACCCTTAGATATGATAGTTTTTCATCTATGCAATCTATACTAAATTGATAAATTAATTGTCTCCAGAAATTGATTGAGGTTTCTCGTGACCAGAGGGCTGGCATTTATCTAGCTCAGATATTAAGCATTGCCATCCAACGTGGCAATGCTGCTAGCCTTCTGGGGACGTAACCTCAGGGCAACGAATTGTCGGGACTGGCGTTTTTGTAAATATTTAATTTTAGTTTTATATAGTTTATTAATTTTATTTTAGAATAATTTGGTTAATAATCTTTCTAGATAATTAGTTTATTATTATAATTAGTTTTTAGTTACCTTTAAGTTATCTGTCAATAAATAATCTAATTAGCATCCCGTAATCCTCAAGGAAGTAGAGACCGGGGGCGCTTGTAAATATGTAATTATAACAGAGACGAATGCTCCCAATGCGTACTCACCTTTAAGACGAACAATAAGTGAGGTAGCATTCATTTCGAATGCGTCGCGAGTCGAATTATCTCCGAACGTATCAAAAAAGGTGGGCTTAAAAAAGCAGCCCGAACGGCAGGACAAGAAATTATGATACTACCAAATGCGCGGCTAAAAAGCTCAAGAGCACTCTTATAAACTTGTAAGGTTTCACCAATTATATCGAGCTGAACTGGCCGTTTTGTTAAACGAATGGTATTTACAATTTACTGCAACGTGCGATTGTATTTTGTATTAAAGGAACTATCGTAATACTTGAGTATGCAAAGTGATTTATAGATCTTGGATTGCTAATAATGATTATATCACCCCCGATTTCATTATTTTTAAAAGTTTTTATTTAACTTGCAATGTAGGTATGTATGTATGTTCGTTCGGGTGGAATCACGGTGGAATCTTAGAACTCAATTTTGAAGTGACCGATTGAGCTGAAATTTTGTACACATGTTTAGTTTGGATGACAATGCATAAAAGCTTTTTTTTTAGTTTTTTTACTAAAGTTAAAATTCGTTATTTTTAAGTAGCCTAACTATGTCAGAACTAGAATGTCGGCTGACTTTTATTATTTTTTTTTGCCTATAATTTCTTTAAGGCTAAGAAATGGGAACTTAAGAGCATAACTGACCATATGCATTGGAAGGGATTGCCCTGCATCCAGGCTGTCTGTCCCGCTGTCCTCAGGAAGAGCAAAAATGTCCTGCTTTGACACTTTATATTTAGAAATGCGCGTGAGACGAAGCTCATTCATCAATAAGTGCCACGTCCCGCTATGATTCGATAACAAGCTAATTATTTAAATAGCTAGCCTATGAAGATACCTCTCACATCAAAATCGGTTCAGCCATTCAGGACTTATGGTGGTATAAAGAAACTTACATACTTACACACATACATGAACCCTGAAAACATAACATTCCTTTTTTGGTCAGTCGTATAAAAAATAGTCACGTCTTTCTACGATGTTGACATTTTCAAACTTTGTCATTTTTAGACTGTGACATTAAACATTGATACGTAACTTCCACGTGAGCAGAAAAATCTAGTCCTGTCTAGTTTCAAAATTGACAAACCATGCAAAAACCCAACATATTCCCAGTAGTCTGACATTTGGCTCGCAATCCTCTAGCGAATCTGTGCATACATTACCTTTAATAAACCCGAGGTTTCATTAGCCGGCGGCCATCTTGATAGCCGCGACTGATCGACGGGTTTTTTTAACTAATTAGTCTAATGATGTGTCCTCGCTTTGTCTAACGTTTTACTTTTGTTTTGGGTTAGTGAGAGTTAGAAAAAGGAGGTAGAACATTTGTTTTCACTCCCTGTTTGTTTTTGATACAAAGATTCAGATAGAGTATTGTTTGTAATATATTGGGTAAAACTAAACGCAGGCGTTTCCTGTTATCGCCGCCAGGCGTTTTGGGGTTCTCACACTGCTAGCGTGGATGGCGTCGTGTGTGGTCCGCCATTGCATTGTCCAGGGCGATATCGGTTTGATTTTAATACGCGGAGCGGTCTCGCGTCTTTTGCTTGTTGTTTAGTTTGAGTGATAATTGTGAATTTCCTGTTTGTTAAATAACTATTGAATTTGTGTTTGTGAAAAACTCTGTTATTGTGACTTTTTCTTGTGAGAGGTGAAACGTGGCTGGCTGTTCACATCTGGCTGTTCCCGAGTGAAACTACGGGAAGAAATCTATTTAGTTGTTATGGGGAATTGAGATCTCAAGGGTTAGGTAGGGTGATTAGGAATTCCCCCTTCCCGAAGACACTCAAGTTTGGATCCGAAGAGAAAGAAGATTTAATTTGGTAAGTGTTCAATTGTAGTTAATTTATAGGTTAGGTTATCATATAGGGCCCTGTAGCTCCCTTCATAAGCTACGGTGGTAGCAGACTGCGTTAAGTTAGTTATGTTTTAGTCGGGCAAACGTGGTGCCGCGTGGAGATTTTTTCCCGGTACTTATTTTTACCGGTGGTTTTTTCCCGGTGAAGTTCCGGTACAGAATTCTTCCCGCCGCTTCGTTTGTCCGGATTCTCTCTGCGCACATTTTCTGGCAGCAGAGCGTAGTTGCTCTGCACATTTTCTGGTAGCAGAGCGTAGTTTATCTACCCTCTATTTGTTCGTTTGTAAAAAATAATTAATTGTTTGTAAAAATTATTAGATTTTTCTTAGTTTGTTTGTATAAGAATATTTGTAACCTTTTTTGTATTTGTTTGCGGTTTGTACCGTGCGTTCCGGGTTTGTGCCATTCTCATACCTACCGCGGTTCTTCGTGTAGTTGCTTGATTTTGTTGTTTTTTATTTACCTTTTGTTATTTTTTGTTTTGTGACTTGACGCGATGGCGAAGGCCTCCAATGCTAGGGCGACACTCGCCAACGAATTGAGATGGTTTGTGACGGCCGGAGGACTCCTGTCCCGGAAGGACAGGGAGGGCGCCATACTGCTAAGAGCGGATCACCTCCACTCACGATTGATTAGCGCGGAAGCGGCCATGGCGGCGCTTACCGAAGCCGATCTTACCCCGGAGGCCTACGCAGGTCACATGGCGGACATGGACCAGATCCTGAGTCTGCACGATGATATCGCGGAGGCGGTGACCGCAATAAGGGCGAGACAGGCTGGCGGACCAGCCCTCGCACACCTGTTAGACAGGAAGGACCAGCGGTTACTGGTCGGCTCCCCACCCTTCAGCTGTCCCACTTTGGGGGTAGGATGGAGGAGTGGGTAGCATATAAAAATATGTTTGAGTCCCTGGTCGTAGCACGACAGGATTTGTCGAAGGCCCAGAAGATGGCCTACCTCCTCTCCACTCTTGAGGATGAAGCGCGGTCGCTCATCCAGCACCTCCGGGTGGAGGACGACCAGTACGATACGGCTTGGGAGTTATTGAACTCCCCGCTACCAAAACTTACGTTTGTTAGCGGATGCGCACGCCGCACAGTTGATGGCCCTGCCCAAGGTGGCCAACAGGGCACAGTTGCGCCTGCAGTTGCTCACGCCCGTTACAGTGGCCTGTAACGCGCTCCGCACACTGGGGCTGCCGGTGGACCAATGGTCCTTTTTGCTGGTGCACATTGTATTGGGCAAATTACCCAATGACATCCGCTCGCGATTTGAGCGCGAGAATGCGGAACGGGATAGCACCACCCTACCAACATTCACTGACT
This sequence comes from Ephestia elutella, assembly GCA_018467065.1. NCBI lineage: Eukaryota > Metazoa > Arthropoda > Insecta > Lepidoptera > Pyralidae > Ephestia > Ephestia elutella. Next base: position 16,324,781 of record CM031575.1, on the reverse strand, counting down.
TGGTGAAGTTTTTGGAGTTTGAGGCACGGGCGGCTGAGAATACCATGACGGACTCAGCGCCATCCAGAGCGCCTGAACGTAGGCCCCAACAGGGACGGCAACCGCCACCGCGTGGAGCTGGTGTGCGGGTTGCACACACGGCAGCAGTCGCGGGGGACGCGGACTGCCTGCAATGTGGCCGGATGGGCCACAGCCTGCTGCAATGCAGGGACTGGCAGAGACTGCCAGTACAAGATAGGCGCCGCATGGCAAAGCGGCATGAACTTTGCTTTTATTGTTTGGGCAGTCACTATGCACGTGACTGTCCCAGTGCCATACCATGCAGTGCATGCCGTGGGCGGCACCACGCGATGCTCTGCATGAACCGGAACGGGGATGGCCCCCGGATGTTGAGGCAGGGGTCCCCTATGGGCGGGGGCGCTCCTGCGCGAAGCCCTCCACCACCGGACGGAGGACGCGGCTTCGCTCGTCGCACCCCCCCTCGGGAGGGGGGTCGCGTACCGGCGCGGGTCTTGGCGGACCGGGACCACGCGCCCCAAGGTCATGGCCAGTATGTAGCTGGCCAGGCCCCGGATAGGGCACCCATGGGCGGGGGCCCTAGATCGGACGTGAGAGTGGGGACACCCCCCTCCACGCGGGTTACCAATACCCAACACATGCAGCCGCAGCGGTTTTCTCCGCCGCTGCACGAGTACCCACGGCTGGAGTACCACCCGCCGTACCATATGTATGGCCGGGCCGCGGGTTATGCCCCCCCTCAGATGGGGATGTGCACTCGCCCGCCATATTATCCGGGTCAGTGGCGCGCCCCTGGTTTGGAGAGAGTGGGGAGCCCGTAACTAGCTTGCTCCCTCGCTGGGACAGAGCCGCGGACGGTTCTGCTCCCTACCGCGGTGGTCCGCGTATGGGGTCGTGGGGGAGAAGCCATTAACTTGAGAGCTCTGTTGGACTCAGGGGCTCAAAGCAGTTTGGTTACCACTCGAGTGGCACACCAGTTAGGTTTAGTCGTGGAAGACTCGCCTGTGCCACTTCTTGGAGTTGGTGGCATACAAGTGAAGTGTCTGACGGGCCAGACACTTGTCACCTTTTCTTCGCTGAAGTCCTCCACAATGAGGATCACGACTTCGGCTATGGTAATGGATACCATTGCGGGTTGGCACCCCTCGACAGACATACCGCCGGGTGTGTTGTCTTTGGTTTCGGGTCTGGATTTGGCCGACCCCTTTGTCTTTCATCCCGGCCCAGTGGACTTGCTCCTGGGATCGGACGTATTGGGTTGGATTTTGTTGGGTACACAGAAGGCTCTGGGTTCGTCTTCACTGATGGCAGTGTCTACGATTTTTGGTTTTGCCCTGATGGGCCCTGTGTTTGATAATAGCACCGTGGAGGAGCCACCGGTCGTCGCATCTGCGTCCTTGGCCAAGACCATGCAAAGGTTTTGGGAGGTGGAGGAGCCACCTATGAGTTCCAGGATGGATCCGGAACACGCTGAGTGCGAAGCCCTTTTTCGATCGACCACGGAGAGGTTGCCCTCCGGTCGGTTTGTAACTAAGTTACCCTTTGTTGCCTCTCGTCCTAGCCTAGGGCAAAGTAGGGCGCTTGCGGAGAAACGACTGCTGTCCATGGAGCGACGCATGCAGCGTGACCACGTACTTCGCGATAAATATATTGAATTTATGCGCGAGTACGAGGATTTGGGTCACATGTCTCCGGCTCGAGTTGATTGGAGCTCAACTGAGCATTATTTTTTGCCCCACCACGCGGTGGTGAAGGCCTCAACGGGCAAGTTGCGGACTGTCTTTGATGGGTCCGCACCCACTTCGAACGGAGTTTCGTTGAATCTATGTTTGCATTCAGGTCCCAAATTGCATAGGGACATAATTGACATCATCTTGAACTTTAGAAGACATCAAGTGGTTTTTGGCGCGGACATCCGGATGATGTTCCGCCAGACAGTCATACATCCTGAGGACAGGCGATTCCAGTTGATACTCTGGCGTGAGCGCCCTGAGGATCCTGTGACGGTGTATGAACTCAACACAAACACGTATGGTTTGAAATCTAGTCCCTATATCGCCATCAGATCATTGCTGGAATTGGCAGAGCGGGAACGGATCCACTTTCCCCGTGGGGCTTCCGTGCTGTCACGTGACTTGTATGTAGATGACGTGTGCACCGGAGCCCAAAGTATTGAGGAGGCCCTCCTACTGCGGGATGAATTGATTGAAATATTGAAGACAGGTGGCTACGAGCTACGTAAGTGGTTGTCTAATGAGCCTAAAGTTCTAGAAGGGATCCCGGAGGATCACCAACAGAACCCTCACCTGTTTGAGGATGTGGATGATCCCAACAGGATAGCGGTGCTGGGCATGCAGTACCAGCCGCTAACCGATACTTTTACATTCCAAGTGGACTTGGAAATACCAAAGGTCTGGACTAAGAGAACGGTGTTGTCCGTAATAGCCCGTATGTTTGATCCAAGCGGTTGGATCAGTCCAGTGATATTCTCTGCAAAGTGTCTTCTTCAGAGACTTTGGACTTTGGGCGTCTCGTGGGACGAGCCGCTGTTTGGCTCTCCATTGGATGATTGGCTCGAGTTGTTTTCATCGATTAAGGAAGTCAATCGGATTGCCTTGCCTCGTCGAATATTGCCCCCGGGAAATATCGAGCCAGCCTGCATGGCTTTTGTGACGCGTCGGAGCGAGGCTACGCCGCGTCAGTCTATATGCGGACAGTTGACGCCGATGGCCGGGTCAATGTCTCGCTTTTGTTAGGGAAGAGCAAGGTCGCCCCCATCAGGACTAGGCTGACTATTCCCAAGCTTGAGTTGAGTGGAGCTCACCTTCTCTCTAAATTGTTGCATCACGTTGCATGTGAGCTGGCGGCCACGGTCGAGATACGGGACATCTTCGCCTGGTCGGATAGCCAGGTCGCGCTTGCATGGTTGCGCGCGGCCCCACATACCTTGGAGGTTTTTGTGGGAAATCGGGTTTCCCAAATCCAGAATATCGGAATTGATATAACATGGAGACATGTGCCGGGAGAGCTTAACCCAGCGGACTGTGCTTCCCGAGGTTGTACGGCACCAGAATTGGTGTCACACCCGCTCTGGTGGGGTCCAGAGTGGCTGATGGGATCAGAAACTTCTTGGCCTGTCTGTCAGACAGACGTTACTTCTTTGAGTTTGACTGGGCTCCGTGTACATGCTGTAGTCGCTGAGACGACGTCGGAGCCGGATTGGCTACTTGCTCGGTATAGCAGCTTGGATAAGCTTCTGGGTGTTACCAGTTGGATTAAGCGTTTCATGCATAATTGTAGAAACCCACAGGCAAAGCGGTTGGAGCCGATTGCAGGTGCAGAAGAGCGCCGGAGCGCATTGTTGCATTGGGTCCGTGTCGTGCAGACCGGACGGTTTGAGTCGAACGTTTTTATCCCTTACGGGGTAGACAGAATCAAGAGTTGCGAGACTCAAAAGCCACACATGGCTGGTGGAAAGGAGATTCATGGAGGTAGGTTGCTAGCCCATCGCCTATGATAATAATTTAAATATATGAATGTAATAACTAATTCCTTTCCAAAAATTAAAGCAAGGTTAAAAGCCAATTAAAAATACGTCGGAAACAATTGCATATCAAATCAATTAATTGATTGACACACGAGGTTGCCTTATGGAATGTATTATGCAATCCTGATATATATCACGGTTATTACTTTCGATCTTAATATCTATCTATACTATACTAAGATTATAAGACTTAAGAGTTTTTGTTGTTTGTTAGAACTCGCTTAACTTTGGAATCTATTAGATATTACCCATAGCCTATCGCCCGCGGTGACTAATAAACTTAGCTAACTAATTTGAGTACTTTTTACAATTACAATTTAGTTACTTAAGGTTAACTTGAACTCTTTTTTCATGCTTCCACCATTTCTTGGGAATTGATTTTCGATAATAAAAGTACATCACCATACGTAGGTAGCCTTCATTAATCCTCGGGTCTTCAACTACGTATGCAATGTTTGTTTCAGAATTACGACAAAACCAATGGATTAATTTCGGAGCTTTATTGCTCAAAATACAATAAAAGAACAATGTTTGAGAGTAGAACCCGTGCATTATATAGGTCAAAAGATATAGGTTGTGGTAGATGTATATGGGCAAGATTGTGGGCAAGATTGTGATCAAGAGCAAATTTTTTATTAATGCATCTTACCCCGATTTTCCCACAGGAGCGAAACCCTGGGGCGCAACTAATATTTGTACTTGAAATATGACGAAAATGATCAGTCATTCCAATTAGTAGTACATGTACAGTTGCTAGGAAGTCTAGGATTTGATTGCCAACTTGATGCCCCATACGAGCCGTCTCTAATTTAAACCTAGCTTTAGACACAACGCAATCTATCGCAATTAGCAGTAAATGTTTTATTTTCGTTTGTAAGTACAGTCGGCACATCAGCCTGCCCAAATTCATTGCAAATTGTCCTCTATGACTGCAGCATAAAGGTCTGTGCAGGTTAACATGATGTGCTTTTGACTGTACTATAAATCTGTATATAATGATAAGACATGTGGCGCCTTAAGGCTATACCCAATCAGGATTTTCCGAAAACGTACTGTCTTTAAACGTCAAGCTTGAATCATAGGTTATAAGTACTGAAGCACGAAAAATATCCTGTAAAGGGAAAAATACTAAACTAGAATTATACCGAATCAAATCTATACTTCTATACTAATATTATAAATGCGAAAGTTTGGATGTGAGTTTGTGAGTTTGTGAATTTGTGAGTTTGTGAGGATGTTTGTTACTCAATCACGCAAAATCTACTGGACGGATTTCGATGAAATTTGGTACAGAGGTAGATAATGACCTGGAATAGCACATACACACTGTTCCCGTGGGAAATTCACGCGGGCGAAGCCGCGGGCAAAAGCTAGTTACAAATAAAATTAATAAAACTAGATAAAAATAATAATACATAATCCTGTTTTTTTTTCCTATATCGTCGAAAAGCGATAACAATAGATTTTTTTTAAAGAATCAAATAAAGAATACATTTATTTATTTACAACAATACCGGCTTATTTTTTAAAAATATGTTTAGTGTTTTATCAAAATTAAAAGAGAACCTCCAAAAAAATTACCCTTAGAGCCTGACGAAAACTCGCTAGCTAACTATTCGAAAAGCTAAAATTCGAAAAGTAACCTTATTGTGTCTGCTTTAAAGCGGTGCTTACGTACCGCCCCTCACCCCCTCTGATCAGCCTTGGGTATGGCCTTAAGTGATATAAATCTTATGTAATAAGTACCACTCACTCGACCCGCGCGCCGCGGTCCGAGAAGCCGGTTTATGTAGAAAGATCATTCTGAAAAGCCGTCATATAAGTCCTTATCTACAAACTTACAAATGTTGAAAATGCTGAAATTGAATCCAAGCATTTTTAAATAAATTTAATGATGCCTTTTACCCTTTAAACTACTTTAACGAGGCACAAAGGGAAAATATGTCCACCGACTTTGTCGACCGTGTGAGCACGCCCTAAGGGTGTGGTTCCACTACTAGAGATGTACGACGTAGCTTAGCTTCCAAACCGTAACGTTGCTTCTTGCTTTCTCTTGTTTCTTTCGGAACTGGCAAGCGAAATGCGAAGGCATTTTGCACCTCGATAAAAAAGTGAATGCAATTCTGCGAAAAGTTAAGCAACCTAATTCATGAATTTTAAACACCATAACTTGTTTCCTCGCTCTTGGCAAAAAAACACTCTTGTTGATGAATCAGCTAAAATATGAATTTGCATTGAAAAGAAAGAGCCGTGTCTTAAATCAATCAATCAATTAATTTAAGAACTTCGTTCTTGTCGGTAGAGTTGTTTCCATGTATGCCTCTTTTCTCTGTTCTTCGTGTCCCAAAACAGCTGAAAAAAATTAAAGCGATTGAATTGATGTTAATAAAATACATGTTTAGCAACGTAGCTAAGCTCAAGTGGATCTAAGTACATTTTAAAGTCGTATGTCCGGAAACTAAACTTAGTTTCAGATAGCTCGCATAGCTAAGTCAATTTTTCTTATAGCTGTCCAACACCAATGAGCTTACATAAAATTTGGCCCAGCTATGCGAACTATGTCTAAGTTTAGCTGGCAGTGGATAACCGACTTTAATCCGCGCAGATTCCGTAGAATTCCCAATTACATCCATATTGGGTTGCCAGCTATTGTACAGAGTAGCCATTCGCTTAGTTAGGGGTTAGGGTAGCCGAACACTACCGATTTTTAGATGCCGCGATAAACGTTTGACTATTATTATATTGGTCGGACTATGGGAACGGTGGCTATTTAAGTAGATTTTATTGACTTCCATTTTATTCGCAATTTTCTCCATTGTGTATTTAGGATTACCAATTTGGTTTGAATCTGTACCCTTATAAGAAATACTGCAACGTTTTCATAAACAGTTGAATTGTTTACAAAAATGTTTTAAAATGATTTATAACGTATAATTAATTAACCTCTGTTTACAGTTCAATAATGTTATTAGACTTATTGTAATGTCTTGAATAATCATTTTGTTTAAATTTATATTATTACTAGAGGTGCTACGCGTGGAATTGCGGTATTCTCGAATAGCTACCATACACAGAAATAATTTTTGAAATCAGACCAATAGTTCCATAGTTTAGAGCGTTCACACAAACATAGCAATTCTTCACCTTGACTATTTAGTATGGAAAGAGGTGGTGGCCGAGTTGTCAATTGGGCGCCCACCTGTGGCTGCAAAGGTCCCAGGTTCAAATCCTGCCCGTGAGTTTGTATACCAATCTGACTCATTTATTAGGTTATTTTCATCAACCACCACCTGATTCCGGTGAAGGAAAACATCGTGAGGAAACCTGCACTCTGGTTGATGATTATCGGCTAGTGTGTAAAATGGAGAAAGCAATGGCAAACCATTCCATTAACATTGCCAAGATAGTCGTTGTGTGCGTTTCATTATTATAATGACCACGACCCAGGCATGAGGAATACGATTTAAGCAGGAAAGGTTATTTAAAGTTACAATGTATTTAAAGTAACAATAAAGAAAATAACATAATGTGCCAGCTGTTTCTCTTCCCGCACAGATTGTAAAAGTCAATCGAGAGAAAGGGCTTTAAACTGGAGATTCCTCCACTCATAGGCGATGGGCTAGCAACCTGTCACTATGTCTGAATACTCTTCCATCAATAAGCCCACTATTCAGCTAATCGTGGCCTTCGAGACTCAATTCTTGGCTCTGTCTACCTCGTATGGGATAAAGACATGATTATATATCTGTATGTATTTTTTTTTTTATTATTTTTTTGCTTCGGGTAGGCCCGAATATGTATGAAGCAACCCTGGATCTCCCCTTTTGAGATTATAATTTAACTAGCTTTTGCCCGCGGCTTCGCCCGCATGAATTTCCCACGGGAACAGTGCCTTTTCCCGGGATGAAAGGTACCCTATGTCCTTCTCCGTACTTCCAGCTATGTGTATGCGAAATTTCAGTAAGATTGGTTCAGTAGATAAAGCGTGAAGAGATAACAAACAAACAAACTCACTTTCGCATTTATTATATTAGTTAGGATTAGGATGTATTTTAATTATAGGTACCCACGGACATAAATCTTAGTGTAAATTAAATAAGATGCACTTGTGTAGTGACCCTAACAAGTAGGAATATAAATTCTTGCTCAATATGTCTTTTGAATGGGCATTATGGTGTACTCGTATATTATTATAGCTAATTTGAATTTATCTGTCTATTATTGAAATTCAGTTTTTGTACTATTTTCTTTACCATTTTGTATTTGTTCAATTTATTCTGCTATTTAAGTAGCGGAATAAATTGAATGACCACCTCATTTTCGGCTTGCCTCTCGCTCTTTTGCCATCAGTCGGGACCCAAGATGTAACTATTTTTGTCCATCTTTCCATTCCCATACGGCTGACGTGGCCCGCCCAGTTCCAATTTAATCTTGCCGACTTCTTACCAAGGTGGTCTGACGAATTGTCGGCCTTTGATAGGCAATGGCAGCAGATAGCGAGCGACCCTAAAATTGATAAAATTAAGTTTTAATTTTTCTTTCATATCGAGTGTGTTATTATCAAACTAACACTGGTGGCAGATTGTATTCAATTCGCCTAAAGGCATCCAATATGACTTTTACGACTACCGCCATCTAGTGGCTATAGTCGTAAAAGTCTATACACACAGTAAACTAAACAGTCAGCCAATGTGCAGGTTTCCTCACCATGTTTTCCTTCACCGGAAATTAAAATCTAAAAATCTACTTAAATTTAACCGCCGCCAGTCGGATTAACGTCGTATATTTATGAAAAAAAAAATGCTTTGGATTGTATATAAAACTAGCTTTCCCCCTGGCTTCGCCCGCGTGGATGAAGTTGTACTTCTGACTATGTGTATGCGAAATTTCAGGAAGATTGGTGCAGTAGATAGAGCGTGAAGAGATAACAAACAAATAAACAAACTAACTCACTTTCGCATGTATAATATTAGTTAGGATGATGCTTAATTGCGCAGAAAATCGGAAAATTTTGAAAAACTTAACGACTACTTATTAATCTGTAATAGTTAAGACAGGACAACGACTTTGACGTCGGGTCATATTGTTTATTAAAAAAATAAATCAAAAATTAAATACCAAGACTTGTATAGTACAATTACATGCTTTTAACGATATTTTTACGAGCTTACGTCTCGAACTGTAATATTATCCATCATGACTGCTGCAGCAACTGTTGTTAATATTTTGTTTGTTATATGACGATTGCTTTTTGTCTGCTATTTGCTACTTTGAAATTACAGAAATTGACTGACTCTACACTTCTAATCTAATTCGACAAGCCCTAAACTCCATTTATTCTTAATTGTCCTAATATGTAAACAATGTTCACAGTACGTTTTTTGAATTTTGTTGAAAATAAATCAAGTATTAGTTCAAACCTAAACATTCTAAAGAAAAACATTTATTGACCACGAAAGTAACTTCCTAAAAGTCTATTTTAATTTATATTGTTATAAAATCATAAAAAGACATGTTAAGATTGTTTACATAATAGGACAATTATGAATAAACGGACTTTACGAGTAACTTCAAAAACTCTACACCTTAATATTTGTGGCTTCGATGTTTCCGTCCAGTAGATTTTGCGTGATTGAGTAACAAATATCCTAACAAACACCTTTAGTCTTATTCCTCAAGACTGAAGGGTGGTCATTATATGGCTTGAAACACACGCAACGACTATGTTGGCAATGTTAATGGAGTGGTTTGCCATTGCCTTCTCCATTCCACATACTAGCTGATAATCATCAACCAGAGTGCAGGTTTCCTAACGATGTTTTTCTTCACTAAAAACTCACCAACAAATTTACAAACATCCAAACTTTCGCATTTATTTTAGTAATTTGATGTTTTTGGTGTGATTTCAATTCTTTTTACACGACTGACCAAAAAAGGAGTGTTATGTTTTCAGGGTTCATGTATGTATGTATGTATGTAAGTTTCTTTATTCCACCATAAGTCCTAAACGGCTTAACAGATTTTGATGTGAGAGGTATTTTTAGATTCCCTGCATTCCCCCGAGTGACATAGGCTATATGACGTCACCATAAAAACAAAATGGCGGATTATATATGCGATAAATAGCAGACCAAAAAAATAAAATTTGATCAATCTTATCGAGTGGGGTATCAAATTGAAGGGCTTTAAAAGGCGATTTCAAAAATGTATATAACTTATATGTTTGTATGTACTTTTTGAGTAAAAACTAGTCAGTCGTGTTTTTTATTTTTAATAATTAGCTTGTTGTAAGTTTTTTTGGTATAAAACTATTTCACAGAACCGATAATTCGTCTCTGAGTAAAACAGTATCACTAGAGTTTTATTGCCAAGTAATAAACATTTCAATTTAATATCGCTTATAAAAACTGGGAGTCCCATGTTTCAATAACAATAGCATAACAATTTGCAGTCCACTTATCATTTTTATTTATCGTAAAATTTACTGTCAATTAACGTTAATAAACAGTTTATTGCTCGAATTAAAATGGCTGACGGGCCGATGACAGTTATATGTATTGTTTGTACTTTTAAATATAGGTTAGCTAGTTAGGTACAACCCTAATCTATATCTATACATATTATAAAACAGTAAAAATATTTTGTCTGTATATTTAGTATTTTTGACTGAATAGATAGAGGGACACTTAAAAAGAATAATAGAAAGCAAAAAATTTTTTTTTGAATTTCTGTCTGTCTGTCTGTATGTATGATCACGCTAATCTCCGAAAGTACTGAACCGATTTGAATGAAACTTTTTTTGTTGTATAGCTATTATGCCTGGGCAACATTTAGGCTATAATTGATTCTTATATTATGATATAACTGGTTCTTCGCCAAGTGCTGTTTTCAAAACTGGAGCACTTGGTGAAGAACCAAAACAGAATAGTTAAACTATAACATATATGGAAATGGCGCCTTAGTAAAAATCGTTCAACCTGATGAGCATTTTCTGCTGACGTATAAAAATTGAAGATCTGGAACATCTGATGAAAAGCTCCAAGAGAGATTTTTTATCTAAGCGAAACTCACACGGGCGAAGCCGCGGGCGACAGCTAATTAATATTATAAATGCAAAAGTGAGTTTGTTTATTTGTTTGTTACCTCTTCGCGCTATATCTACTGAACCTTTCCTTCTGAAATTCACATACACATAGTTAAAAGTACTGGTAAGGACATAGGGTACCTTTCATCCCGGAAAAAAGTACTGTTCTCATGGGAAATTCACGCGGGTAAAGCCGCGGTCAAAAGCTTATATTGTTACTCATATATGCGTATAAGCGGCCACTTATAGGATCTAGGTTCGAAACTTACTTAAACCCCCTTAATCTGCTTAAATTGATACCATAGGGGATCACTTATGTTTTGAAATTTTTATTGCTCGAATATTATATATTCCGGTCCAATACACCGTAAATGGAAGGAAGGGGATTTGACTGGAATGGTATCTAAAGTTTATTATACCCGACAGTAAAAAGGAAATTAATTCTTCATTTATTACTTACTCTTATCACTAATTCACCAGCCAACACAAAGAAATATAGGATTCAGTTCACATTGTACGAGCAAAAGGGCTAGTTCGAAGGCGAGCAAATCACATTCGACATGCATTTACAATGCCACGATGCGATATTGGAACTTTCCAAAAACGCGTCTACGTGTTCTTGAAAGTCCGGCAACATTTTTGTGATAGTGGTGTTGCAGTTATCTATGGGCAACGGTGATCACTTATCATCAGGTGCCCGCTTGCTCGTTTGCCGTCCAATACTTACTTACTACGAATGTAGTAAACTGCAGTTGTACTGAATAGCAAGAATCGCGTTTGTATAATCGATCGCATAGATCAAAAAACATTGCTTAGTTTTATCTCGTGTCAACAAATAACTTATATTACAACTAAGCAGTACTGTCATTGGCCGTAGGGTGTTTCAGGTTGGCGGCAATGAATGAGGATAATTTTTCTTAAATCCCCATTTCACTCGCCCAGTGTGCCAACAACAAATTTGAACGATTTTATAAATCGTTTCGTCATTGTCTTGATGACTCAAATGATGCGCGTCTAATGCACTTTGAACAGATTTGAACTTTAAACGCATAGATTAAGGTAGAAATTAATTTGTTTGCGTACAATTCAACACCATTGGCTCTTGTTAAAACGCCTTTTTTGGTTGTTAGGGTTGTCGGATGTTTTGAGGAAAAGTTCGATGAAAATTAAATAAACATTAGCTTTGTCTCAAGGCTTCACTCCCGTATGAAATTCGGGGTAAAAAGTTAATGACCTATGTGTGCTATTTCAGATTTGACCCATGGGTATACCAAACATCGAAATCCGTAAAATGAAAATGATTTTGTTTAAATAGGCTAAAAAATAGCACTTTTAAATCGTCGTATTCTTGTTTTTTACTAAGTTGACGTCATAAAGTTACTTAAAGCTAAGGTTACCACCGCCTCAAAAGCGCAAGTGGAGAAAAGAGGTGTCTAGCCATTTTGGCGTGATTGAGTATCAGTTAAACACCCATACTCTTGCATATTAATATTGCTCGTTCTGAAGTAAAATAAGAAAGAAAATAGCTCAATATCCGTCCACTGATGACCCTATAACTTTTTATACAGCTTCGAGAGTGGTTGTGGTCTGACGCTGTAATTTTGACGTAAAGGGGGGTTTGAGAGAGAGGGGGGTAATTATGGTCGGCCGGTGTCATTGCGCACCGCTACCAACCAAAATTTGAAATATTTGATTTGATAGAACGCCCTATGCTGATTCTTCACAAGGCTATCATACATGTAACACTATATTATTAGCAATCCGTACCTCGAGTGCAAATCCGCGTCAACAACTCAATAAAAGACAAATTCAATATATCACTGTGTATAGAAAAACATATACTATAAAAAGATGGATAATATAAAATACAGAAAGAAGCTCAAGTCTTTGCCGATTTTATTAGCACCGATTTCAATAGCACTTTATTCCTCGCAAAGCAAAAATCAATATTTTTGCTACATTTAAGAAAACAACTTTTTGATATGAAATTCAGTCTGATTCACCGATCAGTGCTCTATGTGGAATACTTAGGTGCTATTCAAGTTGGTATCTGAGTGGAAAAAGTGAATATATTTTTTTACATAAAATGCAAATATACAGTAACACGTCTACACTATCCACTACAAATATGTGAGACTCTATTTTTTTGTATCACAAGGGCGGTCTAAATGTCACATAACCCAAATATTGGTAGGTGGTACTCTGAGAGGAATATTTAGGTGTTCTTTAAATGAGAGCTATTCAAATAGGTGCTCAGAGTGGAATACCTCGTCTTACCGATCATAGAGTTCATCTTCACGTTTTTTTACATTTTTGGATATTTTTTACCGCCGCTGGCAATAAAAGTTGAGTGATGAATACGTGTAGTTGAGATAAACATGATGGATGAGACACCTAAGCTACGTCGTAGTTCCTCACTTTAATATTAGGAATTAGTGTGGAGTGATTAAGGCTCTTGTAAGTTAAAATAGTTTGACTATAAAGTATACTCCGTGCTTCGGAAGGCACGATAGGCAGTTGAATAAGATTTACCTATATGTTAATAATAAAATAAGATGATGCGACCTCCTCTTTTCTACCCAAGTTGCTGTGCCCGACAGGGTCCCTAAATGTACTTTCATTTATGACATATAAATGAAAGTACATTTAGGGGCCATGTCAACTTTATGGATGCAATAAAATATTGAGTATTGGTTATTTCCTTATTCGCAGTCGCTAAAACCCATGAATCCGCATTGATCATGCTGCAGTCCCTGGTTGCACTGAAATATTTTTCTTAGTAAGCACGGGAGTAGGTCATATGGATAAACAAAGAAATTTGTGCAGAATTGCTGACTTATATCTGTGAAAACACATTTGTTACCCCTGATTCATTAATTACCCCAGAGATACCGGCAGGTGTGGCTTACTAGGACATCCAACAACTAGTATGACGATGGTCTGATCTGAGGATATCATCAAAGTCACAGGAAGACTCTGGACGCAGGCCGCCTTCAATCTATATATGTAGAAGTCTATGAGAGAGGCCTACGTCCAGCTGTGGATTGTGGCAGAGATGACCAAGAGGTAACTACAACACTACAACCTTGGAATTGAGATGGACCAGATTGCGGACCTCCTTAAAAAGGGAGATATTACGAGCGAGCACCCATAACCGGAGAGCATGTATGAAGAGAGTAATGAGTGTAGAAGAAGCAAAAGAGCAAGTGGAAATGCTAGTCTCTGCCTACCCCCACGGCAAAAAGGCGTGGTAATATGTATGTATGTATGTCATTAGACTTGATCTTTAGAGATCTTTGATAACATTAAACTAAAGGAAGGTTTTAAAGAAAGAAAAGCATAAGCAATTCATCGCGTAATTTTGTTTTTAATGCAATGCCATTAAATGGAATTGGGATGCCAATATTATAAAAATCGTGCAAGAAAGCACAACCAGCAATGATAGCATTAGTATTAGAATTCACACGAGTTATTGACACTCAAAACATGAAAAATCGTGCGCCACGATGCGTAACCTCTATGCTTCCATCATTACATTCGAGGGACTATTCTGGACCGACATCATTTCACCGTTTTGTAGGTGCGTTTCGGTTTGATTGTGAGTGATATCGAAGTGACTTTTGTGAATGACTTTCTGTAGATTTTGTAAAATACAATCAATACTAATGCTTTGTAGATTATATTTTTAGATTAGAGCCAGTTTATAGTATGACATTTTTTTAGTAAAAATAAAAGATTGTTTGAACTGTCATCCTTGACATTTATACATGTGGGGACTTGAAGTCGATATTCCCATCCGCTTGTCATCTCCACTTATTATCTATCTATTTTCAGCCTATATTAGCCCACTGCTGGACATAGGCCTCCCTTTTTTGACGCCACTTACTACGGTCCTGTGCCAGTCTCATCCATCGCTTTCCCGCAACGCAGACAATGTCATCTGCCGGTGGTCTGGGCTGGTGGCTTTCCTACTGGTCCGTCTTCCCTGTCTTGGCCACCACTCCGTTACTGCCTTGGTCCATCGACCGTCTTTCCTTCTAGCCCAGTGTCCCGCCCAATCCCACTTTAACTGCGTGATACCATTATCTAGTGTTTAGTATTTATTTGTACTTATCTTTGTTTCAAATAAACTTATGGTTTTGTTTGGAATGCACTGAAAGGATAACAGAAATGCACTGTTAAAATGAAGTTATCGTTGTGATTTATATGATTCTCAATTTATTTATGTGTCGTGCATATGTTCTTTTGACAAATTCCATCCATCCAATAATCTTTTCTTTAATATTTAAATACCGAACATCCAATCTAAGGAGATTGGATAGCCCATGTTACAGTACTCAAATCAAAAAATTTACTACTTATACTATTCGAATCCAGATACTGCACGAATTTAAATCAGAGTGAAGTGAATATCGTTTCAGAATAAGCCGCCAAAAGTCAAATGATATAAGAATAACTCTGCTAGGTATGTTAATAGGCCCCGAAACTGTTGCCTTGTAATTTGGCTTCGTATCATTACGAAAGCTGGGATTCGGTCGGGTAATGATGAAAAAAATATAATGACGGATGGAAAATAAGTGGCTATTTTTGTCTAGCGGCCGGTGTTTTTGTCTTTCGATTTTGGCGGGTTTTTATGATTTGATGAGAATTAATATTGTCATCTACGGTATTTTGGCATGACTGACGAAAAAAGGAGTGTTATGTTTTTAGGGTTCATGTATGTATGTTTCTTTATTAGACTTGAACGGCTTAACCATAGACATAGAAAAAAACACATTCTTTAATAGACTTATAAAACTTGATTGTCAAATGAAGGCCAAAAACGTTCATAATAATAGTGTGCTCCAAATACAATTTTCTTTACAGATTGTTTACAAATTCTATGGAACCAAAACACCTCAAAAATGTCAAATTTGACAAAAATGAGCCTCACAGAAGATATTATCTGTCCTTCACCAACATAGGCAAAAACCATATCTGACATCCCGCTTCCTCAGCTCTGTGTATCTAAGTAAAACAAAAAAAATCTATCTCTATGGGCTTAATAGATTTTGATGTGAGAGGTATTTTTAGTGAAACATGGAAGGAACACCACCTACAGGTACCTCGCTCTTAAATTTTAATGATGTTAAAGAAAACTTGTGTTTAGTATTGATGGGTAGGTACTTATTATTCTTTCATTTGTAAAGTTAGTAACATAGATTTTTAACAAAGTTTATACTATCTGTTTATATTATATTTAGTGATATCTATAATACACTCAAAACGAAGAATAACAAATGTTTTGATATTTTATCTCATAAGTGACCATCAAAAAATATTGACGCGATCTAATTCACTCACGTTTTTATCGTTATTTTTTTATTAAAAAAAAAACTACCAGATTTCGTTACTGGGAAACCTAATGTCGGTATAATAACAGGCTAATTTCAAACTAATGATACACCCGGGTTTTAACCCACAGCACAAATGAAGGACAAGAGTTTTTGTTTTGGCTGTGATGACATGTTGCCTCTATGGTTAGAAATGATTAGTCTGAGTCACTTGTAGGAATTCTAGCGACTGTTTGTTTGTGATTTCGGATATAATTATTATGTTAGATTGATATACCTATCGGGAAGACAAAACATTATTATTATATTTGCATGGAAAACGATATTTTCTTGATTCTGGATGTCCAGGCCTGGGTCTTGGATGTTTATCTATATGTGTATTTGTTATATAATATAGTGTCTTTGAGTACATTTTAATCGAGTCTCGAATTTACTTTGGGGTTAACTCTATCTGTGTGATTTGTCCATATATTTTTATTTATTTATTTCCTAAGGGAGCAAAGTTGCTATAACAGCTATTATTCCTATATATGGAAAAATACTTCTTTATACACCCAGCTGAGGTTAAAGTTTAATACGTCATTTAACAATAAAATGTTAATTAACCATGAAAGTACTGTAAACTGGACATCGATCTACGCAAATTCATGGCAAATTAGCACCTATTACTACCGCATAAAGGTCCATGTTGGTCGGATTGAGATGCAGTTGCAAGGTTCGAGGAAAGGTAACAATAAAATATACGAGGTAATAACAAAATAGTTAAGATTTTAAAGCCAAAGTTTGATTAATTTCTGTTGTTATAAGAATCAAGTGTTTTGTGTTACATTTTGTTTGTTATGAATCTCACTGCTCAGCTGAAAGGGTTAAATGAATGAATGAAATGAAATGAAAATTGTTTTATTTAAATAAGCTTAAAAATAGCTCTTTTAAATCGTCATTTTTAGTTGACGTCAGAAAATTACTTAAAACTAAGGTACCACCTCCATAGCGCAAGTTCAGAAGAGGCGGCTCAACAAACTCCACTGCTGCTTTTCCTTTACAACATATCTATGTGGTCGAATATACATTGAATTGTTATATGAAATGTCAGAATTTATTAGAATTATAAATACGAAAAGAAAAAGTAAAAGTACACCTAGAGAGTAATTAATTATGACATACTTACTTAGGAGGTTGGTTCATACGGCCCTAATGGAAAGCGGTGACCGAAGCCTATGGACGCCTGAAACACCAGGGGCACACATTGCCAACTGCCTGAACAAATATTTCATTGGTGTCAGTCTTTAAGTTGCCTAGAGGCATCACATGACTTGACGACTACCACCATCTAGCAGAAGTAGCCGTTCACATACTTACTTCCTTACTCCAGCGGTGCTACAACCCTTTGTGGGACTTGGCCTCTTCTGCGAGTTTCCTCCACCTATCACGCTTCTTAGCGACGATCCAGTTTTAATTTGCCTTCTTGAGGTATTCTGCGATACAGTCCATCCACCTCTTCCTCAGTCTGCCTCTGGGTCGTTTCTGCTGCGGCGTCCATCTTGACATGACGTTATGAGCTCTGTCTTCTGGCATACACTCCAGGTGCCTTGCCCATCTTGATTACCATTATTTAATTTCATTCTTCTATCAGTGCTATGTTATTAAAGATTATTGGTTTTATTACTTTGTTTTCTTGACATAAACTTGCAACACCATTCCTGGGTTCATGTATTTTCCTATGAAAACATTAATATACCAACCAATGTAAACATGACATGCCAGATTAAATGAATTATGTAATTAATAATGAATCTCCATTCCATCAGAGAGCCCACTATTCAGCTAAGCGTGGCCTTCGAGTCTCACGACTCTTGGCTCTGTCTACCCCGTAAGGGATAAAGACGTGATTCAATGTATGTATGTATGAATTATCTAGGTCGCCGTCATAGTTGACTTGACCCTTAATAGAAAGGGAAAAGATGGAGCTCGATCGAACCTCGCGACCGAAGGGGGTGATGTCAGCCACTTACACGCACGACTGTGAACAACGGGAGTGTAATGATTTCAGGATTTGTGTTTAAGCACAGAATAAGCAATAAGATGTGGTAAGTTTAGCTCTGAGTAAGTAACCCATCGGGTATTGTAGTACTTAAGGGTTTAAACTCATATCCGACTCGCGCTTGACTGATCAGTTCTTTTTTCAGCGATCATGAAATTAAACTTTTAATAGTTGATAACATGTTATATCGGATATGACAGATTTGAATGAAATTGCTCCATAAAATGAAAACAACTTCTGAGTAAGAAGATAAAAGCAATTCTTTCAATTCAATTAAAACGAACGTATTTTATTGTTTGCGATCACAAATTATAGAAATTACGCACATTCAAGGAGCTTAAATGTTTATGTCAATATTTTAAGTTGTTTCCATTATTTAGTCTTATTGAGGAAGAGGAAGTAAGAGAGATCTGTAAAGATCGTAGCAAGTGGAAATCGCTAATCTCTGCCTACCCCCACGGGAAAAAGGCTAATTCATTCTCTCTCTCATTGCTAAGCAAAATCTCTTACATACTCGGAAAGAGAGAAACTAAAGTAGCCGCCACAAAAACATAAAAGCCAGTACTTATATTTACTAACTTACTCCGCTGGCTCAGTGACCCCAAAGTGGATCTTGGCCTCCGAAACGATAGAGCGCCATATTCTTCTATTCTGCGCGGTGGCTCGCCAGTTATCCGCTCCCAGCTCACGCAGATCAGCCTCCAGAGTGTCTTATACCATGAACTAATTTTCTACCTCTTCCTGGCGGCTACTTTAGATAGATAAGGGATGTACCCATTCCTTCCATTAGTGTAGGTACCAAGAAAGAAAGATACTACAAAGTTTTACATCATGTACCTGTGTACAACATGTGTTCCTTTAGTCTAAACAACTCGAGTACATACATCTATCCTTTACATATTTTGTTCCATACACCTACGTAACTTTTAATACAATCAATTGTATAATTATCAGTTAATGAGAATTTATTATATTTCTTGTTTATTCCAGGTAATTGGAGGCTCGATAACATTGAACGGGGGAGCTTTGGGCCGTATTAGCGACCGCAAGCTTTAAAAGCTCGTAAAACGACCTTTATTACGGCTAATCGGTATGTATATCGGTAGATGTTTATGGGTGAATAACTTTAGGATGAGTGGAGTTCATAAAGGAATGGTATCAAGCCTTTAACGTGTAACTAGTTTGACTCACTTTATGCTACCAGTAGTCTTAAAAGGAATTGTGTGTAATGCATAGAATGAATATTTTATTATCAAGTTGCAATTTTTAATTATTGAAAATTATACTTCAACTTCAAGTCAATTCTATGTATTCCTATCTTTCAATACGTAACTGAAATTTTCGATTCTTTTTTTACTCTTTCGGTACGAAATGTGGCCTTAATTTCAATAGTCTTAAATGTTATCAAAAGTGGAACTAGTAAGTGTCAGAGTCTACCGAGGTAATTTTAATCAACGCTGAAAAAACCAGGAAAAATTCGCGTTTCGAAAATAACTAAATTTCTTACCGTTCGCTAAGGTTGCCCGGGAGAGATTGCACTGAACGCATTACCTACCTTTACATTTAGTCACAATGTATCCTTAATTCATTGGTGCAATAAAGTATTTTTACTTACTTAAATGAGTTATTCCTCATTTTTCATCGCTTGACACTGTAATTCCTTAATTATAAGAAAACATTTTATTATCACATTTTCCCATCACTTCGAATTATTCAGTAGTTAGAGCATTAGAGTGTCCCAGGCCTTAAATCAAAATAATTATAGAGCGAACAAGTAATCAGATCTAACCTTGATTATGAATTATTGTAGCTTCAGGTGAGGTCATAGCTTTTTAGGGTTCCGTACTTCCGTATATTAAAACGGACCCTTTAAGAGATCAATCGTAGTGTATTGTATCTATATTAAACCAATAAGTTATAATTTAACACAATGTATTTATATTACCTAAAATAAAAATAAAAAGATAACTAGACATTGGATGCATAACATTTTCAACTGATCTATGTCACATAATTAATATAAGTACTACGTACAGAAAGGAAACTCCCTGCCCCACTCGCAATATGGCATCCCCCCGCATTTCTCCCCCGTTCTTGTGTGTATTGGGACGCTATGACTATGAAAACGCACACATTAACGTGTTACTGACGTGTTCACGGATATACAGTTTCATTTGTAGTAGTAGTAGGTATATTTGACGCCCCGTTTGTATGAAGCGCCCGCCCTGTGTCTACGTTTAACTTTTAGGCCCATGTGTCCTAAAAGTGTGAGGCCCTTGTCGCAGTAGACTTTTTGTGGATCAAGTATTAATTTTGAGTAAGGCACTTTTGGAGGATAAATAAGAATGATAATAATAAATGTCACTAAAATCTTAAAGTTGTCAGAGCCATAATAGATACCTGTATATTATTCGCATTTTTTACAATTATAAATATAATAGGTGTATTGTACCATATATACCATACCATATATTGTACATATATACATTGTATTTGTGCAATAAAGGTTAAATAAAATAAAACTTTTTATCTCACTATTTATAATTGTAAAAATGCGAATAATATATAGTTACCTATATATAGGTACCTAGGAAGTCCACCGATTTCTCTGTTAGATAATGCAGAAGCATTATCTAACAGTCGACCTTTGGGGAGAGAACTTTAAGTGGGTCTAATAAAAATTGTGTTAGTTATCGACGTGAAAAAGAGCCTTCTTTGAAGGCCAAGTTTCAATAAAAAAATTGACTTTGACTTTGTAAGTTCTCATAAAATTGCGGAATTAATGGGCACAATCGTATTTTACATCTCCAGAAATTTAATTGTTGTGTCTCCATTTTTTAATTTGGGTTATTCCCAAAGTACTCCAAAAAATGTTCCCAAACTACTCCATGAAAAAAATAATATTTTAAATTAAGTTTCATTCTACTCCGCGGTAATATTAATATGTTCTCAAAGTACTCCACGCGATTTTAATATCAAAAAGCATTAATTAGAATAAAAAGTGTAACTGACGTATAGTACAGTAAGGCTCGAAAGCTTTGCAACAATATTTTTATGTATAAAGAAAATTTTAAATATAAGACTTTACAATTCAATAATCAACAATCAAAAACATTTTTATAAATGAGCTGTTTTTACATATTTTCCACCAAAGAGATTATTGATTATTGTGTAAATGTAGGAAGTCGGCTAGAGAGAAACTCAAGAAGTAACTAATAAAATTATATTTTTGGAAAAACTTAAAATATTTAAATAAAAAGAAACATCAAATTTCCGTTTTAGCGGCTCGATTGCGACTCAAATTCGTTCTTACATCCATTATAACAAGCTAACATGCACACGTTTTCAATTCAAACTTGCTTCCAACTTTTTTCTCTTTAAATTAGAACCTTTTTCAGAACTTTAATCAGAACGATTTTGTGATTGACTGTACATAATGAAATATTTTATATGGAGTAGTTTGAGAATTGATACCAAATAATCTGCGGAGTACATTGAAAATAAATCAAAATACCTATGGAGTAGAATGGGAACAAAATAATATGTATTTTTAAATAATAATAATTTCGTGGAGTGACTTGGGAACACATGTATGAGATTCTTATCTTTTTAGAACAAAAGATTGGAGTACTTTGGGAACAACCCTTTAATTTCATATGATGATATACAAAGTCAATGATCTTGTAAAGAACCAAGGCCAATCTAACTTTGTTTTACAAAGCTTGTTACAAATGATCATAATTAAAAATGTATATTTTTTATGTTTACTAAAACCGGTACCTCATAATTAAGATGACTTTGCCTTGTCAATTCGAAAATCTAAAACTAGCTGCGCCCTGGTGTTTTGCTTCTGAGATATTGATATTCGGGATAATAAGTAGCAGCTATTCTTGATTCTGAAGCGGTGGTGGCCGAGTGGTAGGGCGCCCGCCTGTGGATGCAAAATCCCTGGTTCGAATCATACATGAGTTTGTATACCAATCTGACTCATGTTAGTTTTCATCGACCACCACTTGCTTCCGGTGAAGGAAAACATCGTGAGGAAACCTGCACTCTGGTTGATGTGTATCATCTAGTGTGTGAAATGGAGAAGGCAATGGCAAACCACTCCATTAATATTGCCAAGAGTGTCGTTGTATGTGTTTCATTCCATATAATGACCACGACCCTCAGTCATGAGGAAATACGACTAAAGAGAAGAGAGGTTCTTGATTCTACACATATACAAAATTTCATTGTAATTCGTCCAGCCGTTTCGACGTTATTGAGGGACAAGCAAAAAAACAAAGATGCATACATTTGCTAGAATTTTAGTAGGTAATTACCTATTCCTCGAATGACAACTGAAATGAAAATCTATAGTGCAACAATACTTCGTTATTTCAATCAGTGCTATTAAGGAATCCCTGATTCCTTCTTTCTAACAACAATTACATTCTTTTCAATTTATGAAATTAAAACCAGTCGGTTTCACGTTAAATTAAAATTACTTATATAATCATATTTAAACATTTTATGCTCACGTGCTTTACAAACAGAGATTACGTATTTCGTTCCGGCACTTATGTACAAATATTTTGAGAATGATGTTCATGGGAACACAATGAAATTGCTGCTATTAGAATTAACGGAATACAAATCGATTGATTTCTTTACGACCAAAATGCCTTTTGGGTTTTCTATGTTAAGGGGCAGTGCGTTGCTTTTAGAAAATTAAAACGAAAATAAAATTTTTGGTCCGCGATTTTTTTAAGTACTTCATGGGGAATTAAGGTGCTATCAACTTATACTGTACGGGCTCCTGCGTGGTTTCCGTAATCTTAAAGATGCTATGCTGATTGTCAGTTAAAATTATTGTCAAAGACCCGGGTCGCGAAGATGCTAATGAAACGACGTATGAATCTGCCGAGTGCGTTTATTACACTAAAGTAAAACTATGTTATTGCCAATGTCATAAAAGTAGGTTGCACGTAGTGCTGTGTACGACCAAATTAATAAACATGAAAAAATTAAAATTATTTAAAAATGTTCAGCTTAGCCTGAACAAATACCATTCAATTTTATTTAAAACCTACATATGCCCCGTGGCTTCCAGGGTTCCAAAAACCAAATCTTCACTTAATTTAGAACTTTGCCAAAGTAAAGTCATCATCTTTGCCATAATAAGTCCACTACTGGACATAAACCTCGCTGGCAACTTCAACGACATCGTCAGAACCGTAGTATATTTGCCAAAAAAGGAAATTCAAATTTATTCATTAAGTAGCATCAGTGTCGACTTTATTATTTCTGTCGTCTCGAATTTCACTATTCTATGACACCCACTATTAATTTAAAAACACATTTAATTAATCGTATACTTATAATAACATGTTTAGCGTTTAGTAACTTGTTTCTTGTGGGTTAGGTTATGGAAGTAGGTATAATATTATTAGTTTTTCATTATTATTTACAAAACTGCTGGGTTTTTAAACAACTAACATTATCACTTGTTTTTGTTGTATATGTGCCTAATATATGCAGCTACGCCCATAGAGCTAGACTTTTTTGACAGCTAAGGAAACGGGATGTTGGTGAAGGACAGGTAATATCTTCTGTGAAGCTAATTTTTGTCAAGTTTGACATTTTTGGTGTGTTTTGGTTCCATAGAATTTGTGAACAATCTGCAAAAAAAAATTGAATTTGGAGCACACTATTGAAGGTTTTTGGGCTTCATTTGACAATCAAGTTAATATGTCTATTAAATAATGTTTTTTTTTCTATGTCTATGGCTTCGCCTTAACAACAGCGGTCAGTTCAAAACCCGAAGCAGTATTACCAATTCGTTACCCACCAGTGTAACTACGATTCGTGAGGCACTTCCCATCCTCTAATTGATACGAAATATTCGGTGTTTTTCACAGAAATCGGAATCTCTTAGAAAGAGCATAGATGCACATTGCTGCAAATATTGTAGCACATATTCGTCCTTCATCTTCTTCCCTGCTAGTCTAGGAACGAAGAAAAAACATAGAATGTGCCAGCTGCTTCTCTTTTCGAGCAGAATGTAAAAGTCAATCGAGAGAAAGGGCTTTATACTGGGGATTCCTCCACTCATGGGCGACGAGCTGGCAACCTGTCACTATACCTTATCTCCATCCCATCAGTTAGCCCATTATTCAGCTAAGCGTGACTCTTGGCTCTTTCTACCCCGTAAGAGATGAAGAAGTGATTCAGTATCTGTATCTGTACATATTCTTCTGTCGTTACTGCGTCTAGTTACTCGACCAATATAACCAAATTTTACCCCCGCCACAGAATTAATAACTACGTACAGAAAGGAAACTCCCTGCCCCACCCGCAATATGGCACCTCCTCTGCACCCCCGCACTTCTCCCCCGTTCTTTTGCGGATTGGGACGCTTTGATTATGAAAACGCACACATTGACGTGTTACTGACGTGTTCACGGATGTACAGTTCAGGAGTAGTAGTAGGTATAATGTGTAGTAGTAGGTATAATGACGCCCCGTTTCTATGAAGCGCACTCCCTGTGCCCCTGTGACGAGTAAGGTAAAATTCATTAATCCACAAGACTTCTGCTGTCAGAAGTGAGTGACAGACTAATATAGCAACTCTCTTGTTAGCTGTGCCATGGACCCTAAGTGCCTGATTGTACTAAGATTAATTATTACGCTCCATACACTCATAGTGTCGACGTAATTTTAAACGAGCATTTTAAGATTGCAATTTTGATAAATGAGACCCCCTTTTTTCTGTTGTTTTCGAAAAATCAGTGGCATTATTATGCCAATCTTAATTTTGGGTACTTTGAAACAAAAAATATGATATCTTAATTTGGCTAAAATGTTTTGTTGTTTTTGATTAACTCTAGCGACTCGACCTGACTCCGTGTGTTCTCTCTTTAGTTCCTTCAATTTTTACTCAGATCAATCTGACTCATGGAGTCATGAAGATCTGTACAAATTAACATCCGACATAATCTCGTGGCTCGGGACCCTGGATGTGGATCTAATACTTTTTCTTTTTTGATTGTTACATTGTAGTGCATTAAATAAATGGAGTCATGAGTCAGATTGATCTGAGTACAAATTGATACAGATAGATCAGAAAACCCAGAGAGAAGAGAAGATATTAAGTACATTACAACTGGCTGTCAATGAAAATCTGGCAGTCATTGACAGCCACTTGCTTCCAATGAAGCAAAACATCGTGAGGAAACCTGCACATTAATTGATTTTCGTTCTCCAGTATATAATACGGCTGTCGCTAGATGGCGGCAGTCGTTATACGGAATAAACAGTCAATAACTAACACACTTTACAAATCAAATAAAGTAAGTTTGTTAAGTATAAAACCAGGCATTCAAATAATATAATAATTTGGATGGATGGCACCGCTTTGAAGACAACACCGATTAGAATGTCAATCACGTTTTTGTTATATACGCTTGAAACATACATACAACGTTATAGTCTGCACAAATTCTATTTAACTGACGTCATTTTATAGAGAAAAAAGGCTTTGACTATCTAAAACTGCATTAAAAATTACCTACTTCAATAATTTTCAACATGCTTTATGTAAATAATATAATACTGTTCATTATTTAAATTCAATTATTGTTTATTATTTAAAAGCAATTTAAATTCTTACAACTTTAGTTCCACTTTCTTTTGCTTAAAAAAGTATTAATAAAAAAAAGTAATTTTGCAAGAAAAGTACCGTTAGCACGATCAAATGTTTTGAACAAAAACTATGTTTAATTTATAAAATGTTTTGATTTATGGATTTGTATGATAGTGATAGCATTGAATGTATTTGAATGTTTAGTTCACGTATAGCTTGTATTAAAATTATAATAATTTTATAACTATTTAAAGTACGCTACTAAGTTCGTTTAGATTTATACGCGCGATCAAATTTTAGTATAGTTTTATGTTCATTTATCTACGATTTTTATCCAATCGATAGCTATAAAAAAGCTATAAATTTCTTATACGGCCCAAGTAAATTAAAAGAATTACTTTTATAAAAACTTGTTTATGAAAGTTATGTGCATATCAGATTTCATACGCAATTATTATATTGTCATTAAAATCAAATAGATAATCCATATATGTTTAATATCATCATGATATTTCATCAAGTTTTTATTTGCTAACCAGCTTTTATCCGCGACTTCAACCGAGCGGAATATTTAAAATTTTGAAATTTATATATTTTAAAATCTGGAGCAGTTTTAAAAGTAATTAAAACTGCCCCAGATTTTAAAATAGACCATCAGTAACATAACTGTAAAGCGGTGGTGGCCGAGTGGTAGGGCGCCCGCTTGCGGCTGCAAAAGTCCCAGGTTCGAATCCTGCCCGTGCTACATAAGTTTGTATACCAATCTGACTCATGAACCTATGTTAGTTTCCATCAACCACCACTTGCTTCCGGTAAAGGAAAACATCGTGAGGAAACCTGCACTCTGGTTGATGATTATCAGCTAGTGTGTGAAATGGAGAAGGCAATGGCAAACAACTCCTTTAAAATTGCCAATAAAGTCCTTATGTGTGTTTCATTCCATATAATGACCACAACCCTCAGTCATGAGGAAATACGACTAAAGAGAGAACATAACTGTGAAATTTCATCAAATTGCGTGATGCATATACAAACATACAGATACCTACAATAAAAATATTTTCATAAGAATATTTTAGCCGGGCGTGAGTTTCGCTTAGATGAAAATTCTCTTGGGAGCTTTTCATCAGATGTTCCAGATCTTCAATTTTTATACGTCGGCAGAGCAGAGAGTAGATAGATTTGTGATAGTGAACTCTTATGGCAATATTTAGCTAAAAAAAGTCCATACAAACCACCACAAACTTTCGCCTTTATAGCTTTAGTACTAGTACAGTCACAAGCATTGATAAGCATACAATTTTAGACCTTATCACACTGTCGTAAGGACCAAAGTGTATACATATTAATGCTAGTGACTGTACATGTAGCAGGTCTCACGAATCAACACGTAAACTTCACACCGATTCATCCCACATCTATTAATGGGCAGACATGTGCCAAGACACAATTTGCAAATACCTTTATACCCCTTCATCTACATAAACGAGAGTACCTGATATAAAAAGTGTGAATTATTGTCTACGGACAAAGCGTGTCGCCGCCGTGGTCGAGCAGTGACCACGCATATTCACAAAGTATACGATGTCCAACTACACCAATGTTTGATCCAACATGTGAAGATGACGTTCAACCATACACCCAACACAAGCCATAAATATTGCACATCATGGAGTGTAAAATAGGGAAAGTAATGAGGGATTTTCCGAGCCCCAATTTAAAAAAAAATAGTTCCAGATGACTTCATAGATGGCGCTTAGTAAAAGGCAAGAGAAAAAGTTCCATAAAAAACCAAAAATTCACGGAATTGGCATTTTTTTTAAATAAAACTTAGTAAAAAAACAACTAAAAAGTATCAATATAGTGATTTGTGCAACTGTCAAACTGTTATGTGATTTTTTTTCTGTCTCTGGTTGATAAGAAAAAGCGCACAATATAGGTTCAGCCATTAGTACGACTCGGCTTTCATAAAGCGCTATCTATTGAGACTTTTTAATACTGATTTTTTTTCTTAATTAGCTGTCAGAAAAATCGCTGTTGGAAACAGGGGCCACTTTACCGACGCGCACCATTGTGAAACTGTTTTATCGACACTATTTTGATTAACCTAAGAAACACACTTGATGATAGTGGGTTAAATAAAGTAGACGCTCGGACAAATACCTAAATAAATTGACAATATTAAACGGCCCACACTTAAGGCCTCTACTCACACGGCCCTTAATCAGAGCCAATATCGGAAGCAATGCTGCCAGATCCAATTTTAAAAAATCCGTTAAGCTTTGCTCAGAAATCCGTAGATTGCCTCTACGTAAATCCTTAGATCTACGGATTTATGTACAGGCGATTCTATGGAAGTTAACGGATTTACAAGCAAAGCCTTACGGATTTTTTAAAATTACATCTAGCAACACTGTTTATAAATCGGTTCTGATTAAGGGCCGTGAGAGGCCTTAATCAGAATATGTCCAAACACAAAAATAGAAATGAACACAACATACCCAGACTTACTTGACCTCCGCTCCGTGGTGTAATGTATAAAACGCCAGTTCGCCACTCTGGAGGTCCTGGGTTTTATCCCTGGTCAGGTCAAGTCACAGATATAATGTACCTAACGTCTCCCTCCCCCTCCCTCACAAGACAAATAGAGGCAAAGAGTTGTAAGACTCGATGGGGAGTTTTAGCTGGATATTAGTCGTATCGGTGGAATGGAGATTCAGTGTCAGGTTTCTAACCTATCGCCTAAAGACTTCTTCTATGCGGGAAGAGACGCAAAGCTGGGACATTTTATATTTTTCTTCGCTCCTAGACCAGCATTTAACGAAACTTGACCTATACTACGTTATTGGTATCTATACAGTATCTTATTATAAAAAAATACAATAGCGTTGAGTTAATAACTCCTAAGTTTATAAAATTAAGGAAATTTACTTTGGGGATAGGTTATTATTATAAGTCCATTGCTCTAAACAATAAGAAATACTGGGAGGAGCAAACATTGGAGCCAGTATTGGCTCGATGTGGACCAACTCGCGCGTGCCAACGCAATTTCTGCACATAATTGCGAGGCATTGTTTGTGCCGTAGCTCGACCTGTGATTTGTAGTAGCATTTTTAGGGTTCCTTATTCTGGTTTATTTTTCAACTAGCGTGGACCCGGGATTTAGGTTCCGTGGGAATTTTGGGAAATCCTCTCTGAGTACTCTCCTACACTCTATAAGAAGCATGCCAAATTTCAGCTTCCAACGCAAGGAGGATCCTTGTTTCTACGTTAAGGGATTTTCCGAAAAACAAATTATAAAAAAAATAGTTCCAGATGAATTCATAGGTGGCGTTTAGTAAAAGGCGAGACCATTCAAGAAGCAATAATGCACGGCATTGGCATTACAAAAAATAAAACCTAATAAAAAATCATCTAAAATGTATCAATATTGTGATTTGTGCAACTGTCAAACTGTTATGTGATTTTTTTTTCTGCCTCTGGCTGACAATAAAACTCGCACAATATAAGTACAGCCATTTTTACGACTCGGCTTTCAATAAATCGCCATCTGTTGAGACTTTTTTATACTGATTTTTTTTTTCTTAATTTAGCTGTCAGAAAATCGCTCATTACTTTGATAAAAGTTAGAAGCAATATATAGGGGTTAATATTTTGTTTCAAATTTTTTAACGCCTTCTTTCCTCTCTTTATGATGTATTGACTTCCAAATATTAAAATGGAACCAATCTCGGATACGTCCACTATTGAGTAGAAAAACTACGCCGAGAGAAATATATTTGTCGGAGCGTTTACATTAGTTAAATTAACTGTGGTTTATTTTCTTAGTTAATCAATGGTTTAAAAAGTTTTCAAGGCGGTACTCGTAGGAAATGTGTCAAAGTGACAATGTCAATCGTGTCACCCCCTCTTTATAATAAAATAAACGTACGACCGTTATGACTTTATAGCGAGGCAGTCTGATTTGTGGCGCTGTGCGGTGCGGACGTGTCGTCCGGTTGTGTTGAATTCTCTGTAGCTATGTAGTCAGTGTCAAAATAGTGTTATTGTCGTGTTACTTAGTGCTTTAACGATGTGACTATTGTTGTCGCCTTTATATTTTTCCGCGCGAGAACACCGTGAAACACATGGCAACACTGAAAAATAGGAAGTGAGGCGGCGACGCAAGGCAACATCGCTCGGCAGTTCGGCACTTTTGCTCCAGATTTCGAACTGAGTGGACATTCCGTAAGACGTGTTGTTCCATTTTAGAAAATTTAATTTGTTACTTGCTGTTCGAATAAAGTAAATATAGTTCTGATTTGTACATTTGCTTAATAAGTGGTAAAAGTGTAAATGATAATGTAATTAAAAGTAAATAACTAGATTGCCTACAATAATTAAATAAATTAATTAAGATTTATACTAATTGTGTTAGGTGTCATTAAAAAAATAAATGTGTGATAATTTACTAATATTTGTTTCTTTGATATCAGAAGTGCTAAAGTACCCGCAATGCCGCGACGAAGCCGTAAGCGATCCAAGAAACAACGCCGGCCACCTTCAACGTCCAGCGATACAACGAGCTCGAGCAGCATTTCATCCCGGTCGAGCAGCAGCTCTGCTCACCGGGGCAAGCGGAAAAGGCGGTCAGTGCGAAGGTCAAAAACCGTGAGTCATGACACAATTTTATCGTCTGTTATACCTGAGTTCGATCCACTAGTTGATGATGTTCTTATGTGGGTAAATGTGGTAGATGCTAATGCGCGTGCTTTTGGTTGGTCGGACCGTGTTACTAAATACCAAGCGTTACAAAAGTTACGTAATACGGCCAAGATATGGTTTGATTCGGTGCAGAAAAACGAGACTAGGTGGACCACGTGGCGGTGGTCAGAATGGCGTGACACACTCTTAGATACATTTCAAGTAAAGCGAAATATGTTTACGATGCTTGAAAGTTTAATGCAAACGAAACCTGTCGAAGGGCAATCTCTGTACGAATTTTATTTTAATTTAAAAGGAAAAATAGATCGTATGATGCTGTCGTTTTCGGACCGTGATGTTATATCTATAGTTGTAGGCCTCATCGGTGACAAAAATATAAGCACAGCAGCGGAAGCAGGCAGTTTCCGGTACTGTGACGATTTGGCCTCATTTTTACATGGAAAAATTTACCAAAAAAATTCTATTGAGAGTACCCCAACACCGTCTACTTCTAAACCTACCTTCTACCCTCAGAGTAAAATTGATAAAAAATCGGTTTCTTCAGAAACATCAAATTCGAATCTAACTTGTTTTAAGTGCGGGGTAGTTGGTCACAAAAGAATTCAATGCACGCAAAAGGATTTAAAGTGTGACTATTGCAGTAGATTAGGCCATGTAGAAACGGTTTGCTTACAGAAAAAGTCTAAACTTAAAACCAAGGTTGAAAAGGAAACTGAGGTTAAAATGATTTCTTCAATAGAATCAAAAGCAAAATTTTATAAATCTGTTGAGCTGAATAATTTAAACTATCAGGCATTTTTTGATATGGGCAGTGATTGCTCACTTATTCTAAAAAGTTTGGTAAAAGATTTAAATGTAGTAACTTGTAGTTTAACTAAACCCCTTCAGTTAACCGGTTTTACTAGTGGAATTTGCTTTGAAGTCACTGAATCAGTTGAGGTTATGCTAAAAGTGGATAAAGTTATGTTACCCGTTAAATTTTATCTAATAGACGAGTTATCCGGCTGTGAAATTTTAGTAGGTCGAAATTTCACTGAGGATAAAAGAATAATGTATTTACGTGTTGGAGATGAGCTTACTTTTGAACCAGTCGAGTCCCTTAAAGTACTTTCAATAAATACTACAAAATTTGATACTGACTCGGTTGAGCATATCACAATATTGCATGAAATGTTCAATAATTATTCAGAGTGTATATCTGATGACTTATCCACTTTGGGCAAAACTTCAGTAGTTGAACTAGATATAGAACTAACTACGCCAAAACCTGTTTCACACAGACCGTATAGAATGTCTGAATCTGAAAAACAAATAACTCGTGAAATTATATCTGAATTAAAGAACAATGGAATTATTCGTGATAGTAATTCTCCATTCGCAAGCCCTATCATTCTGGTCGACAAACCATCGGGCGAAAAGCGGTTGTGTGTAGACTATAGGTCACTTAATAAAGTCACTGTTAAAGAAAAATTTCCTATGCCTTTAGTTGAAGACCTTGTTGATAGATTAGCTAACTGTAATTGGTTTAGTTCTCTTGATTTAAAAAGTGGCTATTATCAAGTGAAAATTAATGAAAATTCCATACCCAAAACCGCTTTTATTACACCCGACGGTCATTTTGAATTTACTAGAATGCCGTTTGGCCTGTGTAACGCACCTTCAGTGTTTCAAAAATTAATGAATATGATATTAGGACAGCTCCGGTTTACTAAAGTTATAAATTATATGGATGATGTATTGATTGCAACAAAAACTATTGAGGAAAATGTCGAGGTTTTAGATCAAGTCCTTAAAATTTTAAAAGATAATGGTTTAACGATAAATTTAGACAAGTGCCATTTTTTTAAAAAGCGTGTTAGTTTTTTGGGCTATGATATCTCAGGTGAGGGCATACGACCCGGTGAAAAGAAATTGGAAGCAATAAAAAAGTATCCAATGCCGGGAAACGTACACCAAGTACGTCAATTTTTAGGTTTGATAAATTATTTCAGAAAGTTTATTAAAAATTGTGCCCTATTAGCAAAACCATTGACAAATTTACTAAAAAAAGATATGGAATGGAAATGGGGTAAAGAACATGATAACTCTGTAAATGTGTTAAAAAATGAACTTATAAATAACGCAGTACTCTCAATTTTCGACCCAAAATTGCCCACTATTCTTTACACTGATGCTAGTCGTGAAGGTTTAGGTTGTGTTTTGGTCCAAATTACAGATAAAGGCGAAAGGCCTATTCATTTTTATAGTCGACAAACCATAGTTGCGGAAAAACAATATCACTCCTTCGAATTAGAGTTCTTAGCTATTGTTGTTGGTTTGCAAAAGTTCAGACATTATTTATTAGGAACCACATTTAAAATCGTAACGGACTGTAATGCAGTCAGATATTCAATGACAAAACAAGATATTAACGCTAGAATAGGTAGATGGGTATTACAGACTCAGGAGTTTACTTTCGAAATCTTACATCGCCCAGGTGTTCAAATGCAGCATGTAGACGCATTAAGTAGAAACCCTACTCCTAATGACAAAAATAACTCTGAGTCTGTAATGGCCATCACTGAATCTGATTGGCTTCTATCAGTTCAATTACAGGACCCAAATATATGTGCAATCAAGGAACTATTAGAGTCCGGTGAAGCCGAAACTCACAAACAAATTTTCCAAGATTACGAGCTGTTAGGAAACAAAGTTTATCGCAGGACGGAATATGGTAGGCGTTGGGTTGTACCTAAACAGTGTATTTGGCAAATAATTAGATTAAATCATAATGATGTGGGACACTTTGCAGTAGATAAAACCTTAGAACGGATCAGAGCTCGATATTGGTTTCCAAGAATGAAGAGAGTAATAACAAAATATATTAAAAATTGTTTAAATTGCATATATCACAAAAAT
The DNA here is from genome assembly GCA_018467065.1 of Ephestia elutella. Classification (NCBI taxonomy): domain Eukaryota; kingdom Metazoa; phylum Arthropoda; class Insecta; order Lepidoptera; family Pyralidae; genus Ephestia; species Ephestia elutella. Next base: position 16,291,529 of record CM031575.1, on the reverse strand, counting down.
GTTCATGGCAAAAAGGCTGGAATGCTTTTTCCGATTCCAAAGTATGCCAGGCCGTTCCACACGTTGCACATTGATCACTTAGGTCCATTTGTGAAAACGTCCAAAAGCAACACTTATTTACTTGTAGTGGTAGATTCATTCACGAAATTTGTTTTTATATTCGCTGTTCGAAACACTAAAAGCCAGGTAGTAATTAATCAGTTAGAAAATACGTTTAAAGTTTTTGGGAATCCAAAGCGCATTATTTGTGATGCGGGTAGCGCCTTCACTTCCAAATTATTTGTGAACTTTTGTAAAGACAGAAACATTCGCCATCATGTGATAGCCACAGCCATGCCACGTTCCAATGGTCAAGTTGAGCGGTATAATCAAACCATTCTTGAGGCCTTACGATCTATGAGCGCGGACACGGATAACAATAAGTGGGACCAACATATTACTAGCATCCAACAAGGAATTAATAGCACTATAAATAAAACCACTGAAGCAGTGCCCAGTGAAGTATTTTTTGGGTACAGACTAAACACGTCAGCAGACAAATTTGATGATTTGGAAGAAATACAGCTTGATGTGACTTCGCTAAGAAAGAAAGTAGATGAAAACATTAAAAAGTGCGCAGAAAAACAAAAAACTATGTTTGATGCAAAACGCAAAGTTGCAGTATCCTATAATGTTGGAGATCTTGTGGTCATCAAAATTCCCAGCCAATCGAATGATGGTCAGAGCACCAAGTTGTTACCCCTGTTTAAGGGACCGTTTCAGGTGACCGAAGTTTTGGGCCACGATCGCTATAAAGTGACTGATATGAGAGGCGCTGAAAGGACATCTAGACGATATGAAGGTATAACGTGTATAGAAAATATGAAACCATGGATCAACATTAGCAATCTGGAAGACTAATAATGGTATGTACAAGCTGCATGAAACATTTTTATTTATATGTGTAGTCCGAGTGTTGTCAATAATAGCAAAGTGTTTATTTTCTTTCTTTTTGAAACAGAGTTTAACTGTCTGATGTAAAAGTGCTTTAACACACAGAGGGTGCATTAGTAAATGTACGAACAAACTAATGTATCCTAAATTCTTGATAATAGCATTTTGAGGGTTCGTTCAGTCACAACCATAAATGACCGAAACGGAAAAGTCATAGAGATGGTGCAACACTGATATACAACCCAAGATACAATGCATTATCGGGAAGATGTGTGCTCTGTTACCCTGTTTAATTTATGACGACATAAATAAAATTTTATCTTTGTGTGTTTTCAGCAAATTTCACATCAGACCTCAACATTTTCGAGGACGAAAATGAATGCAGGACGGCCGAGTGTTGTCGCCTTTATATTTTTCCGCGCGAGAACACCGTGAAACACATGGCAACACTGAAAAATAGGAAGTGAGGCGGCGACGCAAGGCAACATCGCTCGGCAGTTCGGCACTTTTGCTCCAGATTTCGAACTGAGTGGACATTCCGTAAGACGTGTTGTTCCATTTTAGAAAATTTAATTTGTTACTTGCTGTTCGAATAAAGTAAATATAGTTCTGATTTGTACATTTGCTTAATAAGTGGTAAAAGTGTAAATGATAATGTAATTAAAAGTAAATAACTAGATTGCCTACAATAATTAAATAAATTAATTAAGATTTATACTAATTGTGTTAGGTGTCATTAAAAAAAAAAATGTGTGATAATTTACTAATATTTGTTTCTTTGATACTATGTGTGTGGTGTTATCAGCGCGATATTGGAGATATTAGTTAGCACGGAAGATCATTCAGTAGAACTCACTGGTTGAAATGGATTGATCCGTGCGTGGTGGGGCACGGTTCCTTGCCGTGGGTAGGTTAGGGTTGGACCCTAGCCGTGACACGTGGACCAAATGAGAGGTTAGTGCTAGATGATTTTTTTATCCGTTAATATCCGATGAATCCCTGGATGCTTTGGGATGTAACTTGAGATAGGAGTTGTTTACCCTGTCTATTAAGAGCTGTGCATGTTATTTTAGAAATACCCTCATCCTAACAGTTAATATTTGAACTGAGTTTAGTACCCACATATGTTATTGCAAATAAATATTTCTGATTTCACGTGAAACCGTTGTTGAAGTACCTGTCTACTGTTGTGTTTACCGCTCTGGTCATCCATTCCCTGAGCTTGTGGCCCCCCTGAACCCATGATGACCTGATGATTGATGTTGTGATGAGTTGATACTGTGAGCACTTATTAATTAAATATCAGATTAAAAAATATATATAACTTTATTGATTCACATTAAGTCAAAAGTGTACAGAAAAAAACATGCTTCGTATCGTTAGATGATTTTGACTGACTTTAGTTATATTGAGCTAAATTCTAAACGGTATTTTCAAATCGAATAACATACTTAAGCATTTAATATATAAATTACATTATTAAATTACACTGTCGAAAGCCACGAAAAAATGCACGTCTTATCCCGCTTCTGGGTGGTTCCTGGGTTCATAATTTTTAAAACGCGCCAACTTTAAGTGCACAAATTAAAGTTACTGCCAAAAATAATTTATCAGGGCGATATTCGATTATTCATACCATGACAAATGGATGGCAAGTGATATATATTTCATGGATTTGTGGATTTGCCATACACTGTAAAGTATTGCTGGATATTGTTCGCGATATTTTGTTTCTTTTTCGGCCGAAGTGTAAGATGTCGGCGGATTCGGCGGTTTAATATGAGTCATTAGGTATGGCGATCTTTGGATTTATGACAAGTAAATACTCTTTGAGTTGTAATGTAATTGGCAACGGACCGTTATTTGTGGCACATATTTTTGGCGATCTTTCAGTTTGAATTTTTAAATTATAATTCTTTGCCAACTTATATGGAAGATTTTTTCTTTCATATTGTTTTTACACCGCGCAACGTTGCGTTGTATGTTAGAAAAAAGGAGATACGGGATGATAATGGCAATGATGATGGTGATGATAATGGCAATGGTAACTACCAATACGAAAAGTTTCAAATCCAAAATATTGGTTTCGTACTTTGTTTTCCAACAAACAAGAAAAGATAAATATTTTCCGATTCATCAAATTTTTTAAACAATTTTTTCAAACAGTAGTGGCCTTCTCGATACTAACTCTACTGTCAAACCGATAGCCTACTATTTCTTCCCATAACCTTGCAAATCTTCCCTTCAACGCTTTGCATAGATCCTATTTTTCCTTATCACGGACGTGCTTTATAAGTGATTCTGATTCACATAATTCAATACAGCTAGGAGGTTCTAAATCACCCTGTACGTACACTCACATGCACGGAAAATAGTTGAATGACCACTGCCCAGGATGTTTTTAATTGGTACATTTTAGATTGATAATTTATTTTTGCCCGAGTGTAATTAAGGCGCTAAAGTAGAAGATAACGAATTTGTCGTGAGATAAGGCGGACAAAAAAGTGTGGAATTGATGTACTTTTTGTCGATATGTCGGATATGTTGCTATTTTGAACGTTAAAATTATACTGTGAAAAAGACCATTAATTTTAAACGTAAGGAAGTTTTAATAGATGGAAACCAAAGAGCGACTAACTTTGAAGAGGTTCATTGTAAGTTTGCTATCATGAAGATTTGTCACCAGTTTGACTATCAGTAATGCAAAGGACACCTTAACTGTTAATTCGTTATCAAAATATTATTTGGAGTAGGTGTGACTGAGAATATTAATTTACAAATACCTAAATGACTTCGGCAAACTGACTTAAAACCCTTACAATCCCATTGGCTGGTTTGATCAGCTCACAAGTTATACTAATCCACATTTCCCCAACAGACATCAGCTTATGACGAGCAGTAGTATCAATTTCGTGAGATCGAGCGCACTAATTATGTTTTCTATGGTGCGCCTGGGCAGCTTTATTCCTGCCGTATTGCACTGAACACCTGTTTGTAGGAGTTAATGAGGTATAGACATGACTTAAAAATATTTTTTTCCTGTTGAGCGATTTAAATAGTGTGGTGATCCGATAACAGATACTAAAAGTATTGTTTCTGCGTTATTTTTAGAAAATTTAAGTTACCTAAAAATAAAATAAAGAATTGCATGATTGATCCAAACATTGTAAAGTTGTATGTACTATGTCTGGGTCAAATCCTGCAAACAACAATGCATTATTATGATAGCATGACTTCAAATTAATAGAACAACAATTTTATGTCGCATATTTAATGCCAAGATCTCTCTTGTGACAATAAAAGTAAAGAAAGTCAAAAATGTAATTTTTTTAAAGAAACTCATTTACTGTCGTGTCTCAAATTTCCACACATAGTTATACATTTGTTATGCTTTTACTTGACATTCTTAAAAATCAAATAATGTCACACAAAATTCACACAACTTGTCAAAACATAACATTCGATCAATCAACTCGATTTTGCACAGCTTCGCTATTTTAAGATTCAGATATTCGTCACTGGTATCAAATTGATTTAATGACATAATGTATTTTGAAAAGCCAATCATGGATAAGAAATTAATTGATGTTATTAATTCATGTATTGAGTCAACAACGCCTTAGCAGAATCGATTATACTATACCTTTAAAATAAATGACAGTGGACAATTTTTTTAATAGTGATGTCATAGGATTTTGTAAAACAGTAAATTTTGTAATTAATCTTAATGAATTTGCAGATTTAACAATTGCTTAATATGAATTTGATTCAGCATTTCTTTTCTTCAGTGGCCATAAAATATACCGACAAGTATCTTTAATTTAAATGTATCTGGTGGTCGTTAGCAATTCTATAATAGAAATTAAAACTTAAACTTTGAGTAATTTTCAATCGAAATCGAATGAATTCGATTATCAACATCAACCGGTCAAAGTGGTACATTCAAAAACAAAGTGTCATAGTGCTCATGCTCACTCTTTGTATAGAACCTCTCTGGTAAATTTTTAGTTTCTAAGTTCAGCGGTTTGGACTCTACGTTGATATGTCCAACAGTTAGCTATCATTGAGGAAACCTGCACATTGGCTGACTGTTTAGTTTACTTAGTGCATACGGCTACTGCTACTAGATAGCGGTAGTCGTAAAAGGTCAGATGCCTTTAGACGACTTGAATAAAATCTGACACCAGTGTTAGTAATAACACACTCGATAAAGAAGAAGAAGACAGTTAGCCAGCTCTTTCATATTTATACATACATACATATTATCACGCCTTTTTCCCGTGGGGGTAGGCAGACTAGCGATTTCCACCTGCTACGATCCTTACAGATCTCTCTATATATTAATAGATTATTATTATTTTATTATTTCATATTTATAGATTTAAAATTTCTATCCTTACATTTCTATAACATTCATAGGTCTGACAAACATGGCAGAATGATGAACAGTATCACAGTGTGCGGCACAAATGTGTTATCTGTTGATATACTATTTTATTTTTATACTAGCTTTTTGCCCGCGACTTCTTACGCGTGGAATTTACTATTGTGATATCTCAAATAACTGATGTAATAAGATGAAACATGCGGCAGTTTTTAAATAAGACCTCCAGGATTACAACTATGAAAACATTAAAAATTCAGTAGTTTTTCGTGTTGTGTGTACGTACAGATTTATACATGCGCCACGAAAAATGTTGTTGCGTATTCGACGATTTAGACAGACGGACAAAACTCTAAAAATAATTATTTTACCTTTTATTGACACAGATATACCTCAAGCATTTTTTCTTAAATAACAATAATGTACGTACAGACAGTTTTATTATAGTTGTGTAGAAATTTCGTTCTGCTTTCAAGACAATTGGTGACCTTTGCAATGTAGCCTTTTCATGTCAGAAAAAAACTCTTTTGAATGATCGGATTTTTTTATTTAAAGTTGAGTGGGGTCACTGTTTTTGCTATACATTAGTTTGTGCAAGTATTTAATTATGACTTATAACCATATATCTGGATATATGATAAAAACATTAATTGCAAGTATTTAACATATATGTACCAGTATATATATATATGTTAAATACTTGTATATTTATATATACTTGTATATTTATATATTACTAGC